>OY992876.1:172860954-173450954 GCA_963921405.1 Cepaea hortensis | reverse complement strand
TAGGCAGACAGAATGGTAGACATACAAACGGACAAATACGTCCATATATTAGACTAGACTAGACTAAATTAGACCTTACTAAGGTAAAGCAACGTACGTTAAGGTAATGTGGGGTGAGGTTGGGTATATTATGGACAGATGAGATGGACAAGGCAGATAGATCGCGAGACAGATGGTTAGACAGGCAGACAGGCAACCAAGCAGGCAGAATGGTAACCAGGAAAACGAACTAAATTACATGATAGTAATCCTATGAAAGCAAACAGAACAAAGTATCCCGTAAAATATATATATAAACTAGCTGCTCCACTCATGCACCTGCTGAACTGACAAGCATGCATCGCCATTATATATATATATATTGTAAAGAGGTAAATGTTAAGTGCGTGTCCTTCGCCCATATAAGTGGTATGAGATTTGCTTTGTGTTCATCATTAGACTGCAAAGTGCAAGGCAAGTACTAGGACACACAGGATGCAAGTTATGTCCTGTTTATGGGCTGTCTCTGTGGTATACGCCCCAATGCTTGTGCGTGACAGGACAGTGTGCTTCAGGCTGAAGAAGGAAGGCCGCTTGCTCGAGAGGAGTTCAAGGTTTAAGGCGAACGGGTGGACTTTACTGCATTGGGATTTACTTTAACTGGCTACGTCTCTCCTCTCTCTCTCTCTCTCTCTCTCTCTCTCTCTCTCTCTCTCTCTCTCTCTCTCTCTCTCTTCCTCTTTCTCTCTTCTCTCTTCCTCTGTCTCCCTATATCTCTCTTTTGCTCTCTCTCTCCCTCTCACTCCCTCTCTCTTCCTCGCTCTCCCTATCTCTCTCGCTCCCCCTTTCTCTTTCCCTCTCTCTCTTCCTCTCTCTCCCTCTCTCTTTTTGTTCTATCTCACTCTCTCTTCCTTCCTTCCCTCTCTCTTCCCCTCTCTCTCTCTCTCTCTCTCTCTCTCTCCCTCTCTCTTTTTTCCTCTCTCTCCCCTTCTCTCTCCCCTCTCTCTCTCTGTCACTCCATTTCCCTCGTTCTCTCCTCTTCTCTCACCTCTCTTTCCTCTCTCTCCCACTCTCCCTCTCTCTCCCTCTCTCCCCTCTCTCTTCCTCTCTCACTCTCCCATCTCCCTCTCTCTATCCCTCTTTCTCTACTCTCTACCTCTCTCCCTCCCTCTTTCTTCCTTTATATCTTCCCCGCTCTCTCCCTCTCACGCCCTCTCTCTCATTCTCTCTCTCTCTTCCTCCCTCAAGGGCAGTATGTTACACGGGCCTACGTTCCTAATTCTTAACCCTTTGAAAATAAAGTTTATTCGTTTGTTCATTCGTTCTCCCTCTCTCGCTCCCTATCTCTCCCTCTCTTGTTCTCTCCCTCTCTCTCCATCTCTCTCCTCTCTCTCTCTCTCTCTCTCTCTCTCTCTCTCTCTCTCTCTCTCTCTCTCAACCCGCTTGCTCAGCAGTTATCTCACAACATGTGAATTCCGTAACTCCAGCAAAGACACCCAGTCTTCTTAAAATTGCATTTGTTGGTCTCAGTGTCAGCATTCCACAAAAGAACACACGACCATTAGAGCACAAAGCAGGCAGCCTGACCATTTCATCAAGGAAGCACTGTCATGACAGTGTTATCTTGTTTTGACATCCTCGAGCCTTACCGGGATTAGACCAAAGATTTCACGGTGGTCAGAAGTACAATCTGTCCTCTCTGCCAACATCTTCTTGGCGTCATATAATGTTATATTAAATACTGAACTTTTTGGTCTCTGACTATTGTTTCATTTTAATTGCTGATTGTAACAAGAAGCAAATATCGTTCCTTGAAGGTATGTAGTGTTATATGAAACATGAACATGTTGGTCGCTGACTGTATAATTTCAAAAGGTAACAATTTCAAAAGGTAACAAGAAGCAAATATCGCCCCTTGAAGAAGACTTACGATGTTATGTGAATCATGAACATGTTGGTCGCTGATTGTATCTTGTCAACAAATACAGTTCCTGGACGATATATTATGTTATATTATGAAATAATTAATATTTTGGTCGCTAATTGTATTTTGTCAATAAATCCTCAATAAACTATGACAAATATACTGGCGAACACCCTGGTAAGTGAAAGATGTGGTATAGTGACTAGGTCCCTTGTTCGCCACGGTGTGGTCCCAGCTCAAACAGAAGAAGGATGTTTTATTTCTCACCGATACCGCTCTAGGGTCAACCCAACCTCGTGGAAATGGATGTCAGACATGTTAAATGGAGACAGAAAAACTTGAAAACACAGAAAACTACAAAACACAGAACTGATGGAGAAAGAGCAGAATAAAGATAAGGATATACGAAGGGGCTTCAAATAAAAACGGTAATTTTTTTTTTTTTTTTTTTTTTTTTTTTTTTTTTTTAAATAAAGAGGTCTTTTTTCTGAACAAATAAAGAACAAATGTATCATTTTTCGATGTAGTCACCACTGCGTTCAAGTCCTCCGGCGCCGATAAGGTGCTTGGGTTCCTGTAGAAAAAAAATGCCTTTGGTGTGTAACCACTCATGCATCACCTGCTGTACCTCTTCATCGGACCGAAATGTCTGTCATATAAGTCACGCCGTTGTGAACTGCCTACTCCACTCATACACTTGCTGGACTGACAGGCATGCATCACCACACTGGACCTTCATTCGCCGATGAATTTATATAGGTTCCCCCTCTTCACTGATTAAACAAATAACAAAAAACTGATGGTGCTTATCAAAAGTGGGGCGGCCATCTTTTGAATGTCCTTATGACGTCACCGTGTTGTCTGCACCGTGATATCACGTGCTGAAAACTCTTGACACCCTTAACAATAACATTGACAACTTACAAGACAATGACTTGGTTATTGTAATTGCTATCACACTTTTAAGGGTTTCAAGTGAAGCCCCCTCGTAAATGCCTGCGTGGCGTGGCCACATGGCATAATCCGAACAAGAACACAAAGCTGGTCCGAGACTGATCTTTTGAGATTGAGAACCAAGACCGCCCACGCTTATGGCACATGATGATGATGGTATACGTACACATGACAAGAGATATAGATAGTGGAGGTAAAGATAGCCACATGGCAGATGCTGTCGTTTGAAAGGGAAGTTTTTTTTAAATGTTGCATATCCCTTACAGGACGTTGCAGTCAACACCAGCATTTTCAGCTGCTGTTGATATACTAGGCAAGATTACGCTCAGTAATTTGCCATTGCTTTCTGAACGACCGGCTCACATACTCTCGCAAGTAACCAACGCCGCGGGATCCGCTAGTGAATCTCGCACAGCTGCGTTACTCGCGAGAATATACGGGATTACGGAGAAAGACGTTAACACCTACGCCAGGGATACCGGCGAAAGGGAAGTGTGGGGTCGAAATCAGACACACTAACCTGGGTACATAGATGGGTGTAACGCACTCCCCTCGAAAGAGGAATGAGGAAGAGGAGGGAGAAAATCAATCAATAACTCAAGTGCCGTCTCCACAATGCAGGTTGGCTGCATTGGACCTCAAACACTGTCTGTCTCTCGCCCTGACTGTACATTCTGTCAGATTATGTTCGTCCATCTCTTGATGTTATTTTCCCACTTGTATCGTTGTCTGCCTCTTGCTCGCTTGCCCTCAACCTTGCCCTCTAGTATGGTTTTTATAAGAGTATTATGTCTTTTAATGTAACCGAAATATTTCACTTGCCTCTTTTTTTATTTCTTTCATCAAGTCTCTTTTCATTCCCAGTTTTTCTAGAACCTCTGTATTTGAGTGTGTTTTTTTCCCATGAAATACGACATATTCGTCTGTATATCCACTTATCCAGGGTCTCTATTCGACTTTCTAGCTGCTTGTTCAATGTCCAGGCTTCCGCGCCATACAGTAGTGTTGAATATACGTAACAATTGACAATTCTCAATTTTTAATGCGTTGTTAATCTCTATCGATGGCAATACTGATTTCATGCTGAAAGCATTTTTTGCCATTCCGATTCAATGGGAGAAAATATATCATTACAAAAAATGCATAGAACCGCGGTCTTGAAACAGTGCAACGTAATTGGCCCGATGATTACGTCAGAGATCGCAGACTAAAATATAACACGTTCAATAAACTAAATGTAGGAAATACTGATGAATGTAATCGTGGAACCGGTAACATGACGGCTAAACATTTGTTCCGCAAGTTCCCAACATATTTAGAACAACACAAATTAGTTTGGCCTACGCCTACTCCAAGTGAATACAAACTCTATGGAAATGTCAACAAGCTCAAGTTGACCGCTGCTTTCTGTAAATATATTCAAACTGACGTCAGAAGGTAACGAAGAAGAACAAGAAACAGCACCACCTCCATTAACTTTCCCGACATTGTCCGTTGTGGTGTAGCGCGACAATAATTATGTTGTTGTAGTTTATTGTTTCTATGCTGTTAAAATCCTGACATTTTTAACGTCGTGCTATATTTAGATCTGAGAATGGGTGCGTGTGTGTGTGTGTGTGTGAGAGAGAGAGAGAGAGAGAGAGAGAGAGAGAGAGAGAGAGAGAGAGAGAGAGAGAGAGAGTTGTTTCAATAATTGCATATCTATTTGGCTGACAGGGAACGTGAGTTGAATGTCCTGAAATATACATATGGCAAGTGCTCATAAAACCCAGCATTTGCCACTTTTTCTCCGGTGTTGCCAAGGATCACTATAATTGCATAAGGATAGCTTAATAAGTGGGAGCTGGGGTAGATTAGTGGCCTTCACGGCTGTCTGCCTACCTGGAGATTATGCGAAGAGGCTTTAAATGAAAACCGTAAAAGTACGATAGAAATTATAACAACCATGCCTTGTATTTTGTCAGTATTGTTGTTAAGTATGTCAAGAGTATTGAGCACGCGACATCACGGTGCAGGCGAACACTGTGACGTCATAAGAACAGTGTAAAGATGGCGACCCCATTTTTGACTTGAAACAAAGAGGATCAGAGTTCTGTTATACGTTTTTTGTTTTAGTCACCGAAGGAGTGAAACCTATAGAAATTCATCGAGGAATGAAAGTATAGTTTGGTGATGCATACCTGTCAGTCCAGCAAGTGCATGAGTGGAGTAGGAAGTTTCAAAACGTTTCGGTAAGGATGAAAATGTAAAGCAGGTGGTAATGAGTTGTTACACAAGCCGCAAAAAGAATTTTGTTTTTTTACAGGAATCCAAGCATTTTACTGGCGCTAAAGGACTTGTATTGAACGCAGTGGTGCTACATCGAAAAATTATACATTTATTCTTTACTTCAGACTATTTTCACGCACCCAAAATAAAAAAAATGCATTTAAGATTCTCATTTGAAGCCCCTTCAATATATTCGAATTAACGTCCAGGAGGATTTATTGTTAATGTTGACCTAGGTTCTCAGGTCGGCCCTGGTGAACATGATACCAACTTTATGCTGGCGCTGTTAGTCCGGCGCTGTGGCTTATTTATAGTCCGTGCGTTTACCGGTTCCCCGACGTGTGGGGTCGAAGGTTCGAGGTCAGCTTGGACGATTTGGTCGCACCCCGCTTTGCGTTGATTTTGATGGCATGTGCATCGATCGTTCAGAAAGCAATGGGCAGCTACAGAGCGTAAACATTGCCTTGTAAAACACAAACAAACTAAAATTCTGGGGTTAATTGCGACGTCCTGTATATGACACGCAACTAATCTTAGTCCGTCTACAATTATTTATTATTACTTTTGACAGTTGGATTTGCGTTAACGTATCAGTTAGCACGTTGCGTTGACAATGGCTTGAGCGCGGTAGAACTAAGGATAGATACCTGGGCCTTCCATTTGATAGGGAAAGTAAAGACTGACCACCTGCGGACACTCACTGAAATGTCAATGAAAGAAGGACAGGATGCACACAAATAAGACACAGACAAACACTATTTTTTGGTCCTCTGATGAGAAGACAGGCTGTGATTGGGATTCCGGACAACAGGAAAGGTCTGCGGTACAAGAAGCGGAGGTAGACCAAGAGAAATCATGCTGGATGAGCTGGGACAGTGACGTGGAAGAAAGTAATCGACATAATTGATCCAGAACACTTCAGAGTCCGAGAACTGTGGAGACCATGAAGGTCTACGCCAATTGGCGGGACTTTTGCTGATGATATTTATGTGCTATACATTAGTTAACAAGAAATCGTATCAACAAAAGTATAACCAATGGGAACACGAAACAAAGAATGTAGTTAAATTACTAGCCATGATTAGTGGGTGGTGATCATGTGGGATGGCGAAACATGACCGCCCACGCTTATCGGCATGGAACAAGAAGATGATGATGATGTTGATGATGATGATGATGATGATGATGATGATGATGATGATGATTCGTGGCTCCCACAAACTAGTTCACCGGTCTATAAGAGTTAAATCTGCGATGAAAACTCTGTAAATGTTCTGGGACATATTCTGCTCTATTCGTCGCAATGAAGTAGTAATCGAGAAAATTAATATTCCTTTCTTCAGGCGCGCACACACAAAGAAATAATTGTTCTACTTTTCCTAATTTAAAAAAAAGGGGTTTATTGAATGTTTCCAGGCAATGACAGATAACAAAGACTATGTCGAGATGATATAGCCGATCCACAAAGCCTCGTCTCCATCGATTTATCGAGCACTTTGGTGTTATTGGTTTAGCTAGCCAGCGAGGCTGGGTATTATATATATTTATTGAAGTAATAACTTGGTAAATAAGGCGAAACAATGCCTATTAATGTTCACCCGAGCTCCAGTATGTAAGCAGGGTCATTGACAATAAATGCTGTAGAATAGAGGGCTCTAGTCCACGGGAGGCATGTGGCCCTTCACTTAGTTGATTGCCACCCGCGCTGACAGCATAAACTGGTATCATCAGAGGAGCCGCGATAGCGTAGTAGCTAGACGCCTGTCTGCCGATCACAGGTTAGATCCGTAAACGGGCGGATCTGAATTTTTAAAACTGACCAGGACTCCCAGGTCGACCCGGCCTAAAATGTGTACCAGAAAATGCCATGGGAAATAAAGGCGGTCGGTGTGGTACTGATCACATCGCCCATGGAGTACTGACTAGTCTGTGATATATGGGTCTGACAGAATATGCTCAATGCGCCATTAAACGTGTCATTTACTAACTTCTATTAGTATTACCTAGTATCAAATGGGATCTTCCACAACTAATGTTTGCTGTAATGAATTCCCAGCACTTTTTGTCTATCGTCAGGTTGGTACAGTCTCTATCAGCTACCCTTGAGGCCATAGAAATAGCAAACACATTAATCATAGATTATGATGGGCACTCATAGAAGTAGGAGATTGAATTAGAGATTAGAAATCACAATTGGCCCTACAACAAAGAATTAAACCTATTGTAGAGACACTGGGATTTGAACCGCCGTCATTAATAGACTCAGTGGCAAACATAAAGTAGGTTTGGACCAAACAGAAATGGATTACGGAAAATGAGAAGTATTGTTAATATGGTAGCAGACATGTTGTATTATATATCAAATTAACGAGGGTTGCATTGGGACATCTGCTTACGTAAGCCACTGGCAGATACAGGAAGTCACTTAAGACGATTAATCATCTCATAGCACTGAATCGGTTACATGGCTTCTTGCCTCTCTCAAGAAACTAATGTACTTCGTACTAGTAGAATTGCGGGCATGGAGACTTTATCCTCAGACCGTCAAAAACCCCTCCCATGATACTCAAACAATGAATCATAGGTAATGACACATTTTATTACTTGAATTGCAGTGGGGGGGGGGGGGAATCGTTAGCGTAGCTGCTACACTTTTGCCGATCTGAGTGTTGTCTTTGGTTTGAATCCTTATGCAGGGGATTTTTAAAACTTATTTGGGCTGCCAGGTGACTCCCCCCCCCCCCCCCAACCTTTTCCTTTCTAAAATGGGTGCCAGAAATGTATTGGGAAATAATGACGGTCAGCTTGATACTAGCCACATCACCCACCCAGTGGCAATTAATCTATTAACTGTCATTTACATCATTTTTTGTTACTGCCAATATAGTACCTTGCGGTGTATGGCAGAGAGGTCTTTGAGCCTGAGGAATTAAGGCCGCCTGGCTAGTGCAGTCAGCACGAACTATGCAGGTTAGGATTTTCTTTTTGCCCCCGACAGAAAAAATCCCACTAATCTATTAACATATGGGTCAAACACCACATGCCCAATGATGTAACGTGGTAAATTATAATTCAGAGAGAACTATCCTGCATCACCCACACAGACGTCAAGAGTTAATAAAACAGAGAGGTGGGTGTGCGAAATGTTAGGATTTCCGCCTCACACATTGTGGTATGTGGGTTCTGATCCTGGGTAAGGCACATAATTGTGATCTAATAAAATGTTAATTGCATGTCCTTTACAGGGTGTCGCAAACAACACCAAAATGTTTTCGCTGTTTATTAGTAGACACTTTTTACTGAGTAAAAGGGTCCTTTTAAAACAACCGTTTGGGAATTGCCGTAAAGACAGCATTTGGGATAATCCAATGAGATAACTGGCTATATACGGATAACGTTATACTAGAAATGCAGGAAGAGGTCATGCACTATAGAACATCGACTTGCACACGCAACCGAACGGTGAAGATACTTACAGACATTCGGGCATGGATAAGCCGCTTGAGCATGCCATGTTAACAACAACTAGATGGAATATTTGTGGAGTACATTTGCTGCTCTGGTTTAAGAAAACACGTTCTTCTTTTCCTCCTGCTTCTCCTCCTCCACCTCCTTCTCCCCCTCCTCCTCCTCCTCCTCCTCCTCCTCCTCCTCCTTCTTCTTCTTCTTCTTCTTCTTATCCTCCTCCTCCTTCTCCTCTTCCTTCCTCCTCCTCCTCCTCCTCCTCCTCCTCCTCCTCCTCCTTCTTCTTCTTCTTCTTCTTCTTCTTCTTCTTCTTCTTCTTCTTCTTCTTCTTCTTCTTCTTCTTCTTCTTCTTCTTCTTCTTCTTCTTCTTCTTCTTCTTCTTCCGCTGCTGCTGCTGCTGCTTCTTCCTTTTCTCCTGCTTCTTCATGTATACCTCCTGCCCCTCCCCTTCCTCTTCTTCTTTTTCTATTATCATTATTATTATTATCCCTTCTTCTCCTCTCCCTCCTCCAGCTACTACTGCTGCTGCTGTCGCCTTCCGTCTCCCAATACAGCAGATCGCCGAGGAGAGGAGGGGAGAGCTAGAGCTACAGAGGTAGTGCTCTCTGTGATGCTTTCGGTAGGCCGCCCCGTGGAAAGAGACCGAGTTATATGGGATAAAAACCCAGTGCAATGAAGTGGACCCTTTGCCTGTAAAAATATTAAAACCCTTTCTATTCTAGGCCATGACATAATAATGCCAGTCAAAATAATACAACCTATGACTTTAAATACGTGGACCATGTTGTATTAAACAACCTATGACTTTAAATACGTCTACCATGTTGTATTAAACAACCTATGACTTTAAATACGTCTACCATGTTGTATTAAACAACCTATGACTTTAAATACGTCTACCATGTTGTATTAAACAACCTATGACTTTAAATACGTGGACCATGTTGTATTAAACAACCTATGACTTTAAATACGTCTACCATGTTGTATTAAACAACCTATGACTTTAAATACGTCTACCATGTTGTATTAAACAACCTATGACTTTAAATACGTGGACCATGTTGTATTAAACAACCTATGACTTTAAATACGTCTACCATGTTGTATTAAACAACCTATGACTTTAAATACGTCTACCATGTTGTATTAAACAACCTATGACTTTAAATACGTCTACCATGTTGTATTAAACAACCTATGACTTTAAATACGTGGACCATGTTGTATTAAACAACCTATGACTTTAAATACGTCTACCATGTTGTATTAAACAACCTATGACTTTAAATACGTCTACCATGTTGTATTAAACAACCTATGACTTTAAATACGTCTACCATGTTGTATTAAACAACCTATGACTTTAAATACGTCTACCATGTTGTATTAAACAACCTATGACTTTAAATACGTCTACCATGTTGTATTAAACAACCTATGACTTTAAATACGTCTACCATGTTGTATTAAACAACCTATGACTTTAAATACGTCTACCATGTTGTATTAAACAACCTATGACTTTAAATACGTCTACCATGTTGTATTAAACAACCTATGACTTTAAATACGTCTACCATGTTGTATTAAACAACCTATGACTTTAAATACGTGGACCATGTTGTATTAAACAACGCACCATGCGTTTGTTGCTGCCCTCATACCCAACATACTTTCTCCCTGTAGTCATGTGTTTCTTGTGTTAATCAACTCTGTCTGAAAAGTCACTTAAATAACTCCGACTGTCTCCTTAATGTTAATAATTTAACTCCTGCAATCCCAACGTATATTAACTGAAAATAACTGCTTGAGAGAAAACTTAAAGTAACAACTGTCTGGTATATAAAGAGCTTTTTTTAAATGTTGCATGCTCTTTGCAGGAAGTTGTCAACAACCCCATGTTGATTTTCGGGGTAATTTTACGTTCAGTAGTTAGGCGGGATAGAGGAAGAAGAAGAAAGTTGTTGCATATCCTTTTCAGGACTTAGCAGTCAACCCCAGCATTTTTGGCTGTTTGTGATTCCTGGGCAAGTTTACGTTCAGTAGTTACGTTCAGTTGGTGGGATAGTGGTATCCTTTATTTGTAAAAAAAAAAAAAAAAGGAAAGGCGCCTCAGTCCCTCTACTATCCTACTGGACACCCTTAGGCAAGGTGGAGTATCTTTTTACCCCCCCCCCTCCCTCCCCCTCCGACTGCACTTGCACCTAGTTTGTAAAATGGAGTTATACCTCTCCACAGCACAAAGCTTGGGCTGAATTGTAGAGACCACTTATTGCTCATGCAACATGATCCCTCTCTCGGCCTGCTTAGTTTGCTCTAGAGTAAGGTAACACCAATACATCTGGAACAAGACCAGCAGTAGAGGCTGCCAGATCAGCAAAGTTATGTTCCATTTAGCCGCCTGTCTAGGGAAACGCAAAACCACGTGTGCAGGTGATGGATGGAGATGGGGAGCAGCTGACAGATAGTTGGCGGTTATAGTCTCGAGTTTCGCCACGGTGGGCAGAGGATTTTTTTGGCTACGGTCTTAAACCAATATGGTCATCTCTGCGAAAGAAAGCAGCTACCTTCTTTGCAGTTGCCTAGAATGTCATGATTCGTCAGTTCACATAAAAATCAGATAAACGACGTAAATGAGTGCTCTACAAGAGCAGCCTCGCCCAGTATGGAGGTGATCTCGGACAGTCCCAAGACTCGGGTGATCGTGTAAGATGGCGAATCAGCAACGCCCACGCTTGTCGGCTTGGAACATCATGCTGATGATGATGAGTTTGCCGTTGGTTTCTAAACGAGAAGTCAACGATTCACTCCAACTGACCTGTGTGGAATGAACCCACTACCTCACCATCAGCGTACGTGAAATGTACGTGCGAGCGCATTAAACCACTCGGCTACGCTGACCTTCACCCAAAGAGGTATAGAATGCAATTATATGGGGCTGAGTAGTCAGTATTTGGGGCCGACATTTCACAACTCCCCCCTTACCCCTTAGGCAGATTTTCATTGATGAGTTTATTATAAATTAAGTTGTAAACACCGACGTCTGTGGCGTAGCGGTTAATAAAACGTAGTTTCACAATTCCCCTGCATACCGAGTCCAGGATTCGAAATCCGATTTGGAAGCAGATAGCTTTTCATTGACATATAAGGCATCGGTCGTTCAGAAACAATGTCAAACTATTGAACGTAAAACTGCATAGTGAATCACATAGAGTCTAATAATGCTACGTCCCGTAAAAGACACGTAATTAATTTTATATTGTAAATGTTAAATATGCCTCTTATTACAACTTATAATGTAATTGTAGTTTGGAACTTCAGGATCAAGTGGGTAAGAAATCAATAACAGGTCTAGCAAACCGATAAGGAAATTGATCAGAAACAATAGTGCTAGCGAAACTGCGGAGGGAGTTTGACGGTAAGGCGATAGTCATATGCGCTAGAACGCCACTTACTCCTCCCCCGCGAAGCCTAACTACATAAGTGAAAGGCAAACAAATATAGATTAAAAACCATGATAATAATTAACATGTTATCTTGACCAGTAGACTGTCACCCAGATAGACAAATCCTGAACCAAAACTCCCTAATCTTCAAGAGTTAAACCCTCCCCAATCCAATCCCACCCTAAGGCAGAAGTGAAACCCAGGTCTGACTTTGTAGTCCCACTAGCATATATTTACCGGTGTGCGGTGGGTACACACAAACATTATCAGCGCTCCACGTGACACTGGTATCTGTGTCAACTTCAAGTTCCCAAACTTAAGATACCCAGACCCGGTCCGTTTTAACACAGTTATACTTCACAATGCTTGAGTGATTGTTCCCTACCGGTTGTATTCGTTGGATTTTGATAGCACGATGATAAACTGTGATTTAGGATACTGTGCTTCTGTTCTGTTTGTGAATGGACGCTATCCCTTTGTGGAAGTATGTATATTTTAATGTGTTGGATCTATTTCTAAAATTCATTGTGATTTGTATGTGCGGGTTGGTTGGTTAATTTTGTGGTTGGTTAGTTAGTTGTTGGTTAGTTGGTTGATTTTTTGGTTGGTTGGTTAGTTGTTGGTTAGCCCGTTCATTCGTTCATCCGTTCGTACGTCTTTTGTGAATCTTCTCGAAGCTGAGCCTCTGATGCACTAACGCTTAGATCTCCTGACCCTTTTGCATCTACGAGAGTGAGATTGGTGCGAGACCTGTTTCCCAGCCCAGTACCAAAATGCCATCTCTATGGGAATCTGTTGCAGAGTTCTCATTCCCCTCTCCAAACTCAGATTGTCTCGGACGGTGGCATGGAGGAATATCATCAGCAGAATTGATCCAGAACATCAAAGACCGAGATCTGTGGAGAGCCATGAACGCCTACGCCAGCTGTCAGGGCACTTGATGATAGTGATGACATTAAGACCAGGGGTGTAAAAGGGACTTTTACTGACTTTTATTTTTACTGGGTTGCTGTACAATGCCTGGTTCTATCATAACCGGTTGCAACTTTTAAACAAATTAATGCTTAGGCATTGTGGGTTTTAACTGGTAGGCTTATGCAACAGAAAGAGTACGTTGCAAAATCGTTAGCGCACATGCTAAGACAGTGGTCTGGGCACAATCCCCAGCAAAGGCCGGGTTATTTTTCTGACAAGTACTGCTCTGAGGTTGACCCAGCCTCGCAAAAATAGGTATCAGACAATTTTCGACGAATTCTGGAAATTGTCTGAGAAGGAAAGACGACAAAATTCGAAAGCCTATCCACGAAAGAAAATATGCCGTGTTTATTTTTTTTTTTTTTTAAAGAAAGCGATGCGGGTCTTATAAATTCTGCATTTGTGGATTCGTTTATGTCTGGTCGATGGCGAAGTGGTTACGGACGTGATTTGTAAATCCGCATACAGTGTTCGAAAAACAGCTGCAGGGGATTTAGCCATGGGTTTATGATATGAGTGCCGATCTTTCAGAAAGCAATGGCAAAGTACTGGACATAAACTGGTCAAGAAATCACAAACAGTCAAAAAATCCTGGGGTTGGCAACGACGTCCTGTAAATGATACGCAACTAACATTTTTTATGTCGGCTAAAAGTATAAATGCAGGGCTCCGTGGCGATGTCATTGCGTACGCGATTCGTAATGCCGCTTACGAGCGTTCGAAACACAGCGAAGACCGATTTGGCAGCAGACCGTGTCGCGCTGGTTTTAACGTGTTGGTATGGGAGCCGGTCGTATATCTCAGCTTCGCTGTAAATTAACGCGTTACAAAGTTTGTGCTGTTTATGAAGAAAACTATTCCGAAAAAGTTACATTACATACCCTGTTGAATAGATACCCCGTCAACCGTATAACGTGGTTGTAGTTAACATGTGGGGATAATTTAATAGTGGGTTTCGCTCTGATATTTGAGATTTTACGTAAAACGGAGCACATTTTGAGAAGTGAGGTCACAACTCACTTCTTTGCTCTCTCAGTCATACAGAACTTCAAAAGGCAGTAACTATTTTACCGTTTATTGATTTAGTTAAGTGGCCAGACATTGCTTTGCCACGGATCTGTAGGTCACAAGCAGTCAAATTTGCTCATGTCATGTTTACTGATCAGTAAATTATACTGTCAAGTACTTACTGTCGCACAGTAGGGAGCCAGTATGGCCGGCCCCAAGACACGCTCTACTTCGCCTCAAAATGTTCACGTTACAGGCTGGTTAACTATTTTAGTTCTAGAAGATTTTGCGACAGATTGCCCGGATTGGAATGTCACGAAGTATGTCACGAAGTGTATTAACTTCTCCTTTGAGGCTATATTTTGTCTGACGTGATAAAGTTTATGCGTTCATGCTCGTTCAGTGCCATCTATACTCTTTGTTCCTTGCACACTCCATGGAAGTCAGAACTCCAAATGATCCCAGACGTAACATTGTGACGGCAAAGTTAATTACATGTATTCTCCATCATAAGTTCATGAACCAACCACTTGACAACTGTTGTAAATAGCCCTTATTTATAATATCCCGTGTTTTCGTTTTGATTTATTAATTTCATTGTTACTGTGTGTTGTTCTTGAAGAAGTTCACTAAGATCGAAACGTTGGATTCGTTATGTTGTGGTTTAGCTTATTTTTACGTATTTTCTTAACGTTATTTTAGTATTATTATTGTTTTCGATTCACGTCGTCAACGTGATGTCTGTTTATGGGGTTTGAGTTCTCTGTTAGGTCTCTCTCTCTCTCTCTCTCTCTCTCTCTCTCTCTCTCTCTCTCTCTCTCTCTCTCTCTCTCTCTCTCTCTCTCTCTCTTTCTTTCTCTCTCTCTTTATTTCTTTCGTTTCCTATTTCTTTTTTCTTTCTTTCTTCTCTCTCTCTCTCTCTCTCTCTCTCTCTCTCTCTCTCTCTCTCTCTCTCTCTCTCTCTCTCTATCTCTCACCCTCTCTTTTCCACTCCCTCCTTCACAGGAAATAAACATACAATATTTTCATATGATATCGATTTAAACGCTTAACTAACAAATTAAATATTAATTAAATAGTCAATGGCTCAACCAAGGCTGAGTACGCTATACAACAACAAACAGAGGGAAAAGTTATGTCTTCCCAGACAGGTATGCCCCGAACGCTCATCTTCCAGTTTAGCCTATTGCCTTCTCTCTCGTGGGCGCACGGACTCTGCATCCAGCATGCCGTCTCTCGAACTTACGTTGTTGATGAGTACACATTCTAACCTTGACCTACCATCAAGACAGGTCATGACACGTAACAATAACGAAGGAAACAGCATCAACGTATTGTACTAAAATAGGTGAAACATCAACCTGGGGTTAACAGAAACTTCCTGCCAAAGACATATAACAATGAACATGAGACAAACATAATTGCCCTTGGAATAAAACATACTGTGCTGAATGTTAAAATAACTAGACAGGTATCTTTAGTATGTTCAGACCAAACTTAAAATGTAAAACAACGCATTATTTGCTGTTTAGTACATACATATAGAGTGCATTTTACACATGATGTGTTGGTCGGGACAGAAAGAGGTATGCATTTCCTAATCCAGTATTTTCAAAACACTCTGCTACCAATACCAAACAATGAAGCTATCTAAATCGTTACCCATTATCCCCTTAAATTTAATACTTGAGTACAGCAGAAGAGTCAGAAATAGAAACGAGGACTTTAGAAATATCATAGACAAAGCTACAAACTCCACTGGAAGAGACGTGAATTGGGAAACATGATTTTAGAATTATCATAGAGAAAACTACCAACTTCAGCAGAAGAGACTTGAATTAGAAAACATGACTTTAGAATTATAATAGAGAAAACTGTCAGTTTCACTAGAAGATACTTGAAATACAACAAAAGACTATCTTAGAATTATCACGGAGAAAAACTACCAACTTAACTAGAAGAGACTTGAATCAGAAACTAAGACATTAGAATTAGCATAGGCACCACCCTTCTTGCATTGCATTTATAAAGAGACACCACATGAAACAGTTCAACTATCTTAAGACGTTAAAGTCCAGACACTGTGCCTTCACACTAAGACGCCCCCTGGAAGGTTAATCCGGTCAAAAAATGCCCGCAGAAGTCGGATGTGTCGGCCTAACGGCGCAAGGACGCAGCTCTTCTGTAAACAGGCACAACGCAATAAAGTCCGAAAAAAAAGAACGCAGAAGAAGAAGAGGAAACTAAGAAGCTATGGCTAATGTGCTGAAGTGAGACTAAAATCAGATGGATAAATGCTATCTGGGTTAGTCTTTAGTTGCGGTTCTAACTTCACGGCAACAAATCACGACATAATGCTACGTTCCTGTGCCAGTGAATATCACACAAAATGTCCCTCACTGTTCCTTGTGAAAAGTGGAACAGACAGTAGTCCTGACAAACAGCACGCACAGGCATGCCTGCATAAGACCGCTGACAGAATGCCAACACAAGAGTCTGCCACTAAAATTGCAGTTCACTGTCACTAAAAAACCAACAGTTGCGCACACATTACTATATAAGACAAAACCAGCTAGTTAAGCAACCAGCCAGTCGCCATTTTCTGAGTATGCAGTTCACAAAACCACCGCAAACAGATATTCCACAAGAAATCAACAGCTCACAGTGTCACTCCATGCACTAAACTCAGTATCCGGGCGACGGAACCATGTTCTTTCATTCGAAAATGAGGAAAATGCATAAGCAAACCGTAGCCAAAAGCAAAAACACCCAGGAGGCCAACAGCCTATCTGCCATGTTGGACCTCTATCTGGGTATATACACAATATAAACTGACAACCTCAATAGGTGGAAACAGGTTCTTTACTTTGTACATTTTTACTATATTCCTCAAGAAGCAGAGGCAGACAACGAGATATGATGCTGGGTGGATTGAGACAGTGACATAGACGAATATCGTTAGCAGAGTTGATCCCTAACAGGAGTAGACTGCTGCTCGAGCTAAATTTCACGATCAACAACCAAAACACAAATAGCAAATATATACAACATGTCCGATTCTGATACGCACACATTTAGATTCTCGTTGGTACTAGAAAGTTCGTGCATTGTGCGGAGATTCTCTTTGTATTGTCTATGGAAGGAAACTGAAGCCTCTGGCGCAAAGAAGTAATCCTCTACGAAAGCCAAACCAACTCAAATCCCCAGCTGCACTAGATTCAGCTCACCCTCCCCGCAGGATGTTTGAACAGATAGATATCCATTGCAAAAATCTATACATTACAACAGTTTAAAAACGGCACTCTGCTGATCTCCTCGATTGCTATCTCAGTCATCATGTACAAATACAGAATAATTTTTGTCGTAATACGTTCATGCCAACTAATAGTATAGGCTTTGTTTTGTTTTTCCCCCGTTTGTTCGCTTTGTATTTAGGCGTGGCCCACACATATGCTTCTACTGCTACTCGTCGCTTCTACTTTGAGGGTTCAATGGATTTTCAATTTTGCGGGTGGGTTAGAATGGATTTTCAATTTTGCGGGTGGGTTAGCTTTCCCTATTACTAGTGTCCCCTACCATTAGGCGAATCCACTCCGACTTCTGGGGTTCTTAAATTTACGTCCTCAATTCAAGGACGATTAATCAACATAAGTCCAAGTGACCAGTGTATGACTTGAACACACCACGCAGAAATCAGAATGATTTAGTCAGATCGGCTTATTTGTAGCTCTTAAGCCTATCACAAGAGATCTGGCTATAACCATTAATCACATGCTGTGATCAGCCGTCCCTAGCTTGGCATTGATATGACCAGGACGTACACTTTGAATAATTCTTCCAGTGTTCTGTTCTAGATAATTCGTAGGGTTTCACTCTTGTCAAAATGTCTGCATTGAAATGTTGCTTTGCTGGACGTTGCGGTTAATACTAGATTGATCTTATAAGCATATTTACGTTCAGTAGTCTGCCGTGGTCTCTCTGGCTGAGGGGTTATAACACTTTCTTCGTAATCCCGTTTATCACGCAGAGCCTCGTAGCGGGAGAGAACTGGGAGCGGTTCGACTCCCGCTGGTGTCTTGCGGGATACTGAGCCGGCCGCTCAGAAAGCAATGGCAAACTCCTGAGCGTAATCTTGCCAAGAAATCAACAGACAGCTGAAAGATGCTGCTGTTGACAGTGATGTCCTGTAAAGGATATGCACACACAAAAAAAATTCTGCAGTGGCTTTCTAAATGAGAAGTCATCGTTAGAACCCAACTGATTTGTGTATGGATCTAACCCACTACCCCGCCCTCATCAAAAACGCAGTTTAAACGTAAACGCGATAAACCCATCAGTCATTCTAATCTCTAATCTGTCCATAACAAGAATAACACTAAGAGAAAATTGTTCACGAATTGGGGCTTTCGGGTATATGGTGTTAACCCCATATGTTTATCCATCCATCATGTGCCATGCCGGTAAGCGTGGGCGGTCATGATTCGCCATTTCACTCGATCACCAGAGTCGTGGATCAACTCAGTGTTCTTATCGCGACCCTGCCACGTGGTCAAGCCATCCAGTATTTACTTCTCTGTCTTCCCCTTGTTCTCGTCCCCTCGATTTTGCCAGTTGTCACCAAGTTCTCCATTTTATTTCTTCTCATAACATGCCCAAAAAATTTTGACTACGTCTAATTTCTCTAATCAGGTTACGATTTTAATTTTGTGTGTGTGTGTGTGTGTGTGTGTGTGTGTGTGTGTGTGTGTGTGTGTGTGTGTGTGTGTGTGTGTGTGTGTGTGTGTGTGTGTGTGTGTGTGTGTGTGTGTGTGTGTGTGTGTGTGTGTGTGTGTGTGTGTGTGTGTGTGTGTGTGTGTGTGTGTGTGTGTGTGTGTGTGTGTGTGTGTGTGTGTGTGTGTGTGTGTGTGTGTGTGTGTGTGTGTGTGTGTGTGTGTGTGTGTGTGTGTGTGTGTGTGTGTGTGTGTGTGTGTGTGTGTGTGTGTGTGTGTGTGTGTGTGTGTGTGTGTGTGTGTGTGTGTGTGTGTGTGTGTGTGTGTGTGTGTGTGTGTGTGTGTGTGTGTGTGTGTGTGTGTGTGTGTGTGTGTGTGTGTGTGTGTGTGTGTGTGTGTGTGTGTGTGTGTGTGTGTGTGTGTGTGTGTGTGTGTGTGTGTGTGTGTGTGTGTGTGTGTGTGTGTGTGTGTGTGTGTGTGTGTGTGTGTGTGTGTGTGTGTGTGTGTGTGTGTGTGTGTGTGTGTGTGTGTGTGTGTGTGTGTGTGTGTGTGTGTGTGTGTGTGTGTGTGTGTGTGTGTGTGTGTGTGTGTGTGTGTGTGTGTGTGTGTGTGTGTGTGTGTGTGTGTGTGTGTGTGTGTGTGTGTGTGTGTGTGTGTGTGTGTGTGTGTGTGTGTGTGTGTGTGTGTGTGTGTGTGTGTGTGTGTGTGTGTGTGTGTGTGTGTGTGTGTGTGTGTGTGTGTGTGTGTGTGTGTGTGTGTGTGTGTGTGTGTGTGTGTGTGTGTGTGTGTGTGTGTGTGTGTGGGGAGAGGGGGGAATTTGCCATTGGCTTTTCTGTCTATCCATGGTATTCTTTGCATTCTCCTCAAAAACCACATGCCCACAGCCATCAGATGTTTTTCAGCTTGACTGCTCATTGTCCACGCTTCACATCCATACAAAAGCAGAAGTTTTATGTAGCACCTCAACGCTCTTTTTCTCGTAGCACAAGACATTTTTATTGGTAGTATGATTTTCATCTTAAAAAAGGCTATATTCGCCTTGGCGATGCTTGTTCTAATCTCTTCAATGCATCTCCCATTTGATGTTATGACTGTTCCGAGAAAATTGTGCCGATTCACTTGTTTAAGAATATTCCCATTTACTTGCATATTACACTGTGGTATTTCCTTCTTCCTAGTGACGACCATAATCTGTGTCTTCTTACAATTTAATTCTAACCCAAATTGTTCACTGTGCGCAACAACTGCGTCTACTAAATGTTGCAGATCCTGCCCATTGTCTGCTGTATCATCTGCATATTTAAAGTTATTGATGTTTCTTCCTCCAGTGATGATGCCTTTCACATCTTGTACATTTCTGAAAACATGTTCACTGTACATAGAAAAATGATCTGGAGACATTACACCTCCCTGTCTCACATCTCTTAATATTGATCAACTTCATTGTCAATCCTTATGGCTGCTTGATGTTTCCAATATATGTTTTTTATAAGTCTAATTTCTTTCCGATCAATTTGTAGATCTGTAAGCATCTCTATTATGTTGACAGGTCTTACTTTATGTAAAGCTTTTGTGTAGTCAATAAAGCAAATGTGTAGATCTTTGTTTACTTCAATATAACGTTCAATTACTGTTCTCAGCTTATACACAGCATTTGCCGTCTACAAACCCACATTGTTCGTCTCCTATTTCAGGTTATATTTTTTTCTTAACTCGTTGCATGATAGTTCTTAACAAAATCTTCGTGATGTGACTCATTATACTAATTGTACGATGCTGATCACATTCCAAGACTTATGATTTCTTTGGGATTGCAATAAATACAGAATTACATAATTCAGGAGGTATATCTCCAGTATCATATATTGTGTTCAGCAGTCTGGCGACTTGATCTATTTTCATATTCTTCTAAAGCATTAATCATTTCTGTTGTGATGTTGTCTGAACCTTGGTTCTTGCCAGTTTTCATATGGTTAAGAACGTTCCGAACCTCCATCTTCAGAGTTGAGGGTCCTTCACTATTATTTCGAACAGCATACTGTTCTTCTCTGTTATCATCATAAAGATCTTTTACATAATCTGACCTTACAAGTAAAATTTGATCTTTTCCTATTATGATTTTTCCATCGTTTGTTTTCCGGCAGCCTTTTAATGTACGTGTTCTTTTATTAGTAAGTTCCTGAATTCATTTGTGCATTAATTTGGTATTTTTACGGTTGTGTTGTTTTTCAATCTCTGTGCAGTTTTTCTCAAGCCATGCGTCTTTTGCCTCCTTACATAATGTTCTGACTTTTCTGTGAATTTCTTCATGTTTGGCAGGATTATTTTTGTTGTGTCTTCTTGTTTCCATTAGTTGTAAAATTTCTTCAGTTATCCATATCTTACTACTTACTTTCTTTACTTACTTTCTTTCGGAAGAGCGCAATTGGGATGGTACAAGCCTTACCCTGGTGCGAGGAAATGCAACCTAAAGACAAAGTGTCATGGCAGGGCAGACCAGGCCTAAGCCTTGGTTGGCGGCTGGTCTAGGATCGAAGCTCCGACAGGCGGACAATTAGAGCATTGCTTTGCTGATCCAGCAGCTTCTACAGCTTGTCTTGTTCCAGATGTAGAGGTGTTACCTTTCCTCTGGAGTGAACTAGGCAGGCCGAGAGAGGGATCATGCTGCATGGGCAACACATGATCTCTATATTTTAGCCCAGGCTTTGTGCTATGGAGAGGCAATAACTCCATCCCTTACAAACTATCGTCTGTCAAGACGGCAAGGTGCCAATGAACTTTCTTTAATTTTGGAATAGCTGTTTCTTTAGCCAAACTGATTGAATTCTTCAACACTTCCCATTGATCCTCGACATCTTGAAATAGGATATGTTTATACACTAGTCTGTACTCTATGGGTGATGCCGCCAACATCACGCTGGCGGCCAGCACATTTAATTGGTACAATTTTGACTGGGTCGACCTGGGACATTTATGGTAAAATTTTTACTGGGTCGACATGGGTCAATTACAAAAATTCGGCTTCGATGGGGGTTTTAGTACGTGACCACCCGACTGGCAGACAAGCGGATCTTCCCGGGGTGTATTTTGCTGGCGCCATATTCTAACAGTCCAAATGGCACTATATGAGACACATGACTAGTGTCACGCCGGCCGCATTTTCTCCCCAGACAGTTACACTTTATAGGATGGGTCGACCTCAGAGACCAGGTCAATGGAAATAACTTGGCCTCAATGGAGATTTGAATATATGACCCACAGGTCAGCGTGTTACCCACTACGCTACATTATATTATTGAATGCGTCAGTGCTCCCGGGTGTATTTCCTTCTGTCACAATAGTTCCAGGCCCAGGCTTGTTTGTAAAGGGGTCACCTTGATAGTACGTGAGTTACCCCGACCCTCTTCAGTTCCTGTTCACAGATAGCAAGCAGTACGAGGATTTCTACACATTGCGATAGGTTGTGACTTGGGGGATTGTAAAGTGTTTACTTGCGATGTGTTGTTACTTAGGATGTGTTGTTACTTGGGGTGTGTTGTTACTTCGTGTGATGTGGGATTATTGTTACTTGGGATTGTTGTTACTTGAGCTCCGCTTCAGAGGTACTTGTAATTTACGTCCCTAAGTCAAGTACGATAAATCAACATTTTAGTCCAACTGTCATGTGTAGAGGTTGAACCCCGTACTTCGGCACCAGCACACCGGATGTTTAAGAACGAGCCTTCTTATCCCTAACACTCTTTGTAACTTTTTTACAGTTCTGCAAGAATGAATCACCAAAACACGAGAAGTAGAATCGGTCGGCTTTACGAGAACACAATCATAGGTAACAAAGTGGACGTTGCGCACCAAAGCCTTCGTCAGTACACAAAGAATAAATACTCACCGATTCAACTACACGAAACTCTACATGAAAATATGAAATTCCATTACAGTTTTGTATAATGTTCAACTTTCATAGGCCGCTTCCGTTCAATCATAGTTATTTACTCTGACCTTCCAAGGTATTGCCAAAATGAATCTAAGAAACATCATCTCCGTGCCTCCAAGCTCTTCCTAATTAGCTAATTCACATTCCAAGATTCACTGCCGTAAAACATCAAGTATGATATAGAAATCCAGAATTTTCTAACATGCAATGAAAGTCATTTATTACATCAGCCATTTTTCATCTTCTGAAATGCAGTGTTTGCTTAACATTTGCTTATCTTTATCTATGTCACCTTCTAATTTCATGATTGTCTCCAACATATTTGAATTTATTGACTTGATTCAGCATCGTTCCTGCTGTTGTTATATCATATTTGCAGTTCATCCTTACCTCAACATATAACACATTTTATACTAGGAATCCTGCCATTGATTCATGATACACTCAAAACAACCCCCATTCTATAATCGATTCATTATTAACTCAACACACCACACATGCGCATCGTGATGCGCTACCTTCTTGATTTTCCAACCATTGGAGACAGAATACAAATTTGCAGACCACGTGTCTACCTCAGAGTCAACGCAAACACACAACATTCACTGCACAGTGAAATTAAGAAGGTAAAGGGCAGCAGGTTAAAAAGAGGAAAGTCGTGGATGAGTCAAGCCGAAGACATTCTTCAACAAGTGTGTTCACCATGAAGACTTAGAACCTGGCGAGGAGTGGGTACGAATGCCAACAGATTTCTGCACATCCTTTTCAGTTTGCATCCAACTAGAAAGAAAATGCAGACAAGAAAATCCGGCTGCTGTGGAGGCGGAAGTACAGGCTTTGATCTTCGAGAATTCTTTGGAGGATGATGCTGCCATTTACACAGATGGGTCGATCGTTCTACGAGTGAGAAGCTCATGGGCTTTTACAGCTCAGGCCGGAGGGAGAATTGTGAAGGAAGATTCTGGTGATTTTGCTTTGACCACAAGTAGCCTGACTATGGAAGTCATGGCAGTAAGTAAACCAATTATATGGCTCGAGACGCAGACATTCACTAGGGCATGTTTCCTTAGTGACTCAATGAGCATGCTCAGGAGGATAGAGATGGGGTGGGTCCGAAGAAAGTGGCTGCTGTCTCTGGAACGGTCTCTGTTGGCAAAGATTAGTTTCGTTTTCGTGCCAGGACATGTGGGTGTACGAGGAAATGAGCGAGCCGATAAGCTTGCAGGTAAGGCTACTGTGGAAGGCGGACGGGCCATGGACCAGGCTGACATTCTGAATGTTCTACAAGAAGTAAGACTTTTGCGAGAACCAAGTGATGACTGTGAATCTACAACCATGGTAAGACTGCGAGAACAGCAAGTTAAAAGAGGTGTGGCCAAACAAGAACACCTTGCGGGAAGCCAAAGAAGATTAATACACCAAAACAGAACTGCTGTCGTTAGCCAGTACACGCTTAGGGATTTACTGAGGAGGGGATCCGAGCACTTATGGACTGAATGGTTCGATGTGCAATGAGGATGATATGTCGACTTACTAACTAACTAACACCACACATGCTACACCAGACAACTTACCATAGGTCCATCATTATCTCAACACATCACATAATAATAAACTTGCCATAGGTTCATACTTATCTCAAAACATCACATAATACTAAACTTACTACAAAATAGGTTTAACATCATCTCAACACCATCAAATAATAATAAACATGCTATAGTTTCACCATTAACTGAACATATCATACATGTTATACCAGGCAACTCACCATAGGTTACGAGTTGCGCCAGTGATTGATGAGAGTATGGAGCCGGTCGCTTAGAAAGCAATGGCAAACTACTGAGCGTAATCTTGCCAAGAAATCAACAATCAGCTGAAAGATGCTGATGTTGACAGCGATGTCCTGTAAAGGATATGAAAAAAAAAAACATTAATTCAACACACAACATACCAAGAAATTTACCATTGATTAATCATTAACTCAACAACAGTCTGTCAGCTGCTCTCACACACCATCCATCACCTGCATCCATTAGTCATTACAGAATAATAATATACTCTATACAAGGTAACCTGCAACAAAAAATTCATTATTAACTCAATGCATCTTATTTTCTACAGAATGAAAATTACCATATGATCTTCTTCTTCTTCGTCTTCTTCTTCTTCTTCTTCTTCTTCTTCTTCTTCTTCTTCTTCTTCTTCTTCTTCTTCTTCTTCTTCTTCTTCTTCTTCTTCTTCTTCTTTTTCTTCTTCTTCTTCTGCGTTCATCCGGAGTGTTTTTTCATCAGACCTAATTGCGGTGTGTCTTAGTTAGGCACTCTTGGACCGAGATCCTTAGGCCAACACATTTGACTTTAGCGTGCAATTTTTAAATTCAGGTTAGCAATCTTGGGGGACTCTCACTGTTGTAGTGCCGCCCAGACCCCAGCTGGTCAAGTTAGAACGGTCGAGAACTTCACAGTCAGCCCTCAATGGAAGGCAGGAGCAGTTCATGGCATTTTCCGCCATTCAGGGTGGCTTCCATAATTGCAGAGCCGGCACATAGCGCCCTGGTGCTGGGCTCACCCTAGGAATCGCCACGTACTGCACATGGCTGCTTTAATTCCTCACTTCCAGTTATTGGGCATTTCGTTCGCCCCTAGCCGCTCCCCGCACAGGCCAGAAACGGTTAGTCTGCAGACGACATCCACCCAGCAAGCTTTCGCTTCGGACTTCCACGTACGGTAATGGATTCGCTAGCTAAGCGTTCCATTTAGTGTTAATGAGACGTTTTTCTACCTTGGTCTGCAGTGGACATTCACTCTGCAGTTTTTCACATCGGACTTCCACGTAATGGATTCGCTAGCCAAGCGTTCCATTTCGTGTTTATGAGACGTTTTTCTATGCGATTGGGACCACAATTTTCCACCTTTAGTAGCGCTCTCGAGGTAGGCTACATGTGCTGCCGGCTCAGCACCTTACCTCCATGCAGCTGAGAGTGAGTTACGGCCAGCCTCTCTCATCCGGGGATCAATCTTATCCCTCGGATGAGAGCCTTCGGACAGGTATCTGGACCAAGCATGTAGCAGGCTTAGCATCTAACCACCATTTTGCAGTGGGTGAGTATCGGCCCGGCTCTCACATCCGGGGGATGTTGACTTAGAGGCGTTGAGTCATATCATTCAGCGGAAAGCCTTAGATTATGTGTCCGGACCAAGAATTAGTGGCATCGTGCGGCTGATTCGGTCTTTGACTGTCTATCCTCAGTCTACCTGCAGAGCAGCAGGTTGTGTCTCTCTTGGTCTGGTCCCTATCCCAAAGCTTGTCCGACATGTAGTTGTGCTTTCGTCGGCAGAGCTCTTGGGGTCATTGGGACACGCAAACCCCTCTACCACGACAATGTGGAGACGCGTCAGAGGGGACCATAGGATCATCTTCATTAACTGAACACATCACACATTCCTTACCTAGCAACTTTCCATTAGTTCACTGTGAGCTCAAAACATCACACAGTGTACCAAACAATGTACCAAAGGTTCAATATTAACTCAAAAACATCACAGTCTATACCAAGCAACTTACCATAGATTCAATATTAACTCAAAAACATCACATAGTTGCCCAAGCAACTTTCCATTAGGTTATTATTCATTCAAACCTTTGTCACTATTCAACTATTTATGTATAGGTAAAACGCTGACTTATACAGCCACAATTAAATCAGCAATTTATTACTCAGCATCCAGAAAACTGCTAGCTTTTTGCTTCAGACACTAAAACACACACACACACACAAAACAACAATATCATTTCTCCAAGCTATTCAGCTAAAGTCACGCAATGTTTGTTCCGTTTCGTGACTCAAGCTGATTAGTCACGAGTAATGGCTGATGTTTTCTGCTTAACATATTCTGTGATTCATCCTTGATAATTTTATGATCTTTAAAAACAGATTTGGCGGCCCAAAACAAAAACAAATGAAACGAAATCCTTCATGTTAATTCTAACACATTAAAGATATGAAACTAGGTGGAAATTTCGCATCGACGCACCTAATAAACAAATATATATATATATATATATAGTTAGAAGAATACCCCCTTCTCCAAATGTTTCGGGCCATTAACACTCATGACTCCGCGCGTCTTTCCCCTGCCGTGCGAGACATTCAGTCGATTTCGTTGTCCTTGTTGTTGTGCTTGTTTGTCTCTTAGCTGTAAACATGTCTACTCTCAAGCCTCCACTTCCTCAAAGAGCAGATTCCGTGCAGCCTGTGCTTGCCCCTTAGCACCTGTGGTCGCGGGGAGTCTGCTTCATCCCCAGCCACGGCCTCTGTCTCTTTCATACGTTTCCGATGCCATGTTCCTTCTTCGTGCCCCGTTCACGGCGCCGCACTCTACTAAGAAGCCGGTTCTTCCTTTTGGTCCCTCGAACCACCTCTTGGTCTCTGCAGCTGAATGCGACTTACATACGATTACATCTCTAGTATGGATGTTGAATAAATCACCAAAAAAACATTTCCTATTTTCTTCCTCTCTCCCTCTCTCTCCCTCTCTCTCTCTCTCTCTCTCTCTCTCTCTCTCTCTCTCTCTCTCTCTCTCTCTCTCTCTCTCTCTCTCTCTGTCTCTCTCTCTCTTTCTATCTGTCTCTCTCTCTCTTTCTCTCCCTATCACTTTCTCACCCAGTCTCTCCCTCTTTATGTTTCTAACCCCATCTTTCTCCCTTACTCACTCTCTCTCTTTCTCTCTCTCCATCTTTCTCACCCCCACCATCTCTCTCTCTCTCTCTCTCTCTCTCTCTCTCTCTCTCTCTCTCTTTCTTCTTTCTCTCTCTCTTTTTTTATCCCTCTCTCTTTTTTTATCCCTCTCTCTTCCTCTCTCTCTCCCTCTCTCCCTCCGTCTCTTCTTCTCGGTGTTTCTCACTCCGTCTTTCTCTCTCTCTCTCTCTCTCTCTCTCTCTCTCTCTCTCTCTCTCTCTCTCTCTCTCTCTCTCTCGTTCTCAAATAGCAGGAAACATGTTCAAAACTGTGTCGATGTTTTAATAAGTAAAAGTCTTTTTTATACTCCCAAGTCACATCTGGGCCCATATGTGTATATACTTCACGATGCTCGGTGAGTAATCTGCTCGAAATCACACCGGCCTCTTTATTTCCCAAGACATGTTATGGCAACATTGTTAAACTAGGTCGACCTGGAAATCCACGACAATTTTTTTTTAATTCGAAACGGCACGGATGTGTATGGAACACAAGAGCACAATAACGGGAGGCGAGCGTCTGTCCTTAGCTACCGCGGCTTCATTAACATGTCAACAAGAAAAAAGATGACGACATTTTACAAGATCTGAACATCGAAGAAACTGGTTCATAAACATCGTTACGCTTGGGAAACTGAAATATTTTGGGCATATTAAACAGTAATCAGCATCCAAGCTGAAAAACATCTCATGGTTGTGGAAATGTGGTTTCTGATGCAAAGAATACCTTGGACAGACAGAAAAACCAACGACCAAGTCCTACAAGAAACAATTGAAAATAGTAAACTGATTAGAGAAATTAAAGTAGACAGTAAAAAAAAAATGGACATGTTATGAGAAGAAATAAATTAGAGAACTTGGTGACAACTGGCAAGATCGGGGGAAGAGAACATGGGGAAGACAGAGAAATAAATACCTGAATGGCTTGACCACGTGGCATGGTCGAGACAGGAACATTGAGCTGGTCCAAGACTCTGGTGATCGAGTGAAATGGCGAATCATGACAGCTCACACTTACCGGCATGGCACATGATGGATGGATGGATATTAAACATCACAGTGGTTTGAAATGAACAGTGATGTAGGGCATAGTTCCTGGAAGACGGGGCGGGGGTCACCTGGCACAAACATGGACGTAAGACATTGCAGACACCTCGACCATGAGGGTGCATGAGGAGGTAGAAATGGCAGGGGATCGAGAAACGTTTAGCGGCCGTGATGAGATCGTCGTTCTGTACAGGATCTGCTAGATCAGTGGTTCTCAACCAGTGGGGAATCCCCCCCCCTATACTGGTGGAAATTAGGATTATTTCAAGATCGCGTTAATGCAAGAACCGATTGCTTGATATTGTTTCCCCCTCCATACTTTACAGTTCTGTACTTCGCGCCCTTCTGAAATTCATTTTATAACTTAAGTAGACCCGCAAATCATGTTTTATGTAGACGTCTAGGCTTGTTCTAGTATGTGTTATTAAATTTAGCTTCCACTTTTACGTTTACTGTGTAGGAGCTGGGAGGGGGGATTTATAGTGAAGAGATACGAAAAGGAGGGGGGATGACGTTCTGAAAATATGGTGAAGGGGTGCGCGGGCCAAAAAAGGTTGAGAACCACTGTGCTAGACGATGATAATAATGATCCACATTTATTTTATAATAACATAGATATTCAACAATTACAACTAGTATGAAACGATGCAAACATTTCAGTAGAATTTACCTGGCGTGGACGATCATGCTTCTCCACATCTTGCGATCTCCAACGTCACGTATCATGTCTTGACATCCTTTCGTGACATGATACAAGACTCTCAAGAATAATCTATACTCTTCTTCCTTTTCTCTCTGCCCGCAAATCTTCGCTGTTGTTATAATATGTTCTAGTTTTGTTTCTTTTTACATCTCATTATTAACGCACGGAAATATCGGCTCAATTTATTTATCTCTAGGCCTTTAAGCGATAAGTATCAAATGTAAATTCGTTTTTAAATAGAATAATATCTACACACAATTCTCAGAAAAGAATCGATTAGCCCGGGTATGGTTACAACAAATTGTCCCAGTTAGGAAAGCTGCTATCAGACAAACCTACACCTCAACACTGTTGCGGGTCTTTGTGGCGAAGCGTTTGAGCCGCCGGCCTCGTGATCCGAAAGTTGTAGGTTCGATTCCGTCATTCATTTCACCACTACAGTTTTATCGGAGACTCCTGGGGGTCGTCACCGGAGCTGCGGAGTTCTTGCTTTGTGCAACGCTTTCGGTAGGCCACCCTGCGGAAAGAGTCCGAGCCGTATAGGATAAAACCTCTAAACAGTTTTCAGCTTCTAAACAGCCAGCACTCGATGAGTGACGTGGTCAGGATCCGGCCGGCAACATTTACTGTCCAGGACATTTCATGGTACCAGTTTTTAGGCTGGGTCAACCTGGGAGCTCATGCCATTTTTTTTTAAAACCCGCCTCGATGGGGATTTGAATACACGACTACCATACGGGCTGGCAAACATCTTAGCCGCAGTTATTCCGCCGCTTCCCTTTGATTCGGTTTATTTACCGTGTGAAGCGGCCTATTCAGTCTACTCTTTTCGAATGTAAGCTGTCGTGGAATATATCATGCGTACACAGTACATACAGGTGCTCCTAAATTGTTCGTCCGTATCCGAGATGTCTAGACGTCCTTTCCTATTCACTAGGATCAAGGAGAGATATAACACCCTTAGGTTCCGTATTTTAAAATTATCTACTGTAATTCACGTTGCAGACGTTACCCCGGACCTTAAATCGTTTGCTTCTCTCCGCATATTTGACACTGTATTCATGACGCTTATAGAAAAGTGGATGTTAAATGGCTGTATGGTATGCATCTGCATGCACCAACAGTACTTTATCGTATTCTTTATCACGTGTGACTTTTCCATAGCCAAGGCGGATCCTTGATTTTAGATGCGGTATTTTAGATATTCTAATTCCGTGCGCTTTGTCCACACAATATGACTGGGCTTGTATCTCTGGTTACGTTATGTTACTCTCGCCAATCTCTGTTCCAGAATAGATATCTGAAGAAAGGGGAGGAGTAGAAGGAGGCAGTAGATGAACGAAACAATAGGAGGCAGTAGAATAAAGAAGAAGGCAGTGGAGTAAATAATGAAGAAGTAGAGAAAGGGAAGAGGAAGGAGAGGAAAGACAGATTAACGAGGGGAAATAAGAAGTGAGTAGAGGAAATGAGAAGATGGAAGTAGAGGAAAGAAAGGTTCAGGAGAGGAAAGAAGGAGGAATTAGAGGAAATAAGAAGATGGAAGTATAAGAAAGAAGAAGGAAGTAGAGGAAAGAAAGATTAATGAGAGGAAAGAAGAAAGAAGTAGATGAATGGAGATGAAAGTTGAGGAAAGGAAGTTGAAAACGAAAGGGAATAGAGGAAAAGATAAGCGAGCTGCGTAAAGGAGAAGTAATTGAAGAACAGGCGAAGGAAGGAAACAGAAGTAGCGGTACGAAAACGAGGGAAAACGGAAGAGGAAGAAAAAGATTAATAACACACTCAAAATAATCCTACAATATATACAACACACTACAAAAACGCCTACACCTCTCCATTGTTTGTGATAATTACGTGACTGTCAGAATAACATTAGAATTAAATATAGCAATACATCTCTCCCGGAACTTGCAACAGTAAATGGGCTTGTGTTTTTCTGTGAATTCAAAATCCCTCATACCGCTCTAAAAATACAGTTGAGGGAAATTTGACAGCAGACCGCCTTGCGTTGGTTTCCCGAAATTCCCACGTTGTTCAAGGTTTAACCAATCAATTACCATGAAATGTCTGCTGTCAGTTAAGTAAACTGTCCATTGTTATTGTGGTATCGGGAAATGTCCACATCGTTTATTATCATTTTGGCACCGGAAAATGACCACACTGCCCTGCTGGCACCTTGCCGTCTTGACAAATTATAGTTTGTTACATTATGCTTCCGGTTAGCGGGGTAGGGGTATCCCCTATCAAAGGAGATGTAAGACGCCTGCTTTCCTCCGTTAGTCTACGGGACACCCTTGGGCATGGTGGAGTACCCATTTAGTCCCCCGATCAGGGTTACGTGAAGCCATGGAAGCAGGTGGTGGATGGAGTGTGAGAGCAGCCGGCAGATTGTTGTTGGTTATGGTCTTGCACTCTGCGGCGATAGACAGATGATTTCATCAGTATTGACAATGGCTATGGCCACCGACTAGTACAGCCACTGCCCAGAAGGAAAGCAACGGCAAACTACCTTCTGCAAAACTTGCCAAGAAACCATAACAACCATGAAAGAAAACATAATAAGAAAGAGATCTGGTGGCGAGACTTCCAGGCCAGGCAGATCAGATAACACTGGGGAAGAGTGTGACGCAGGGACCAGTACTAGTAATCGTGATGACGGAGTTAATCCTGACTGTGTTACCAAGGAAATCCCCTGTGTCAGACTAAGAAACAGAGTGAGAATGGCAACGTGGAATGTGAGAAGTTTGTATGAGGGAAAGCTTAAAGTAGTGTGTGATGAGATTGAGAGGTTAAACATTCACATTTTAGGAATTAGTGAACATCGTTGGAGCGGCAAGGGACATTTTACAACTGAAAATGGAAGTATTTTCATTTATTCTGGTAGAGATGTCGGAGGCCAGAGTGGAGTGGCATTTTGTTTAGATAAGACAACTGCAAAAGCTTTAATGAGATATAATCCAGTTAGTGATAGAATCCTCACTATTAGACTTAAAGGCCGTCCAAAAAACACAACTCTCATACAGATATATGCACCTACTTCAACAGCAGAGGAGGACGAAATTGAAGATTTTTATAACACACTACAAGACACATTAAATAAGATTGGTCATAATGATATAGCAATAATAATGGGAGATTTTAATGCTAAAGTAGGTGCAGGAAGAGCTGAAAATGAGAGACACGTTTTAGGAAAATTTGGATTAGGAAATAGAAATGATGCAGGTGACAAATTAATTGAATTTTGCACAGAAAATGAGTTAACGATAGCCAACACACTTTTTAAACAACATCCAAGAAGACTCTTCACATGGAAGTCTCCAGACAGTTTTACCAAAAATCAGATAGATTATATTTCTAGACGCGGGACATCTTGCTTGTGATCGAGAAGTTTTCCGAAAGGTTGTTATGGGAGCGAGGTTCTGCAAAGGACATGCTACTGAATGAATGAATGAATGAAATTATGCTTAAAAATGATATAATAACTGCAACCCATGGCAGTAAGATCAAGCAAGGAGTTATACCTCTCCATAGCACAAAACCTGGGATGAATTGAAGAGACCATGTGTTGCCATAAGCAGCATAATCCCTCTCTCGGCCTGCCTAGTTTACTCCAGAGAAAAGATAACATTAATACGTCTGGAACAAGAAACGCTGCAAAAGCTATTGGATCAGCACGCACAACAATGCCATAACTGCCCACATGACGGAGCTTCAATCCTAGAGCACTTGCCGAACAAGGCTTAGTCTTTCGGTTGCATTTTCTCGCACTAGGTTGAGGCCTATGCCCTGGCAATTGTACTCTTCCGCCCGAAGTCATTGGCACAATATGGGATGTCGGGTTTGATGAGCGCTGAGCAATATTCGGCGCTAACAGAAATCAGGCAATGTCGGCTAATGTTAAACGGTATCTCAGTCAAGTCTAATTAACAACTGACTCTGTCCACACTGTTCAAGGTTTAATAAATCAACTACCATAAAATTCCCCTTATCAGTTCAGTTGTCCATTGTCAGTTCATTTGCCCAGTGTCATTGTGGCACTGGGAAATATCCGAATTCATTTAGGCACTGGGAAATGTTCATAGGTGCTCCGATCTCCTCGTTAATCCGTCAGCATAATAGAATATCCATGCCAGAATAGCTCAGAAGTTGCGACGCTCGTCTCTGGCTCAAGCACACCTGATTAGTATCATGTATAGACTATTATGTGGTGCCACGGTATAGACTATTATGTAGTATCACGGTATAGACTATTATGTAGTATCACGGTATAGACTATTATGAAGTATCACGGTATAGACTATTATGTAGTATCACGGTATAGACTATTATGTAGTATCACGGTATAGACTATTATGTAGTATCACGGTATAGACTATTATGTAGTATCACGGTATAGACTATTATGTAGTATCACGGTATAGACTATTATGTAGTATCACGGTACAGACTATTATATAGTATCACGGTATAGACTATTATGTAGTATCAAGGTATAGACTGTTATATAGTATCACGGTATAGACTATTATGTAGTATCAAGGTATAGACTGTTATGTAGTATCAAGGTATAGACCAGTGATTTTCAACCGGTGGGGAATTCCCCCCAAGGGGGTAATATTAGGGTTTCCAGGAAGGGGGGGGGGGGCTAACTGACCTAATGATTGATTGATTGATTTAGGAACCGACATCACAGCATTCAGGACATTCCCATAAGCGCTCCGTCCCTATCCCCATGACCTAATGAATGAATGAATGAATGAATGAATGAATGAATGAACGGACGGACGGTCGGATGGATAGATGGCGGGATGGATGGATGGATAGATGGCTGGATGGATCTGCAGAGCAGATAGCAGTCTAACATCAACGTTTACTACAAATGATGCAACAGACAGCACCATAGAGCGATAAATTTGAAAAGTAAGAACCAACCGGAAAGAGTAATGTAGATTAATAGTTCATTCATTCATTCAGTAGCATGTCCTTTGCAGAACCTCGCTCCCATAACAACCTTCCGGAAAACTTCTCGATCACAAGCAAGATGTCCCGCGTCTGATACACCCATCTGGAGATCATCCGCCACACCTTGCACCCATCTTCTCTTTGGCCTTTCTTTTCCTCTCTTCCCAGGCATATACACTTCCATTATTGTTCTCTCCAAACTGTCGTGACGTTTCAAGTGACCAAAATACTTCAATTTTCTTTGTTTTATCGTCTTTAATAGCCATCCCCCCTCAATATTCAACTCTTGAAGTATGGATGCATTTGTTCTTTTCTTTACCCAAGATATTCTTAGAACTCGTCTATAACATTTATATTCAAAGGCATGTATGCGCTGTTCAGCTTGTTTAGTAAGTGTCCATGTCTCACAGGCGTATGTTGCAATGGGAAAGATGCATGCTCTTAAAAATCTAATTTTTGTAGTTCTGTCTGTCCCACACCATAATTTATTCATCTGTTTTAGTCTTTGAAGAGCAATGGATAGTCGCCGTTTAATTTCTTTCATTGTGTCACCATTATTCGTAATCAATGACCCAAGATATTCAAAATTTTCCACCACCTCCAATTTTCTCCCATTAATGTATGTTTCTTTCTCCATAGTAGTTTTATCTGTATGCATTATCTTAGTTTTTGCTATGTTAAGATATAAGTTGTGATTTTCACTATTCAATTGTGTTGAGGCTATTAGGTTTTCTATGCCATTCTGTGTTGTGGATAGTAATACTGTATCATCAGCATATCGAATCTCTGGTATGTCATGACCGCCGATATTTAGGGCTTCATATGGCTCCCTGTTTATATCATCTCTTACATTTCTCATTATATTTTCGGCATACAGGTTAAACAAATAGGGTGACAGCACGCAGCCCTGACGGACTCCTTGCTTGATGTCAAACCAATCTGATGTCTCGCCATCTATTCTAACTGCTGCTTGTTGGTCTAGATATAGCATTTTTATGAGATGTACTACATGTGAAGGAAAGCCCATATTCCTCATGATTTCCCAAAGTTGCTGATGCTGTACACAGTCAAATGCCTTTGAATAATCCACAAAACATGAGAATAGGTTTACATTAAATTCTCTGCACTTCTCTATTATTAAACGCATGTTGAATATGTGATCTCTTGTTCCTCTTCCTTGTCTAAATCCAGCTTGAACTACGTTAATCTCTTCTTCCATTTTCTTACTAAGTCTTCGCATTATGACTTTTAGTAGAATTTTACTTGCATGACTGATCAGGGCAACAGTTCTATAGTTGGTGCATAATTTCAGGTTGCCCTTTTTTTGGTATTGGAATGAAGATAGTTCTCTTCCAATCTTTTGGCCATATACCATATTTCCAAATCTTTGTACATAATGCATGATATATTTGTATGCTTTCTTCTCCTCCTGCTTTAATTAGCTCAGCTGGTATCTCATCACATCCAGGTGATTTACCATTCTTCAGGTTCCTTATAGCCCAAGCAATTTCATCTAATGAGGGTTCAGGTTCTGTCTCTGCTGTCATTGGCTCATGTATCTCATTCATATCCTCACTGTCACTCATATCATACATTCCACTGCAGTACTCCTGCCATCTTTCTAGAATTTGTCTAGATTCTGTTAAGGTATTTCCCATCTTGTCACAGATAACATTCAATTGAGGTTGAACATTTCTTGTCAATAACTTCATTTCCTTGAACATTTCATAATCTCTTCCAGCCTTATGATATTGCTCTATTCTGATACAGCAATCCTGTATATATTGATTTTTGTCCTTTCTTGTGTTCTTTCTTATTTCTCGAGTTAAAGATTTATACTTAATCCTACTATCGGATTCATCTCCTTTCTGTTTCAGCTCCCTTCGTTGTTTTATTAATTCTAACGTGTCTGATGTAATCCATGGCTTAAGTTGCTTTTTCTTGGTCGGAATGAAATCTGTGGCTGCAGTTATCAAGATATCTCTAGCTTGTACTGCCAGTTCATCAGGTGTCATTTCTTCTTGTGCAGACATCAAGACCCCAAAGCGATTCCTAACTTTTATGTTATATGCGTCCGGTATTTTTGTGAGATCAAAACGAAGTGGCCTTGGTCCTCGGGTAAGCTTTTTGAGTTTTAATTTCAGATCTGCTTCTAATAACTGATGATCTGTATCACAGTCTGCACTTCGTAGGGTTTTTGCAGATGTTATGCTTGATCTCCATCTTCTTTGTATTAAAATATAATCTATCTGATTTTTGGTAAAACTGTCTGGAGACTTCCATGTGAAGAGTCTTCTTGGATGTTGTTTAAAAAGTGTGTTGGCTATCGCTAACTCATTATCTGTGCAAAATTCAATTAATTCGTCACCTGCATCATTTCTATTTCCTAATCCAAATTTTCCTAAAACGTGTCTCTCATTTTCAGCTCTTCCTGCACCTACTTTAGCATTAAAATCTCCCATTATTATTGCTATATCATTATGACCAATCTTATTTAATGTGTCTTGTAGTGTGTTGTAAAAATCTTCAATTTCGTCCTCCTCTGCTGTTGAAGTAGGTGCATATATCTGTATGAGAGTTGAGATTAATAGTTATCTACTTTAAATAGGACGCAGGGGTGTTTCCAAGGCACCAGGGCCAGGTCCTATACTGGCCATGACCTACTAACACGTCCTAGTCGTGCGTCCTGGGCAACAGGTCCCTTCGGGGACCTGGCTAACGTAGTAGGATCGCAGATTCTTCCGAAGTCGGAGAGTATCTGCCTGCACGGCGAGGAACCACCAGTCTGCATACCAATAAGCTAGACATGAGACAACGGATACTCACGCAAACCTCAGGTCCGGTATGACATCACACTGATGTTGGACAACAGGATGCCTTCATCCGACATACAGGACTTCGCGCTGGAGTTCACAGCCAGCGAACACACGCAAGTAGCATCTACTTTAAATAGGAGACTCGTTATTACGGAGATTCCCGATCAGCTGCTACCCAGGGCAGGAAGTTAAAAAGTTAGTTGCTTACCCATTACAGGATGTTTGCAGTCAACATCAGCATTTTTAGCTGTTGTTGATGTCTTGGCACGTTTTACGCTCAGTAGTTTGCTATTGCTTTTTGAACGACCGGCACCCATACCTTTTCGTTAAAAAACCAGCGCAAAGTGGTCTGCTGCCAAATCTCTCGCAGCTGTTTCGAACTCGGATATAAGGGATTACGAACCGCGTCCGTAACCTCTTCGCCAAGTGTGGAAATAGCGTGATGAAACATTCATCACTGGCATAACTATCTGTAGAGGCACACAGCAATAAGCAGGTCATGCAGTGTGTGTGTGGTGAGTGTGTCTGTCTGTGTGTGTGTGTGTGTGTGGTTAAATAAGAAGTGAATTGGAGACTTAGATACAGAAATTAATAACATGGGAAGAATGTATGTGTGTGTGTGTGTATATATATATATATATATATATATATATATATATATATATATATATATATATATATATATATATATATATATATATAGAGAGAGAGAGAGAGAGAGAGAGAGAGAGAGAGAGAGAGAGACAAAGGCGGGGAGTGAGAGTGGAGGGGGGAGGGCAGACAAAAGGGAATTTTAAATTTAATATATGATTTGGATGGATGGATGCATGGGCGGTAGATCGATGGCTCGATCGATCAATTATATGTTATATTTTCTTATTTTTGTCTATCTTTTAATTGCCAGTTCATTTTACTTATATGTTTGTTTGTTTATTTGTTTGTTTGTTTTCCCTCTGTGTTATTTTAGTTCTTTATCTGCCTTAAAGCCCATGCCTGATAATAAAAACAGCCCTAAGGCATATAATGTTTCTTTCCATATATGGGCCTGTAATGTCATAGATAAATAAATAAATGTTTGCATATCCTTTACAGGACATTGCTGTCAACATCAGCATCTTTCAGCTGATTGTTGATTTCTTGGCAAGATTACACCATTGCCATTGCTTTCTGAGCGGACGGCTCACATACCCCTAAGTTACCGACGCGATTCGAACCACTGCTGATTCTCATTGTCGTCACGTTACTTACGAGAGTATACGAGATTACGGAGAAAAGTCGCTAATCTCTAGGCCAGGAAGCCGGCTAATGTAATAGGGTCAGCATATTTTGTTGGCCTAAATGCAAGGTCCGGTCTCCCTGGCCTAGGTGTTAGCGACTTTCTCCGTAATCCCGTTTATCCACGTGAGCGAACGCAGCTGCGCGAGAATCGGTAGTGGTTCTCGTCGCGCCCGTTACTTACAGGAGATGTGAGCCGGCCGCTCAGAAAGCAATGGCAAACTACTGAGCGTAATCTTGCCATGAAATCAAAAACTGCGGTAACATGCTGGTGTTGACAGCGATGTCATGTAATAGGATATTCGAGGAAAAAAATGCAAGGACGAATACGCGGCTAAATCTTTCCCTCGCTTAGCAGGCGACGAGCCCGATCGTGCTCATTACATAATCATCGCCGTTACCTGTTTACTCGGCACATATTTATGTTGGTCAAAATGTTTTTGACTTGCGTCTCTTTCTTATGTATTGTATCGCCTCCTTTGTAACTGCCAGTTTATTTTTCTTGTACATATGTTTGTTTGTCTGTCTTTGTGTCTTTTGTTTGTTTGTTTTACTTTATTATTCTTCTTTCGTTTGCCTGCCTTTTACTAATCATCATCATCTTCTTCTTCTTCCGATTTTGCCGTCAAGTATCGTGAGGAGGATTTATAATCGGCGCTTCAGCACTCGATGCGTTGCGCAGGATAGTGCCATTCCATGTAATTGTACAATGTCTTTCACTAATGCTTGATAAGAACAGTATCCCAATTGTCATATATTATTGTTTCTTTGTTTCAGTTTTGACACCTGTCAGGACCCCACTACTTTAATGTCATGAGGTTCCGCCTCAAGAGGACGCTACAGGTCATCGCTGTTTGTGCGTGCGTCCTTGTGTACATCAATTTCTTTCTGGCCAATAAATCAGGTTGGACCGGTCTCGGACTTGACATTGGTTTTAGAGAAGTGGACAAAAACCAACAGAACTCCGGCCTGGGGACTTCAGCGCTATCTATTGGCCATTTTCAAAGCGTGAGTTGCTGTTTCTTATGTACATTTTTTTCTGGATTTTTTTTTTTTTTTAATTTTAAGCTTACACACTGCACGGAGTATCCCAAACTTAGTTTGAAATCGCTAGTTTTCAATCTTAAAAGCACCATACCATATATATATAGCTTGAATATGCTCTAAAATAAAATATAAAGTAGCACTAAACTAGTAATATTTTTAGTACACAAATGTTTTAAAGACTATCTCCATCATGATTTGATATCTAAACCAGTGTATTTGTTTTTCTGTTGTTTGTTTTCTCTGTATTATCCCTCCCGTCTTCGTGATTCTGTCTGTCTGCTTGTCTGCCATCTATCCATCCATCCATCCACCATCCATCCACTCATCCATCCACCCACCCACCCATCCACCCACCCACCCATCCACCCACCGACTCATATACGCATCCAGTCATCCACCTACCCATCTATCCACCCACCTACCCATCTATCCACCCACCTACCTACCTACCTAAATGCGTTGTAAGGTGGAGATGTGTGGGTGCGTGCGGGATGTGTGTGAGACTGTGAGTAGGTGCGGGATGATTGGATTGACGGAGGGATGTGTGTGTGGGTGGGGGATTGTAAGTTTGGGGGATGTGTGTTTGGCTAGGTGGTTGGGGGTGTGTGGGTGGTGAGGGTATGTGGGTGGATTTGTGTGTGTGGGTTATGGGATTGGTGGCGGATGTGTGTGGGTGGGGGATGGGTGGGTGGGGCATATATGTATGTCTGTGGATGGGTGAGTGGGGGATGTGTCTCATAACAGGATAATATGCATTGTTTATGTTTACAACATTCGTTTGACAATGTTTTTTCCCCTATGTGAATGTATCATGCACTATTGATGAACGAAAGACGAGTGATTGGAAGGGCCGAATGTAAGACGGGCCTGCGTGCCCAATTTGTTACCCTTTGAAAATAAAGTTTCTTTGTTTGTTTGTTTGTTCTGTCTATCTGTCTGTCTGTCTGCATGTCTATCTGGCTGCATGTCTGCCTGCCTGTCTGTCTATTTGGCTTCTTATCTGGCTGCCTGTCTGTCTATCTGGCTGCCTGTCTATCTGGCTGCTTGTCTGTCTATCTGGCTGCTTGTGTGTCTATCTGGCTGCTTGCCTGCCTGCTTGTGTGTCTATCTGGCTGCTTGTCTGCCTGCCTGTCTGTCTATCTGGCTGCCCGTCTGTCTATCTGGCTGCCTGTCTGTCTATATGGCTGCCCGTCTGTCTATCTGGCTGCCTGTCTGTCTATCTGGCTGCCTGTCTGTCTATCTGGCTGCCTGTCCTTCTATATGGCTGCCCGTCTGTCTATCTGGCTGCCTGTCTGTCTATCTGGCTGCCTGTCTGTCTATCTGGCTGCTTGTCTGTCTGTCTGGCTGCTTGTTTGTTTATAAATGATCTCTCAAACGACAACTAGCCAAAAAACATTCCTATATGTATGGCACGTTACACCTTCCTTAGGTATTTATAATGCCCATGTTAAACATTGCCTCATTGAGTCATGTATTATTGATTATTTTTCAAGTATTTTAATGCTTATTGTTCTTTTGTTGTCAAATATTTGCTTCATAAGTCATGTTGAATGAAAGAATGTATGAGAGGAAATAGAGAAGACGGGCAGAATGTCAGACGAGCCTGCGTACCCAATTCTTAACCCTTTGAAATAAAGATTGTTCGTTCGTTCGTTCGTTCGTTTTATCTGGCTGCTTGTCTGTCTATCTGGCTGCTTGTCTGTCTATCTGGCTGCTTGTCTGTCTATCTGGCTGTTTGTCTGTTTATCTGGCTATTTGTCTGTCTATCTGCCTGCTTGTCTGTCTATCTGACTGCTTGTCTGTCTTTTTGGCTGCTTGCCTGCATGCCTGCTTGTCTGTCTATCTGGCTGCTTGATTGCTGCCTGTCTGTCTGTCTGTCTGTCTGTCTGTCCGTCTGTCTGTCTGTCTGTCTGTCTGTCTGTCTGTCTAATAAATTAATATATATCTATTGTTTCTTATTTATTGTTAGATCCGTTCAAGCTATACATTATATTACAATAATCAAGTGTTTTTGATCTCACTGTACTTTTCGCTCTTTCACAATCCACTAGCCAATTTGTAAACAATATAATGAAGACGAAGTATATGTCAATTTTACAAACACAATTACGGGAAACAAAGTATTTGTGGCGACAAGCCTTCATCAGCAGACAAACACAGCCGCTGCAGCGTTCTTTATTTTCTGTAATCGTATTTAATTTATTTGTGCTGCCCTATATTTCGTGTTCTCTATAATGTTTACATTTCCACACCTTTACATCAGTTTAACTAATGTTAATTAGTGTCATTTTGTAGCACATTTGAACTGTATGCACTTTTCCTAGATACTTATTAACTTTATTGAGGTATGACATGAAATTGATGTTTTCTTACATCTAATTGTATTACATTTCGCTTCAATTAATACCAGTTACTACCCTTTTAGGTAATTGATACTAAGTTTTTCTTGTTGTTTGCAGTAGTGGTTGCTTCAGCAAATTCTTGTAAATATTGAAAGTGTAGCACTCGCGCTCAGTCTTGTATGCAGCCGTTGAAGTATAGTGACGTATCAACATTACAGCCCATGATTGAGTTCTTAGTAGTGATTGAGTTCGGCAGGCGCTGAGCACAAGTGGCTAGCACGCATACCTGCTGGACTGGTGGCCATGTGTTCGAATCCCGTTCTAGGTTGATTTTTTATTACGAGGGGTTTCAAATGAAAGCCCTAAAAGTGTGATAGATATTACAGTAACATGCCATTGGCTTGTAACCTGTCAATATTGTTGTTAAGGATGTCAAGAGTGTTAAGCACGTGACTTCACTGTGCAGACAGACCCCATGACGTCATAAGGATAGTTTAAAGATGGCGGCCCCACCTTTGACATGCATCAAAGAGGAGCAGCGTTTTGTTATCCATGTTTTGATCACTGAAGGTTGTAAGAGTGGAAATATGAAGTTTCAAAACGGCGTGACTTTTATGAAGAGGTACAACAGTTGGTGCAGGAGTGATTACATACGCAACCAAGAGAATTTATTTTTACTTCAGGAATCCAAGCACTTTATCGGCGCTGGAACACTTGCATTGAACGCAGTGGTGACTACATCGACAAATGATACACTTGTTCTTTACTTTTTCAGATTATATTAACATCCCCCCCCCCCCCCAACCAAAAAGAAATGTCAGGTTTTTATTTGAAGCTCCCTCGTATATTGGTCTGTGCTAATAAGTCCTAACCTAAAAGGGTTAAAGCGCCCAGCATGATATTGTCCACAGATCACATCGAGTGCCTTTTGCAAGCCTTGGGCGTATTGAATACATGGTTGTAGACCCGTGTTTATGTACCAGCCTGTACTCGGTGGCTATTGTAGTCAGTATCACGGGACCGACTTTACTTCCCAAGACATATTGTAGTACCCATTTTAGACTGAGTTGGCCCGGGAACCCAGGTCAATATTTTTTTAAATCCACGCTGACGCAGATTCGAACCTATGACCATCGGGTCGGCAGGCGAGCTTCTAGCCGCTATGCTACTGCCACTCCCGTATCATAGTTAGTTTCTGTATAAGAACATTGCCAGTGACGACCAAGAACATTGTCAATGACGGCCAAGAACATTGTCAATGACGGCCAAGAACATTTTCAGTGACGACCAATCAACTTGTTGGATCACAATATAAATGCATATGTTAGTGTGGGTTTATACTATGTCATGGTTTAACTGATTTAAGTGTCATGGGGTGATTAATCGTATTAGCGACTTTCCGTATCTGTCATGGCCTTATATACAATAGTTTTTCCTATGGACCTCTCTTTAATATATATATATATATATATATATATATATATATATATATATATATATATATATATATATATATATATATATATATATATATATATATATATATATATATAATTTCTTCCATCCATTTTAGTTTGGTCCAAACTTACTTTTCGTTTGGCACTGTTAATGAGATGCCGCCAATTCTTCCCAGAAAAATCTATTCAACCCATATTTATAAGTTATTATTTTTAGAGTATCGTAAACAAAGATTTTTTTTTAAATATGAAATTCCTGAAGACTTGAACTTCAAAGAAAGTTAGCTCATAAATAGTAACGTATCTGGACAACTAAAATACTCTGTCCATATTAAAGGCTGCCGAGTTCGTGCTTTGTGCAGCACTTTCGGCGGGTCGCTCCGCGGAAAGAGACCGAGCCATGTGGGATAAATCCCGGGTCTATGAAGTCTTTCTGGTGACTGTCGATTCCATCGACGATGTACTATACTTTTCGTGGAGGACTTTTGAGTTGGCATTCTGGCGGCGGCATTATGCACAGTGTACCTGTGCGGGTGTTGGCTTGCCGAGATTTTTGTCTGTTCCACTTTTCACATTGGACAGTGGGGAGCATTTTGTTTTATATTCACTGGCACAGGAACGGAGAATAATGGGGACGACCCGTTGCCGTGAAGTTGGAACCGCGACTAACTAACTAACTAACTAACTAACTAACTAACTAACTAACTAACTAACTATTTAACTAACTAACTAACTAACTTAACTAACTAACTAACTAACTAACTAACTAAACTAACTAACTAACTAACTAACTAACTAAACGTTACAATGAATGAGAAAGAACGTTGATGGAAGGCGTGTTTCCTGTAAGTAGGCGCATCGGTCGCCCAGCACGAATATGGACACAGGACATTGCAGGCGCCTTGGGCATGGAGGTGCCTGAGGAGACAGAACTGGCAAGGGATCGAGGGGTATTTCAACTCGCTGTGATGAGAGTGGCGTTCTGCAAAGGATCTGCTACATAATGATGACCGTACATATTTGACAGAATACTGTATACATAGATTACTCAATGAATCCTTTACCAGCAAATACAACTATTTTTACTCGCTTTTGCAAGTAAAACAGTATGTTTATATTATTTCAAAATGTCACACGAAATGCTTGGGAATTACAAATCTTTTGAATATAACAAGATTTTCATATAGACACGTAATGAGTCATTCTGTTCATTTTTTTCCCTTTTAAATGCTTGGGTATATAATGTGCTTTTTATTATTCGCTTTTATAGGAAACATTTTGCACAATGAAGTATATGACATCATTGTTTCCGCACCCATATGTCGGAATGTCTCATATGTGTAATTTGTCTACTTCAACGTGTATGATTTTTCTACCTCTCATGTGTGATTTTTGTACTCCACATACCTGATCTGTCTACCCTGATGTGATGTTTTTGCTTCAAGTGTGTGATTTTTCAACCTCATATGTGTGATTTTTCTACTTTACCACTGATAATTTGTGTGATTATTCTACTTCACGTGAGTGATTTTTCTACCTTTCATGTGTGATTTTTCTACTCTACATGTCTTATATTTCTGCCTCATTTGTGTGTTTTTTTTCTACTTAATTAACATGTGTGATTTTTATACCCAACATGTGTGATTTTTCTACTCCACATTCCCGATATTTCTACCTCATACGTGTGATTTCTCTAACTCATGTGTGTAATGTTTCTCCCTCCAATGTATGATCGTACCATCTCATATGTGTAATGTTTTGGTACCTCACATATGTGACTGTTCTGTACTATGTCGATGCAAAGTGAATAAAGAATTTTTTTTTTCGTATTGTTGCAGGATTATTTGATAATTATGTCTATTTGTTTATACAGCGTGTCCATAAAGTCCTTGAGCTCTAAAAGCATTAAAAACTTTAACTTGATGACATCGCCGTGGCGTCGTGACTAGTGCATTCGTCTGCCTGCTCAGTAACCCCGAGTTCAGAACCTCATTGAAGAAGGATTTTCACCTGACCGCCCTGTCTCTTGGATAGACCCAGGCTAAGTACCATAAATGTTCTGGGAAGTAAGGCGGCCGACGTGTTGCTGCCGACATCAGCCAATGAGTGCCGTGTGATCAAGAAAACATTAGCGTGGTACAATATACCCCCAAAAGACCGCGGCGACATGACATGGATCTTTTACTTTACCTAAATGTAATCCCTCTAGGCATTGGGTTAAATCTGTTGACAATAAAATACAAAATGCTCGTGTAGGAACTATCACCAACATAGGCCTCATGTTAGAGCTTCTGACAGTTAAAGCATTGCCTTGCCGAATCGTCTGCTTCTGCAGCTTGTATTTTCCCTGACGTATTGATGGTACTTTGTATCCTTCGGAGTAAACTAGGCAGGCCAAGTGAGTTGTTGAATGAGCAACACATTGTCTCTACAATGCAGCCCAGGCTTTGTGCGATGAAGAGGTTATAATGCTTTTAAAATCATTATCGTCTGTCAATTCGGCAAGATGTCAGTATAAATGTATAAATCTAACCACTTCATTGGTTCAAACCCCAGAAAGGACTTATGGCCTCCCTGTATATAAACACAGTCATATTGTCATTGTCTGTTAGTGTGTGTCCTATCACCAATGCTTCTTTTAGGATTACGCTGGCTTGCATCATACTTTCAGAACCGCACCTTCACTAACATATCGCATTCAACGGGCAGCTTTTCCCTCAGCCTAGACAGCTCTCTCACTGTGGTGAGTATGGCTTCGCTTGCTTTATATTATTATGCCAATGCTTCGGATATGACATCACAATTGCATACTTGTGTATTTTAAAGTTTCAGAAAGGGGAAAGCAAGCTTTCAGTATAACAAATTCTCACTTCTGCGGATAGGGGAGAATCCAATGCTTTATTTTACATGCATTCTGTTTCAAACAACATATCCGACGATGACCAGTTAACAGTCAACACAATATAAGCAATTTACAGTTATAAACAACGTGATAGAAACAATTTACAGTTATGAACAACAAGATAGAAACCATTTCCAATTATAAACAACATAACGGAAACAATTTCCAGTTATAAACAACATGATAGAAACAATTAACAGTTATGAACAACATGATAGAAACAATTTACAGTTATAAACAACATGATAAAAACAATGTCCACTTATAAACAACATGATAGAAACATTTTCCAGTTACAACAAACATGATCAAACATTTCCCTGTAACAAACAACAGCCAAACACATATCAGGCACAGGCAAGAGAAACCAACAGAGCAAATATATATATATATATATATATATATATATATATATATATATATATATATATATATATATATATATATATATATATATATATATATATATATATATATAACTGTATATGAACATTCAGTGAGACAGAAACATACTGCACTAGGTGTGGGAAAACCTCACGTTTTTAAAGGGTTAATTGCATTTTATTACAATATATGAACCTATTGTGTCAATTGTTTTAATGTAACGGCCTTTGATAACCGTCATTTCTGTTATCAGATGTTAGAAAAACATTTAGTTACATGTCCTACACAGGAAGTAGCAGTCAACCCCAGCATGTTGGCTGTTCGTGATTCATGGGCAAGTTTTACATCCAGTAGTTTGCCATTGCTTTCTGAACGACCTGCAGCTATACCTTTTTCGAAACAACCAGCACCGCTGTGTTTCGAACCCGGGTATACGTGATTACGAATCGCGTCCATAAACCTATCGCCATGGAGACCGATCAGATACAAAGCAGTTTCAATATGGTTTCTTCACTCAAGATTTTGCATCTCGCTTTTAAATTCTACCCTTCATCATTGTTTTTATTTGTATTTACATTTCATATATGCTAATTATTTTCATATCATTGTTATCATTCTTGCTTGCCTTACCAACCCTACCCATCACTTTTGTAGATGTACGCTTCACTTTTCATACCTTCCTTTTAGTTCTCTTGGTTTATTTTCATTCAGTGTTTACAGTTTTATAGTTAGGAAGGGTGGATTGGCTGAAAGTTTATGATGGCTGCCCCTTATGTATGTAAGTCATGGGCTTTTTGTCAATGTAGTTTTAATATCAAGAAAACTGTAACAATGGTGATATCAAAGAAACAGGTAACACCAAAATGTGAAAAAGAAATATAAGGGGAAATTCTTAACCAAGTGGATAGTTTTAAATACTTAGGGATATTTATAATATCAAATGGAAGATCCATAACAGAGATTAAGAGCAAAAAAGGGCAAACAAAGGCTGCATTTAGGAAAATGAAGAGTATTCTATGCAATAATTACTATCATTGAATGTAAGAAAGAAGGTGCTAAAGTGCTATATAGAACTTTTATTGTTGTATGGCAGTGAATCGTGGAATGCAATTGAACAAATTAGGAAGAACTTGAAAGCAGCAGAGACGTGGTTCCTTAGATGAATGCTGCGAATTCCTTGGGCTGCCAAAGTGCCTAACAACGACTGCCTGAAAGAGGCTAATGAAACTAGAACATTATATACAACAATAAGAAAGAGACAAACAGTTTTCTTTGGTCATGTGATGAGAAGAGAGGCATTGGAGAACATTGTGACAACTGGAAAAATCGAGGGGAAGAGAGGAACAGGTAGACCAAGAGAAATGATGCTGGATGGACTAAAACGGTGGCATGGAGGAATATCACCAGCAGAGTTGATCCAAAAAACCAAAGACCGAGATCTCTGGAAAGTTATGAACGCCTACGCCAGCCGGCATGGCACTGGATGATGATGATGATGATGATGCTGATGATGATGATGATGATGATATGCAATACATTTCCGAGTCTCTTCACTTATTGAGTTAGCGTCTGTATAGCTCTGTCCGGAAAACCCGCTGCAGATACCAACACATGTTCTAATGACAATTTACACATATACACACACACCACATACGCACACACAACACACATACACCACATACATACAGCACACACACATCACACACACACACATCACACCACACATAAATCACACACACATCACACACACATCACACACACATCACACACACCACACCCAGGCACACAAGCATGCACGCACGCACGTACGCACATACATAAGCACGTTAATACATACGCACGTACATACGCACGTATATTCATACGCATGTACATACACATACACACGCACGCACATACACATGCACGCACATACACACATACAACCACACGCACATACAAACACACACCACATACATACACACCATATACATACACAGCACACGCACACACATCATACACACTTTTATACACATACATGTGTAAGAGATAGACAGAGAGAGAGAGAGAGAGAGAGAGAGAGAGAGAGAGAGAGAGAGAGAGAGAGAGAGAGAGAGAGAGAGAGAACGAACGAGCAACTTTATTTTCAAAGGGTTAAGATAAAGTTTGTTCGTTCGTTCGTTTGTTCTCTCTCTCTCTCTCCTCTCTCTCTCTCCTCTCTCTCTCTCTCCTCTCTCTCTCTCTCTCTCTCTCTCTCTCTCTCTCTCTGTGAGAGAGAGAGAGAGAGAGAGAGAGAGAGAGAGAGAGAGAGAGAAATATCTTGTATATCCACTGTTTTCTGTTCCTTGATGAAGAGATTAAGAGCAGAAAATGTCGAAGCGAAAGCTGCATTTCAGGAAATGAAATGTATCTTACGCAATGATTACCTTTCATTGAATGGTAGAAAGAGAGTAGTGAGATGTTATATAGAATCTATCCTGCTGTATGGCAGTGAATCGGTGGACGGGAATGAACAAATAAGAAAGAGCTTGCAGGCAACGGAGATGGGATTTCTGAGATATATGTTGCCATATTATTGCAATCCCAAAGAAATCAGGAGCCTTGGAATGTGATCAACATCGAACAATTAGTATAATGAGTCACATCACGAAGATTTTGCTAAGAATTATCATGCAAAGAGTTAGGAGGAAAATACAACCTGAAATAGGAGAAGAACAATGTGGGTTTGTAGTAGGCAAGGGTACAGTAAATGCTGTGTATATACTGAGAACCGTAATCGAACGTTCTATAGAAGTAAACAAAGATCTACACCTTTGCTTCATTGACTACACAAAGGCTTTTGATAAAGTGAGACATGTCAACATGATAAGGATGCTTGAAGATCTACAAATTGATGGGAAAGACCTTAGACTTGTAAAAAACATATATTGGAAACAACAAGCTGCCATAAGAGTTGATAATGAAGTAAGCCAATATCAGCCTATTAAGAGAGGTGTGAGACAGGGATGTGTAATGTCTCCAGATCTGTTTTCCCTGTACAGTGAAAATATTTTCAGAAATATTGAAAATATGGAAGGAATCAACATTGGGGGACGATGCATCAATAACATTAGATATGCAGATGATACAGTCTTGATTGCAGACAATGAACAGGACCTGCAAAATTTAGTAGATGCGGTTGTTACACATAGTGAACAACAAGGGTTAGAATTAAATTGTAAAAAGACACAGATTATGGTCGTCACTAAGAAGAACGAAATACCACAGTGTAATATACAAGTAAATGGGAATACTCTTCAACAAGTGAATAGGTACAATTACCTCGGAACAGTAATAACATCTGATGGGAGATGCCTTGAAGAGATTAGAACAAGAATCGCCATGGCAAAAGTAGCCTTTAGCAAGATGAAAAACATACTGACCAATAAAAAGATGTCAATTGAAACGAGAAAAAGAGTGTTGAGATGCTACATAGAACCTGTACTTTTATATGGATGTGAAGCTTGGACAATGAGCAGCCAGGCTGAAAAATATCTGATGGCTGTAGAAATGTGGTTTCTGAGGAAAATGCAAAGAATACCATGGACAGCCAGAAAGACCAATGAACAAGTCCTTCAAGAAACAAATGAAGATCGTAAACTGATCAGAGACATTAGACGTAGACAGTCACAATTTTTTGGGCATGTTATGAGAAGAAATGATTTGGAGAACTTGGTGACAACTGGTAAGATCGAGGGGAACAGACCAAGGGGAAGACCTAGAAACAAGTATCTGGATGGCTTGGCCTTGTGGCATGGTCGAGACAAAAACACGGAACTGATCCACGACTCTGTTGATCGAGTGAGATGGCAGAACATGACCGCCCACGCTTACCGGCATGGCACATGATGGATGGATGGATGTTGCCAATATTTTAGACTGCCAGTGTAATTGTGTGTGTGGGTGGGTAGGTGAGTGCGTGCATATAAAGTCATTAGAAAGACGTGTTGATTCTCAAATACAACGAATAAATAGTAGTAGTAGTAGTAGTAGTAGTAGCAGCAGCAGCAGCAGCAGCAGCAGTAGTAGTAGTAGTAGTAGTAGTAGTAGTAGTAGTAGTAGTAGTAGTAGTAGTAGTAGTAGTAGTAGTAGTAGTAGTAGTAGTAGTAGTTGGTGTAGACGCGGTGGTGGTAGTGATGATGGTGTTTCTGGTGGCGGTTTCTGTTTAATCGTAGCAGCGGCGGCAGATGATGCTGTTATTGTTGTCGTCCTTGTCGTGGTAGTTGAAAAAGAATTAGACGGAGCAGATTGAGGAAAAATACGACGACACAGTGTTACCAACAGCAACGTGTGCAGCAAATGAAGAATAAGAAAAGCAGCTGACGAAGGAGTGGTAAAGGAGAACATATTGACCTTTCATAACAGAAAAAATGAACAGAATATTTTAACGGCTTTAATGTATTGAAATGCATTGTTTCTGTTGAATATGTAATTGGAAAGCTTACTGATTGTTAGATAGAAAATACAAGCCCATGGAAGCCACAAATAACATCAATGTCAGTTGTGTGCATGAGCTTAAAAAGAAACGTGTTATAATTCAAGCTAAAATTCCAAAGTACACTCATGAAATTATAATTAAGATTACATTGATTATTCAACGACTGACATTTTAGCCTCAATTAAATAGATCTAAATCACCCCTGTAATGTTTTGTTTTCTGTTTCAGAATAGTATAAGAGTTATAAACTCGTAACAATTTGTAAATTAGAAGTTAAGGGAGAAATATAGATATAAATGAACATAGTAGACGAGGACAGAAGTAGTATACTGGGCATAGAAGCTTATGGAAAAGGGTAGCGAATAAGAACATTGAAGGCAAGGGAAAGAGAAATAGCAGAAAATGGCACACAATGGAAAGATGTAAGGATAATTGAGCATAGAAGACAAATGAAAGAAGTAAAGATAAAAGAATAAGGCAAACAATGGAAAGAAGTAGAGATAAAACAATATAGAAAACAATATGTAGAAGTAAATATTAAAGAACACAGAAGACTGGAAAAGAAACATATATAATGAGCACATGGTAGACAACGGAAAGAAGTAGAGAATAAAGAAAACAGACGACTGACTAAGGACGTATAGATAAAAGAAGATAGAAGACAATGACACGAAATAAAAGTAAAGAACATAGCAAGTAAACACTCTAATTGTCTGTTGTCTTATGTATCATCTCATATATGCTTCTCTATACCTAATGTCTATTCATTCATTCATTCGTTCATTCATTCATTAATTTATTCATTCGTTCATTCATTCATTCGTTCGTTCATTCATTCATTCATTCATTCATTCATTCATTCATTCATTCATTCAGTGGCATGTCATCTGAAGAGCCTCGCTCCCATAACAAACTTCCGGAAAACTCGGTCATAAGCAAGATGTCCTGCGTCTGATACAACCATCTGGAGATCATCTGCCACATCCTGCACCCATCTTCTCTTTGGCCTTCCTTTTCCTCTCTTCCCGGGCATATACTCATCCATTATTGTTCTCTCCAAACTTCCATGACGTTTCAAGTTACCAAAATATTTGAATTGCCTTTGTTTTATCGTCTTTAGTAGCCAACCTTCTTCAATATTCAGATCTTGTCGTATGGATGCATTTGTTCTTTTCTGCATCAAAATTATTCTTAGAACCCGTCAGTAACATTTATATTCAATGGCTTGTATGCGCTGTTCAGCTTGTTTAGTAAGTTTCCAGGTCTCACAGGCGTATATTGCAATGGGAAAGATGCATGCTCATAAAAATCTTAATATTGTAGGTCTATCTGTCCCACGCCACAATTTATTTAGTTGTTTTAGTTTTGTCTATAAGTATCAATAAATTTATTTTGCTCCCTGGTGTTCTCCGTTTCCTTGCTCCAAATTGGTTTGATTCATTTGGTCCTGTATCTTTTCTGTACATTGGGTGAGAGTCTGTTGACAATGGAAAACCTCAATCCTATGGAGAAAGCTTCACCAGCCTAGGCCTATTCTCAGTCCAGTCCTTACGTCTTGTGCTGAATCCTGACCTGGTTACATTCTAGGTCGTTTCTCATTGGAAAAAAAACCAATGAGCTAATCCTACAATAAATTAATCCTACAGCAAATGAAAACAGCAAACTGATTAGAGACATTAGACATCAACATTTTTGGGCAGGTTATGAGAAGAAATAAACGAGGCAACATGGTGACAACTGCCACGACTGGGGTGGAGTGGGAGAGAGAGAGAGAGAGAGAGAGAGAGAGAGAGAGAGAGAGAGAGGGGGGGGGGGGGCAGAGAAATAAATATCTAGATGGCTTGGCCACGTGGTATGGTCGAGGCAAGAACACAGTTGATCCACGACTCTAGTGATCGTGTAAGGTGATGAAACATGACCACCCATGTTTATCGGCATAGCACATGATAATGATGATGATGATACTCCTTAAATATTAAATTTCAGTACCTGTCTTGCATTCGCCACTGCTTCCTGAGCTTGGAGAGGGGAGGGTAGATTAATATCATGCAGAATGTGTTTTTTGTCTATTTTTCTGTAACTCATGTAAAGTATATAATTAATTATGAATGTTTAAATGTGTAGTAGGATATCTGTATGTAAAATAGAATGTTTATTTACATTAGCTGAGGTTCCAGTAAAAGGTCTCACACTGGTCAAGACTTTAAAACAACTCTTCGCGGTGCGGCCCCGGATCCTCTATCTGATCAAGCTTACTCTTTATACCTGTCTGCAAATGTGAATTTCCATTACCGATCTTGCCCACAGCACTGATTTTAGAGCTTAGAAATGGAATGAAGAACTCTGCTACAGACATGTGCAGTACTTTGGTACAGGAAGATATAGAAGACTTTAAACCATACCCTAACTCCAAAAGATGCACACCCTTTTCAGGACTCGGACGGCCTGAGTGCTAACGCATTGGACTTATCGGTTATTTGAATGTTGGACTCGTTGGTTATTGGAATGTTGGACTTACTAGCTTTTGGAATGTTGGATTTATAGCATTGGACTTATTGGTTACTGGTATGTTATTGGAACTTATTGGAATGTTAATGCATTGAACATTGGACGCATTATAGTTAAAACCCATTCCCCAGTTGATTCTCAGTCAACTAACTGTAAATTAAGTGTAAAGCTGAAGGTAGTCCGTGGACATAAGGGTGTGTGAGGAAGGGACATGGTGAGATATCGAGACACTTTTCGGCTGGTGATGAGAGCGACCTTTTGCAAAGGACCAGTTGCATGATGATAATGATAATGAACGAATGTATTAACTTTATTTTCAAAGGGGCACAAACTGGGCACGCAAGCCCGTCTTACAATCGGGCGTTATAAGCACTCATTTTTCGCACACAAATTATCTATTGTGACTGTTACATTTGCATTGGAGGGGGGTGGGGGGAGGCAAACATTGTAAAATGAACACTGTAAACGTACAGAAACAATCCAGGCCTCCTGTGGAGATTCGCACACATAGCCACCGAGCCTGCAGGCAAGCGCAGTGGCTTCTTCGCTAACCCTTCTCTCAATAATAATGATGATGATGAGATTATAATGATGATGATTATTATTATGATGATGAAGATAATGATGACAATGATGATTATGATGAGTATCATTATGATGATGATGATGATGATGATGATTATAATGATGATAATCATGATTATTATTATTATAATGATGATGACGACGATGATGATGATGATAATGATGATGATGATGAGATTATGTTTCTCTATTCTTATGTGGATGTATTAAAATTAACTGTTTCTATCTCTCCAGTTAAGAACTTAACCCGTAATATTATTATTCTTCAAACAGCCTTCAGTCTACCCCAATGAAGAGTACTACACAGATGATAGGATACTGTCCCAGCTTAAATTTGTTCCAAAATCCGTCGACCGAGGACTTAAAGACGGGATGGTCAAACACAAGAAGATTTTAGTTTACAACGGATTGAGCGGCTGGGGGGTCAAAAGAGGACAAGAGACCTTTATAGAACAAAAATGTGTTGTGCCTCATTGTGAACTGACGGATTCACGCTCGGATCTAGCTGATGCCGAAGTGGTTCTTTTCCAGGGGACGGGTGTTCCCCACGAGAACAGGCCACAAAGTCAGAAGTGGCTTCTTTATCTACTGGAGTCGCCCTACCACACTCCGGGACTTGCTGCTCTTAGTGGTGAGTTGACTAGGTCTATGTTGTCAGCGTTTAGGTAATACTATAAATATACACGATTATTTATATAGACTTTGATGCGTCGAGAGAAGATTAGTGAGTCCGAAGACATGTTTACACAGTTTAATCATATCCCTCCGCTTTCCCTTATTCATGTTACTCTTTTGTCCGTTGTTTATGTTATTTTAGCCTCCTATTCCTGTTACTCCAATATCCCTTATTTGTATTACTACACAATCCCATATTCATGTTATATCTGTTACGTCAATGACCCCTATTTATGTTACTTCACTGACCCCTATTTATGTTACTTCACTGTCCCCTATTTATGTTACTTCAATGACCCCTGTTTATGTTACTTCACTGTCCCCTATTTATGTTACTTCACTGACCCCTATTTATGTTACTTCACTGTCCCCTATTTATGTTACTTCAATGTCCCCTATTTATGTTACTTCACTGTCCCCTATTTATGTTACTTCACTGTCCCCTATTTATGTTACTTCACTGTACTTCTATTCATGTTACTATATTATCCCCTATCACCATCATCTTGTGCTACGCCAATAATAGTGAACGGTAATGTTTCGCCATCTCACGCGATCCAGGATTTTCGGATCAGTCTGTGTTTTTGTCTCGGTTTTACCATATGGCCAAGTCATCCTGATATGTATCTCTTTGTACACCCTTTGAACTTTTCCTTTCAGATTTGCCGGTTGCCACTAAGTTCTCACATGTGTTTCTCCTAATAACATACCTACAATATCGCTACAGCCCACTTCTAATTTCTCTAATTAGTCGATGGTTTTCTTCTGTTTCTTGAATGACTACCTATTTGGTTTTTCTGTCCGTTCATAGTATATCCTATATTTTCCCAGCAACCACATTTCCACTGCAGATATTTTGTTCTCATACTCCTTCATTTCTTTGAACTGGAGCGTAGTCCAAGCTGGACTGATTATTGCGTGTGGGCTAGCTTTCCCTATTGCCAGTGTCCCTCGCCATCAGGCCACTGCTGGGGTACTTGTTATGTACGTTCCAAAGTCTCGGACGAGAAGTCAACATTTTAGTCCAACTGACTGGTGTAGGTATTGCACCTGCTTATCTGTTCGGCCATGCTGACCTTCTATTAGACGTTTATAAGCGTATATGCTTCTGCCCACGTGCCACATGTACACGCCAATATAAGTTCTATGTAGCACTTTAACACTTGTTATGACTGTAATTCTTCTTCTTTAGACATTTATTTCTCTATTGGGACATAGGATTTCAACTAACTCACTCTAAGCAGTCCTATCGCTTCCCCCAACCGTTAGAGTCGTCTTTTCTGTTCTTACAACATTCCACACGGGGTACTCACAGTGAATTTCCGTAACTGTGGGCACAAACATCAAGGCCCTAATTAATGACAACTTTGATGATGAGGATTTAGCTATGTAAACAGACTGGTCGGTTTGGCATCAAAGGTGTACATGGGCCTTCTGAACAATGCTCACATGGCAGAGTTGTTAATGAAGCTAGCAATGCTTCCTCTACAACCATAAGTAGAATGACAATGAAAGTGTTAGCAGGAACAACTTCGTGTGGTTGGTTTAATTCGTACAGCTACACTCACACCAGCAGATGTCATTCACTGAGTATGTTCGGGAAAATTGAGGCAGTTTTGTTAGTAGCATTCGAATTTAATCCCGACAGGAGTCCAAATTTAGTAAGGTTATCTTTATCGTCCTACTAGTACACAACGGTGGTGTGGGCAATGAGAGAACTGATAGTGCCGGTGAGCCACTACTACATCAGAGAATCAAGGCCTGGATCGAACCGACATCTTGAAACGGTCTTAGAGAGGCCGAACAAAGCGAGAATTTTCAATTCAACGAATCAGCATAAATAGTTAGAAATTAGACATTCAGACTAAAGAAAAGAAAGAGAAGCCAGGAAAGAGAAGCACACCGAGTGTGCGAAGAAGTTTATCAATCAACATCGCACACATACGGTTTATGTACGCTGGACGCACGTGAATTTACGACTTAGGAGATCAGACTACTTATGGACTTATCCGGTGAGCAGTGATGACAACTTAAATTATTCTGACGAAGGCAAGAGGTCAGCTTACAATGGCATTTGTTTGCCCACATCAGCATTTTTTTTTTGGGTGGTCCCTATACAAAGTCCATATTTGTCTTAGTTGTTGATCATCAATATGGATCTTTGCTGTTATTTCCTTTCCCGCGGTTGTCATGACTTCTGTTTTCCTAACATCCATCTCCCTACAAGGGCGTCTTTGTGTTCTGTTCAAATGTTATATTCATAGATATAGATTTTTCTCTGAACTGCCATTAGTGTTTGATCATCAACAAAGGAGAGCTTAGTATTGGTGTTACTGCCCATGATATTGTTTGCCTCGCATATCCCGTTTGAGTACTTTATAAACAACAGACGGAATCTCTTATTGAATCTGTGATCGTTTGAACATCTACCGTCAGCCTGCCGGGAGATTAGTAAACATTACATTTGGGACAATTTTTCGATCGTGGATTGAATGCCGTGAGTTAGATTTTGCTGATTTAAATTTAAAATTCGTTCCCGCATGAGCATTGAGCATTAACTAAAACATACCCCGTAGCGGAAACATGCCGTGGAGCTGTGGTGTTATAATACCACCATATTTTGTAGGCCTTAAATCTCGTAGGAATAGGTACCAGTCTTTCTCTCACTTAGCGAGCCGACATATGCAGGAGTCTAACCCTCGACCAACAGCGCTCATGGCATCATCATCATCAAGTGCCTTGCCAGCTGGGATAGGCGTTCATTTATCTACACAGATCTCGGTCTTTGGTATTCTGAATCAACTCTGCTGATGATATTCCTCCATGCCACCGTCTCAGTCCATCCAGCATCATTTCTCTTGGTCTGCCCTGCCTCTCTTCCCGTTGATCTTTCCAGCTGTCACAATGTTCTCCAATGCCTCTCTTCTCATCACATGTCCAAATAAAGCTGTTTGTCTCATTCTTATTGTTGAATATAATGTTCTAGTTTCATTAACCTCCTTTCTTGGCCACATTGTATGGTTGAGACAAGAACACTGAGCTGATCCACGACTCTGGTGATCGAGAGAAATGGCTAATCATGACCGTCCACGCTTATCTGTACTGCACATGATGGAATGGAATTAGTTACTCTTAAAAAACGTCGCTTAAAATTCGACAGGGTCGACTTCATTGCACCGGGTTTTATCCCATATGCTTCGATCTCTTTTCGCAGCGCGGAAAGCGTCGCACACAACACGAACTCCGTAGCTCCAGCGACGACCCACAGGAGTCTCCGAAATATTATTATTAAAAAAAATAGTTGCTTTAGCAGTCCCAACAATTCGCAACATTCGTCTCAGGAACAACATCCCTGTTGCTTACACGTTATGCTTACTCTGTTTGGGAGTCTCTGTGGCGAAGTGGTCAAGCCGTTTGACTCGTGCTCCAAAGGTTGTGGGTTCGATTCCGGGCCGCGTCCTTTGGTTTACGAGTTAAATGTTTCGGAGACTCCTGTAGGTCGTCGCTAAAAGCTACGGAGTTCGTGCTTTGTGTGACGCTTTCCGCGCTGCGGAAAGAGACCGAGCCATATGGGATAAAACCCGGTGCAATGAAGTCGACCGTGTCGACTTTTAAGCAACTTTTTTTTTTTACTCTGTTCATTTACATTCCAAGATTCACTGCCATACGTGGCTTTGTTAAAGCAAACCATAGTAACACCATAACCTACCAAGCGTGTCGTAAGGGGCGAGTAATTGGCTGGCTACATCACCAGGTAGTAAACCTTAACTTAAAAAAAAACACACAACCAATCAAAATCAAGTCTCCAGAAATAAAACAAAAGTTGATTGGTTGATTTCTTGGTGAATCATTTAGAATACTCCAAAGTTCGAAGCATTGTTATGCATATCCAATTGGTCGTGAAATAAGCTTGTATCTATCTGAGTGAAGTTGGTGTAGTAACTTTCCACCAACCCGGCACCAAAGTACCAACACCGCGGTAACTGTGCTTCGACACTCCCCTCCCCCTCTCCAAGCACAGAAACCAGGGAGATGTGCAAGATCGGTTCTGGAACTTCACACCCTCCGAGAGGCATATTAGGATGTAATTAGTTCATGATGCAGCACATTCAGCACATACAAACTGACTGGGGTTAGGCCTAGGTTGGTCATGGTGCATCAAAGCACATACGAACTGACTGGGGTGAGGCCTAGGTTGGTCATGGTTACTCCATAGATTCGAGGTATTTCATCATCAACAGGCTTCAGCTCGTTTCCCAGAGGGATAAATAAAAACTATAGTAATTTTTAAAGGCCGAGAAGCGTTCTTTCTTCTTGACAAGTTATTTAGTCTGGCAGTTGGTGAATTTTTTTTAACATTGTAATTATCATTCCAGATTTGTGGTCAGCTCATAAAGATATCTACTGCCTAGTGAACCTTGCGGTGTAGGTCGTGCGCCTGAGGATTTAGGTCGCCTGGCTGGTGTAGTCGCCGCGAATTGTGCATATTGGGGATTTATTTTTTTCCCAAACAGAAAACAATCCATCGTGAATTCGAACTCGGGTTTCCCGAAGGAGAACCCGGCGTTCTAGTCATTCGATCAGCTGCTCCTCACCAAGAAAATTAATCATTAGTAATTATAGTGACCAAGATAACTAATCATTAGTGATTGTATTGACCAGGATAACTAACCATTAGGAATTAGAGTGACCAAGATAATTATTAGTGATTAGAGTGACCAAGATAACTAATCATTAGTGATTTGAGTGGGTATGGATGGATGGATGTGTGTATGTATGTATCTATGCATGTGTTTATCAATGTGTGATATCTGTTTGTGTATGTGTCTGCGTCTGTCTATCTTCTTGCCTGTCACATAACATTGTAATATGCATTGTTTGTGTACACTGCATTCATTTGACAATGTTTTTTTCCTATGTAAATGTAACATGCACGATAGATAATTGATGTACGAAAGATGAGTGATTGGAAAGGCCGGATGTAAGACGGGCTTGCGTGCCCAGTTTGTGGCCCTTTGAAAATGAAGTTCTTTGGATCCTTTTGTTTCTGTCTGTCTGCTGGCTCTCTGTCTTTCACTTTCTGTCTCTAAAATCTCAGTCTCTTTTTGTCTCTCCCTGTCCCTGTCCCCCAATCTGTCTCTCCGTTTCTCCCTACCTATATTTCTCTCTCTTTCTCTCTGTTACTCCCCAACACTCTCTATAATCTGACTATGTATCTGCTACTGCAGTGGTTCTCAACCTTGCTTGGTCCATGCCGCCCTTTTCCATATGTTCAGAACGTCATTCCCCCCCCCCCTTTCGAATTTCCTCCCTATAAATCCCCCCCCCCAACCCTTACACAGTATACATAAAAATGGAAACTAAATTTAATAACACATACTAGAACAAGTCTAGACATCTACATAAAACGTTTTGCGGGTCTACTTATGTTATAAAACGAACTTCATTAGGGCGAGAAGTACAGAACCGTAAAATATAGAGGGAAAAACAATATCAAGTAACTGGTTCTTGTATTAATGCGATCTTGAAATAATCTTAATTCCCCCCCCCTGGAAACCCCGAAATTCCCCCCTCCCGGGGGTGGGGGGGGATTCCCCACCGGTTGAGAACCACTGTGCTACTGAGTCCACCCCATGAGTCACTGACACGATCATTATCTCGTGGTATTATAATCTCCACTACTAGGCATGGTGAACTACTGTATGCTGGTTTATGTCTGTCTCTCTTCCTGTCTGCCTCACTTTCTTTCTCTACCTCTCTGTCTGTCTCTCTATGTGCCTCTCTGTCTCTGCCTCTCTACTTGTCTCTGTCTCTTACCTGTCGCTGTCTCTCTGTGTGTCTGCCAGTCTCTGCCTCTCTAACCGTCTCTCTGAATCTCTACTTGTCGCTCTGTCTTTGTCTATCTGTGTGTTTTTATCTGTATCTGTCTGTCATTCTGTCTCTGTCTCTTTACTCGTCTCTCTATCTCTCTACTTGTCTCTCTGTCTATGTATCTGTACTTGTCTCCCTGTCTCTCTACTTGTCTCTAACTCTCTACTTGTCCCTCTTCTCTCCACTTGTCTCTCTGTCTATCTACATGTCTCTATGTCTCTGTCTCTCCACTTGTCTCTCTGTCTATCTACATGTCTCTATCTCTCCACTTGTCTGTGTGTCTATTTACTTGTCTCTCTTCTCTCCACTTGCTCCCCTGTCTCTGCTCTCCTCGTCTCGCTGTCTCTCCACTTGTCTCTCTGACCCTACCTCTTTACTTGTCTCTCTTTCCCCAACCATCTCAATAACCCGATTGTGATTCTCCTACCAAGTCAACCCTGTGATAACCCCATTGACACGATCGTTATCTTGATATTATTATAAATCTCCATGACCAGGCACACTGAACCAACCATGTTGGTTTCTAACAGTGAGACATAATCATAAATAAGGACACTCTTTGTTTAGTAGGGCTATCAGCAGACTTTAAAAAGTCTGCCTTATCGAATGTTCGGTTAATAATTTCTCTTAACTTTTCAATAAGCTTGTCTTTTGTTATACATAAAGTAGATTTTTGTTCTACCGACTTAAAGCAACTATACGTGGATTTTCCAATGTTTGGTGTTTGTTGGTTCTGTCTTGTTGAATTTTCATGTGTGGTTTACATTTAAAGTTCGTTATTTTCTTTTATATTGTGATGTAATATTTAAAATATCAAATTTAAAAAAAAAACATTAAGTGAAAACCTGTTGCGAGAACCTGGTGTATGTGTAGTGTTAGGACTACCACGTTATTTAGAGCTGAGTGCGCGGAGAAATAGATACTCAGTCTTTCTCTCCAATAGCGAACGGCCAAATAGAAATACCTGAACTCACGACACAGTAGTACTATCAACAACAGAAATGTGAATTAAGAAACTTGTAAAATCAATACAAGAGCAATAGAAAAAGCAGTGGCGTCACTGGGGTTGGTGTCACCCAGTGCGGTAAACTCTTGGTGTCACCCCTCTAGACTTTCACCATGGTCTTCTCCCGAGTGTTCCTGTACCATATATAATCGCATATAGTAATGTTTGTAAAATAAGTCAAAAAGTTAATAAGGACATAAGAAAGAAAACAAATTGAACAATATAACTTCAATACTTCAGGTAAAACATAAATAAAGAACTTCGACAAACTCGGACAAAGTTAAATTTTTGTTATTTTGCTATGTCTGCTTTGTCAAATTTGCAATTTTGTTTTATTTTGGTGTCACCCCTTGATGGTGTCACCCGGTGCGGCCCGCACCCCCCGCACCCCCCTAGTGACGCCCCTGAGAAAAAGATAATTTATATCTCAATGCACAAAACTGAAAAACATAATGACAATGGACAAAGCAAGTATGTTTTCAGATATATTTATCAATGGAGAAAAGTTGCATACAAATGGGCTGCTTTGAATATTTCGATTAACATGTGATGTGCAAGGTAAATATGAAGAGATAAATTAAATGAATAAGTATTGATCTGTGAACACTAAAGCAATTAAACTCGTTATGGGTTGGGGCAGATGGAACAACAAAAGTCAGGGTACTTTAACAGATTCATTGCCAAACAAAACTTAAGAGTGGACCAAATAAAAATGGATGGCGGCAAATGGGAAGTAGGAGTGTGTTACAGCTATGACTTAAAAGTTATTAATATAGTAGCAGACATGTTGTATTATACTGCAATGACAACATTTCGGCGATATATGTGACCATGGTAGATACGGGAAGTCGCTTAAGACGAATAATCATCTCATGGCACTTAAACAGTTAGGTACCTATAAGTTACCCTTTCACAAGCCTTAGGTCGCACAGGGTATGTGGTGTTACACCCATATTTGTATAGATCAACTGACACTAGGTGTGTGATGTGATCAGTTGATCATTGATATTTACTGGCACATGAACGGAGCATAATGGGGCGACCCTTTGCCATGAACTTGGAACAGCGACAAAGTAACGATATCATGGGTAATCGTATAGGATGGGTAATCTTCTGTCATGGGCAATTTTCTATCATGGGTAATCTTATATCATGGTTAATTGTATATGGGTAATCGTATGTCATTGGTAATTTTATGCCATGGGTAATCTATTCTCATGAGTAATTTTATATTATGGGTAATTTGCTGCCATTGGGTAACTTTCTTATGTGATATTTCCAACAGGTCTTGTCAACTGGACAGCAACCTATCGCCATGACTCTACAATTGTTGCTCCCTACGAGAAATTTGTGCCCTTCAACTCCAGCGTGCTCACCAAACCTCAGAACAGGAACTATGCAGAGGGAAAAACCAAAAAAGTGGCCTGGTTTGTATCCAATTGTGGGGCTAGAAATGGCAGGCGACAGTATGCTAATGAGCTGGCGAAATACATTGAGGTAAATCAAAAAAGTATAATCAAAGGTATCTATTGTCATTTGTAATTATCCTCATTGCAATTTTAAATGCTATGATTTAGTTAATTGTTTAGTTTGTAATTGCTATGGGAAAGTTTAACTGTTTCAGTGCCGAAGGATAATAAAGGGTGGATTTTTTAATGACTGCGCAGTGTTTGAAAATATTGCCGGTTTTGTATTCACCTTCTATAAAGCTCTTGCAACATAATAGGTAAATATAAAACTTGGACCGGCAATATTTTCAAACACTGCACAGTCATTAAAAATACACCCTATATATCACCAAATGTGACCTCCCATTTGGGCAGAAGGGCGATGTATCGCCATCTAGGGTCATCGTGTTATTTGTTTCGGATTCTCCCATAATTTTAATGTTCAGTGAATGAAAATTTACATTATAATTCTTGTTCATTTGCTTGCTTGTGTTCGCTGGCTGTGAACTCCAGCGTGAAGTCCTGTATGCCGGATGAAGACATCCTGTTGTCCAACATCAGTGTGATGTCATATCGGACCTGAGGTTTGCGTGAGTATCCGTTGTCCTATGTCTGGATTATTGGTGTGCAGACTGGTGGTTCCTCGCCGTGCAGGCAGACACTCTCCGACTTCGGAATCCTACTACGTTGGCCAGGACCCCGAAGGGACCTGTTGCCCAGGACACACAGCTAGGACGTGTTAGTAGGTCTTGGCCAGTATAAAACCTGGCCCTGGTGCCCTGGAAACACTTCTGCATCGCTCTTGTTTGTTTGATTGTACACCATGTTTGATCCAAAAATACTGTTTTGTTTTGTACTGAATCAGCTCCCTGGTCTAGGGGTTACACTTCTTTCTTCATAATCCTGTATACTCTCGTGAGTAACGTGACGTCCGCGAGAATCGGTAGCGATTCTCTCCTTGTCGGTAACTTATGGTGTATGTGAGCCAGTTGCTCAGAAAGTAATGGCAAACTTCTGAGTGTAAACTTGCTAAGAAATCAACAATCAGCTGAAAGATTCTGATGTTGACAGCGATGTCCTGTAAAGGATATGCAATAGAAAAAAAAATTAATCAGTTAATGAATTGTTGGATTCATAGTCAAAACACATAATGGTGAAGTTGAAATTGAGTGAGAATGGGCAAACAACATAGACAATTTTTGTAGGGTCTAAATGCAAGAGGTCGACTTCGTTGCGCTGGGTTCTATCCCATATGGCTCAGTATGCTTTCCGTGTAGCAGCCTGTCGAAAGCGTTATACAGAGTATGAACTCAGCAGCTCTAGCCATGACCCCGGGAGTCTGACAAATGTGCATGCACGCATGAATGACGGAGTTCAAAAACAAACCCACGCCCTTTATATCGTGAAGCAGGAAAGTTTGGCTGCTTTACCGAGGTGACCCTCTCAATAACGAAGGTTGTGTCAAGCGGAAATAATATTAACAGACATTTATTAAATATTTGGAGATTGAGAACTGGTCACAAATAAAATAGTTGACTTACATGTCACATGAAACATGCATGGTCCCTGAAGTTACAGACATTTTTTTTTTTTCTTGCGGTCGCTCGCTTTGTAATTCAAACGTAGTCCATATATATGCTACTATTTCTAGTGCACTAGACTGATTTTTTTTTAGCATGGATTAGCTTTCCCTTTTACCAGTGTCCCATGCGATCAGGCGAACCCACCCCGACTTCTAAGGTAATTGTAATTTACGTCCCCAACTCAAGGAAGAGAAGTCCTCCAATTTAAGAAATAAAATACCTGTTATCAGAAAATTTACACTGAAAACAAACTATCACTTCTTGGCCTGTTGGCTAAGATCAAACTTTATTATCTATCCTGATCGCTTCTCCGCCTTTTGGTTAAGATCAAAGTTTAGTTGTCTACATTTAATCTTGCCATATAGGCCCACAGATGCGTTCATCCGAATAACACACAGGGACTTGAAGCTACATGGCGCGGCTCTTGCCTCTGGGAAACCTTAAGCCCTTAGATATATGCAATCTAGATTTATTTAGCATGGTTTTTTAAAAATACACTCGAAAACTGCGTGACTACTGGCAAATTTTATAGGGAAAAAGCAAGAGGAAGACAACAGAAATGAATTTAGCTAGCTTGGCCAACCAGCATAATCAGGACAAGGACACAGACCTGATCGGAGACTGATGGTCATATAATTGGCAATGGCACGTGATGATATATCTGCTTTTTCTAGATCTTCTTCTTTTGTTCCTTCTTCTTCTTCTTCTTCTTCTTCTTCTTCTTCTTCTTCTTCTTCTTCAGAATTTTTCTTGTAAAGTCTACACAAGGCAAGAAGTCCGACTTGTGAATGTATGTTGCTGTATTTGAGAGCTGGTTGAGACTCAAATACTTTAATGATAATCTTGATGATAATGATATATATGAGGTTAAGGTAACATTTAGCTCAGAATGTGTAAATGTAACAATTGACCGGGTTATAAAGAGTTGATATTTTTCACTCCCCAACATGCAGTCATAAAGAATCTATAATTTTCCATTTGATTATTATATTTGCTTAATAGAATTTTTAAAAAGGGAAATTAACCCACATAAAGCGTGGGATACATGTAGTCCACATGACGCACCCTATTTTCTTTACGCAAAGATATTGTTTTTATACTTGTGCAAATGATGGGTTGTTAATAATTAACTGATCATCACAGGCAGGCAGAGTGCAACAGCGGGAGATGATGTCCCAACAACCCCCAACATCAAGGGTTTTCAAACTGGGTACCACAACGCCCCGAGGATTCATAACTGAGAGAGAGAGGGGGGGGGGGGGGGGGGGATTCATAATTGAGGTCGCTAGAATTCATAACTGAGAGAGAGAGGATTTATAACTGAGAGAGAGAGGATTTATAACTGAGGGAGAGAGGATTCATACCTGAGGGAGTGAGGATTCATAAATGAGGGAGAGAGAATTCATAACTGAGGGAGAGAAGACTGATAACTTAGGGAGTGAGAATTCATAACTGATGGAGAGAGGATTCATAACCGAGAGACAAGAGTCACTGAGTCTGGGTGCGGATTTGTTTTCATATCTCTAAACTAACAACTACAGTATTTATGCTTGGATTTTTTAATGTACCTGGCTCCCTGGTTGACCCAGCCAAAATAGGTGCCAGAATATGTTCTGGAAATTAAACACAGCTGGCAAGATACTGACCACTTGACCCATTTAGCTTAGACTTTAAATTTATGGGGTTACCACCATACACCCAGTATACCTCAGTGGTTGATTATTTCTCTGTCCATGATATTCTCAACCATCTGTTAAAACACCACATCTACATTGCCTCCAGTTTCTTCACCATTTCATTACTCGCTGTACAGCATTTATATCCATTCAGAGGAACCGGCTACAATCAAATTTTGAGTCACAAGATTAGCCTTAGTTCTTCTTCTTCTGCGTTCATCCGGAGTTTTTTTTTTTTTGTGTGGATGTGATTGCGTTGTGCCTGTTTACAGCAGAGCTGCGTTCTTGCGCCGTTAGGCCGACACATCCGACTTCTGCGGGCATTTGTTGACCAGGTTAACCTTCCCGGGGAGCCTTAGTTCAAGTATTGATGTTTTTCTAGATACCAGTTATTATTAACCTTGTGGCCTAGGGGATAATGAGACGCAGTTTCATAATTCCCTGACTTACTGGTCAGGGTTTTAAAATCAGCTGGCGGCGATTTGGAAGAAAACTGTTTTGCATTGATTTGAGTCACACACACAAAAAGGAAAATCAATGGCAAACTACTGAACAAAATAATTGGCTAGTAAATAAATGATGGGATTGATTGTGACGTCCTGTATAAGGATATGCAACTAACTATAGTTGTCCATTGCTTTCTGAATGAATGAAGCTCATACCATTGTCAACATCATCACAAAACCATCAGCTTTGTTGTTATATATTTTTCCCACTCACTTTGAACTCAAGCATTGCCCATAAACTACTTCTATTGCACTGGACTGACTTTTGTATGTGAATTAGCTTTCCCTATTACCAGTATCCCTTGCCATCAGGCAAACCCACTCCGACTTCAGAGGTGCTTGTAATTTACATCCCCAAATCAAGGACGAGAAGTCAATATTCTAGTCCAACTGACCCCAGCTTGGTTAAAGTATTGATATTATTCACAGATACTAGTAATTATTCACATGTAAGATACTCATCTGACAAATTGCTTTTTTGTTCCTTTCATCAACAGATAGATATTTATGGTGGATGTGGAAAACTAAAATGCCCTAGATTCGAGGCCAACAAGTGCTTTGAAATGTTGAACAGAGATTATAAATTTTATTTATCATTTGAAAACTCAAACTGCCGGGACTACATAACAGAAAAATTCTTTATAAATGGATTAAAGTAAGTTATGTTTTTGTCTTCTATATTACTCCCTTTGCAGAGCTAATCTTTGATTTTGAAGGTATCTATGAGACACTTCTTCCCTTCATGAATGAAATCAGTTATTGTGTTGTATTTATGCCATCAATGTCCTGTTCAACCCTTCCTAGTTATTATTGGGATACATAGTGTCTATTTTTATTTCATAAAATTGAAGTTTATGTTTTACTAACTTGTACGTTTGCTATTTGATCATGTGTAGATTATACAATCATGTCCTTCACACAATTATGATATTTACATCATGCTATCCGTATTATTCGCTCCTGTCAGTATATTTACAGCTTACAATAAATGATTTAAATTGTTAGTATTTTAATTTGTAATACTGATCTCCTCATGGGATTTTTTTTCTGTGATATAGTGCTTAATCTTTCCTTGTAGTTCTCTAAAGTAATCTATTTTTAACATTTTTTGCATTGTCACAGGCTTATTACAGTGGATTATATATTCAATTTGTGTCCTTTGTTGGAGCTCATAATTCTTGCACTCCAATAAATAATATGCTATATCATTATACTTGTGACATCCACCACAAGTGTCTTCTTTTACAGTAAAATAAGCTACTCCAAGTTGTAACCTCAACAGGTTTTTATTGAATGAAATTTTAAATTAAGCCGGTTAAGTGACAAAGGGGTTACGAATGCAATTTGTAACCCCGCGTACTGCATTCAAAACACAACTGTGGGCGATGTGGAAGCAGGTTACGTTGCATTGGATTCCATACAATAGGGTGAGTGTCAGTTATTCAGAAAGTAATGGTAAACTACCGAACATAAACTTGCCCAGGAATCACAAACCACCAACAAATTGTGAAACTGAATGCTACGTCCTGTAAAGGACTTGCAACTAACTTTTAATGTAAGTTCATTTTAATAATAAGTTATAACATCATAAATGATTCAGTGCGAAAAGATAATATATCACCCACCAAATGCGACCCCCCCCATTTGGAAAGAAGGATGGTATTACGCCATACCACAGTCACTTTGTTATTTGTTTTATTTTGCAGTTTCATTGCTCAATTAATGGAAATTTAAATTATATTACTTGTTCATTTCATTGTGTACCACATTTGGTACAAACCTAATTTTTTTTGTCTTGAATCAGTTATAAAGCTGTCAATGCCCTGAAAAAAAAAGTGTTGAAGTTCTATGTACAGAACCTATGCTGGTGTGTGTACATGAAACATGGACAAACTGAGAGACATCTAATGGAAGGGGAAACTGGTTTATGAGGAAAATGCAAAGAATGCCATGGGCAGGCAAACAAATGAAAGGGTCAGTGTTTCAAGAAACAGATCAAAACCATAAACTGATATGAGAAATTAGACATAGACAATCAAGTTTTTTGGGCGCATTATGAGCAGAAATAAACATGAAAACTTAGTGACAACTGATAAAACTGATAGGAAAATAGCATGATGAAGGCAATGAGATAAATGCTGGGATGGCTTTGCCACATCACATAATCAGGAAAAGAACACAGGCCTGATCCAAGATTCTGGTGACTGTGTGAGATGGTGAACATTACCACAGACACATATCAGCACGACGTATGGTGATGATAATCAGGAAGCCAAAGGTCACAAGAACAGGATCAAGACTTTGAATGACCAAGATCTTCGCGCTGTGCCCGCAGAGTGGCCTATCCACAGAGTAGCCTATCAACTCACTATCCACAGAGTGGCCTATCCACTGACTGGGCTCCCATCTTGCTAACATTCCAAGGATCATCATGCCAGATGTCAAACTCAAGTAAAGGTATTGCACACCCAGCCGGTTCATGTGTTTGGGGAGGGAAAGGAGAACTCTGTAGTATGGTTTCAGTGATGATGATACTTTGGTACTGGGCTGGGAGAAGTCTTTAAACCAACATCAACCTAATAAATGCGAGCCCTTTTCAGGGCTTGGACCATCTGAACATCAATGCAGCAGACTCTTCTTCTTCTTCTTCTGCGTTCATACTGAGTTTTTTTTCGGATGTGATTGCGTTGCGTTCTTGCGCCGTTAGGCCGACACATCCGACTTCTGTGGGCATTTGTTGACCGGGTTAACCTTCCCGGTGCAGCAGACTCAAAAACTAGATTCTTCCAGAAGATTTCCAATTAATCAGCCAATCAACCAACCAGTCAACCAACCAATCAACCAACCACCCGCCATTAACCAACCAATCAATGGAAGATCTTTCTCTCACTGATTACATGCAAACTCAATTTTCCAGAAGTGAACCATAAACTTTCAGCAAGGAGGATCATTTGCATATTTGTGTTCATTATCATAAACTTCGCATTTGGCAATATTCTTAAGCAGACACTCACAAAAAGAAGAAGATTTGCAGTTTTTATTTCTACAGTTAGTTGCATATCCTTTTCAGGATGTCGCAGTCAACCCCAGCATTTTTTGACTATTTGTGATTTCTTGGCAAGTTTACGTTCAGTAGTTTGCCATTGTTGCTTTCTGAATGACCGGCACTCATACCATTGTAATAAAACCATTCTATGAAAGCAATCTGCTGCCAAATCACCCATAGATGTGTTCCGAATGTGATATGTGGGATCACGAATTGTATCCATAACCGTTTGCCACAGAGCCAATTTCTACAGTATAATATACAAATATAGGATATTGATCCAGCTAAAACAATTTGGATGTACAAGTATAACTTCCTCTTAATTGACTCAGCATATGGACCACCTCAAGATCGATAATTATTTATAATCAACACCGTGTAACATATGCAGTGTTGATTTACACTGTGGTCACACTCCTGGAAAGACAGGCACAAATAAAGTCAGTACATCTGAAACATAACATGTGTAATGGATGTTGTCCCCTTCACACTTGGGCCTCCATGCTAATGCCTAAATAAAAGTAGTTAGTTTCAGGTTCATGACACTCCTAAACAAGGAAGTTAGTTGATGCAATAATGTGCTGTGAGCCTACCCGGGCTACGTCTTTTGTTTCACGAGTGCATTTCTCTCAGAGACTCCTGGGGTTTGTCGCTGCAGCTTCGGAGTTTGTATTTTGTGTGATGCTTTTGGCAGGCCGCCCTGTGGAAAGAGACATAGTCATATGGGACAAACCCCAGAATTATGAAGTTGATCCTCTTGATTTTTACATGACTTTTATGTGATGTGATATCTCACGGCCCTGCTCCAGGGATGCAAGCTGTATCTGTTCTTTTCAGATCTTGAATGCGTAACTCTTTCAGTAACAGAAAGATGTGCAGGAAATGCCCAGAGACCAACATTAGAAATAGTGAGTGCTTTACTAACACAGTGGATTTAGCCAATGGGAACGTCAGATTTCTTTAGTTTGCTATAGATCAAATATAAAAAGTAAGTATGGGAACGCATGACATGATGGCTGGATTAATCAACTGATAGGTTTTGATATTGCAGCTTTTGGAATAGGATAGTCTGTCAAGAGGTTCAGTCACTGCAGCTGTTGGAGTAGGATAGTCTGTCGAAAGGCTCAGATTCTTCAGCTGTTGGAGTAGGATAGTCAAAGGACTCACATATTGCAGCTAAAGTGTACACAGACACATTACAAGCAAAATCTTTTCCAGAACAGTTGGGGAAGAAGAGGATGGTGAGGATATTAAGAGATTTTTAATATGCCTTTTAAATACATGATGTCCATTATATAATTTTCTGTTCTCTGATTCTTTGATTCCTCTTGCAGACATGATGTGATACCAATTGTGATGGGTGCTGCTCCCGAAGATTATGAAAGAGCTGCCCCACCTCATAGTTATATACATGTGGATGACTTTGAGTCTCCTAAAGACCTGGCTGATTATCTGCACAAGCTGGACAAGAATGATGAGTTATACAATAAGTATTTCCAGTAAGTTGTTGGCAGTGGACCAGAAAGAAACTGAAATAAAATAGTTCCTATATTAAAAGAACAAACAGTTGCAATACTTTAAATTATCATGCACATGTCGTTCTGAAATGATAGTATGAAGTGGACTATATACAATAAGTGTACAAACTGTATTTTCACAGGGTTTTAAAGTGAGGGTACAGGAATGATGGAAGTGAGGTGGCAAGAAAATAGAGTTACCAAAGTGGGTAAAGATAGAAAAATGGTTAAAATATGAATGGATATAGAAGCTAACACACATAACCGTTCTTTCTTATAGTAACATTGTGTCTAAGTAATTGTTTTCCGGGAAGCGTGGGGTGGGGTTGAGACGTAAAGTTGTATATTACTTAAGTAGACTGGGTAAAGAACAAATGCATCCAAACTTCAAGAGCTGAATATTGAAGAAGATTGGCTATTAAAGACGATAAAAACAAAGAAAATTTAAATATTTTGGTCTCTTGAAACGCCATCTCAGAACAGTCATAACATCTGATGGGAGATGCCTTGTAGAGATTAGAACAAGAATTGCCATGGCGAAAGTAGCCTTTAGCAAGATTAAAAACATACTGACCAATAAAAAGATGTCAAATGAAACGAGAAAAAGAGTGTTGAGGTGCCTGTTCTTTTGTATGGATGTGAAACTTGGACAATGAGCAGTCAAGCTGAAAGACATCTGATGGCTGCAGAAATTTGGTTTCTGAAGAAAATGCAAAGAATACCATGGACAGACAGAAAAACCAATGACCAAGTACTACAGGAGACAAATGAAAATTGTAAATTGATTAGAGAACTTAGACGTAGACAGTCAAAATTTTTGGACATGTTATGAGAATAAATGGATTGGAGAACTTAGTGACAACTGGCAAGATCGAAGGGAACAGACCAAGAGGAAGACCGAGAAGTAAATACCTGGATGGCTTGGCCACATGCCATGGTCGAGATGGCAACACTGAGCTGATCCATGACTCTAGTGATCGAGTGAAATGGCGAGTCATGACCGCCCACGCTTTCCGGCATGGCACATGATTGATTGAAACACAACGAAAGTTTGGAGTGAACAGTAATTGAGGGGTATATGCCTAGGAAGAGAGGAAAAGGAAGGTCAAAGAGAAGATGGGTGCAGGATGTGGTGGATGATCTCCACATGGGTGTATCGGACACGGGACATCTTGCTTATGATCGAGAGGTTTTCCGGAGGAAGGTTATGGGAGTGAGGTTCTGCAAAGGACATGCTACTGAATGAATGAAGACTGGGTATGAATTACACTGGAATGTTACTCAGCAGAGAAGCAAAGAATTGTATACATCCCCAAGATTCAGGGATAGTGGATGGAAGCCAAGCCTTCATAGAAAATGATGAACAACTTGAAGGACATATGATCTTTATAGCAGCCAACAATTGAAATGCTGAACACATGCGGAATACAATAGGCAAGCTGCTGGAGAAGTTAATTGCCAGAAAAATATCAAGCCAGCTAGAAAAGTAAGGTGTTTTCCCACCTACCCTGGGAGGGTACCGTCCAAAAAGAGAAACCTGGACCAATGCACCAGTTTTTGCCCATGACGTCTATGAAGGCTTTCACTCAGGCATTGAAATCTTTGCGGCAGCGATTGATCTTAAGGACGCGTACAAGAGAGTACCATTGAATTTTTTAATGATTCTGCTTCTTAAACTCAAGATAAGTCCTTTACTCCAGAGCTGGATCGCTGCAGCCCTCTTCCAACGGAAAGTAGTTTTTAGATGTGGCAATTGGACTTAAGAACCAACAACAATATATCCTGGCCTACCACAGGGATCACCATTATCTCTAGAGCTGTTCAATGCCTACACTGTGAGAATCACCAGCGAACAAATCACGGGACCAAGGAGGACATTGTCATATGCCGATGATGTTTTAGTGTATCTTCAGGGTAAGGATAGAGATCAGGCTGCTGCGGAACTACAAACCGAACTCAATCGCATAAGTACTTGGTGTGTTGAAGCTGGGGCAATAGTCAACCCAACAAAGGCAACAGTAACATGGTTCTCTTTGAATAATCATATTGTGCAACACTCCAACACCAACTGTAATGCTGTGTTCAGAGACTGGAAAGAATGCAGGCAATGAACTACCTGGGGATACGTTTTGATCGAAGCCTTGCTTATAACTAGCACATAGACCAGGTGATAACAAAGGCCAAGCGGGGTTTGGCTGTGATGCGGGTGATGGCAGCAGCAACTGTGAGCAACGCATTCTATGTCTTCTGTAGTACGAGGTGCTGGTCATGTCTGTTTTTGAGAATGCAATGGCAATCCTGACTCTCAGCCGCAAGCGGATGGAAAGGATACAGAACGAAGCTATGCGCATTATTCTTGGATGTACAAGAGATACAGCATGCAGGGCGATGCGCCACCTTCTTGATTTTCCAACCATTGAAGACAGAATACAAATTTGCAGAGCACGTGCCTACCTCAGAGTTAACACAAACACACAACATCCACTGCATAGTGAAATTAGGAAGGTGAAAGGCAGCAGGTTAAAAAGAGGAAGGTCATGGATGGGTCAAGCGGAAGACATTCTTCAACAGGTATGTTCACTTGAGGACTTAGAACCTGGCGAGGAGTGGGTACAAGTGCCAACAGATTTCTGTATGTCTCTTTTAGTCGGCATCCAACTAGACAGAAAATGTTGACAAGAAAATCCGGCTGCTGTGGAGGTGGAAGTACAAGCTTTGATTTTCCAGAATTCGTTAGACGGTGATGCTGTCATATACACAGATGGGTCAATCGTCCGACGTGTGAGAAGCTCATGGGTCTTTACGGCTCAGGCCGGAGGGAGAATTGTGAAGGAAGACTCTGGTGCTTTTGCTGAGACCACAAGTAGCCTGACTATGGAAGTCATGGCAGTAAGTAAAGCAATAACATGGCTCGAGACACAGACATTCACTAGGGCATGTTTCCTTAGCGACTCAATGAGCATGCTCAAGAGGATAGAGATGGGGTGGATCTGAAGAGAGTGGTTGCTGTCTCTGGAGCGGTCTCGGCTGGCAAACATTAATTTCATCTTCGTGCCAGGGCATGTGGGAGTACAAGGAAATGACAAGCTCGCAGGTAAGGCTACTGTGGAGGGCGGACGTGCCATGGACCAGGCTGACATTCTGAATGCTCTATGAGAAGTAAGACTGTTGCGAGAACCAAGTGATGACTGTGAATCTACAACCATGGTCAGACTGCGAGAACTGCAAATTAAAAGAGGTGTTGCCAAACAAGAACACTACACAGGAAGCCAAAGAAGATTGATAAACCAACATAGAACTGGTGTCGTGAGCTGCTACACGCTGCGGGATTTGCTGAGGAGGGGATCCCAGCATTTATGGACTGAATGGTTCTATGTGCAATGAGGATGATCTGTCGACTAACTAACTAACAACAATTGAAAAATATTGGCCGAATAGGCCACTGTCAGAACAAAATTTACATGTTAGAAAAAGATCTGCTAAGAAAAAAGATTTAACATTTGGATCTTAGCCAGAGCTGTGGAGCTCCTAGTGTGATCTATGGGTGGAAACGAACACTTCTGGGGCTATCTATGCACTAAGAAAGTAGTCCTTTCAAACCATAGCAAATTGATTGTCCATTTACAACTCTATGACCATGATAAGTGGACTCAATTGCTTACTGTTGTCTGGAGCTTTAGTCCCACATGTAATGTTTTTTTTTTTTTTTTTTTGGGGGGGGGGGGGGGTGTCATGTAAATTGGTTCTTCACAAACCTTCAGACATCAACCTGAATTTATGAAGAAAATAGCAATCAGCTTGAGATTGTGGATTTCTCCATAAAGTTTGTACTCAAATGGTGTTTGTCTAGACATCAATAATTTTCTCTATTCAACATGTGTAGAACACTCTTGCAACTAATGTATAGCTATCATTTTATCAATTCACCAGTGTCGCCTATCTTTAGTTTTTTTTTTTAAGTGGTATTTCAGCCTCTTATGTCCTGTGTGAAGTATGAATATTGCTACTTGTTCAATTTTGTCAAGTTAGTAATATGCATTATCTTTCTGGTGGCCTGGATACTCCTGATTCCTGCTTGGTTCTATAAGTTCTAAATAGGTTCCATGTGTGTATCTAACCAAAAGAAAACATGGGTGCCATTCCACTTAACCCATGACCCCTCATGTGCTATTTATTCACCACATATATGGACCTAACAAAAATATTTTTCATGTGCATTAACTCTTTCATTGCTAAGAAACTGACCAAAATGTTTGTTACTTTCTCCTTACATGAATTATGCTTTTCTTAACTCTGTATGCCTTATTTAGTTGGATCATTAACCCACTCTAATCCTATTGTTACTTTAACTCTTTTTGTCCTAGTAATACACAATGTGTGATTAGCTATTGTCCTTATGCATCAAGTAATGAATGGGGTGTTGTTATTCTCTTTTATGTTTGGTATGACTATACTAAAGAAATCTGGATAGTTTAACATCATATTACAGTGTATGTTTTATGCAAGGTGCAGATAAATTGCCTCTATGAATGTAATACACTCATGCTTTTTTTTCCATTTAGGTTATTGACTCCTTGAGCATATGATGCAAAATTTTCTAAAACTAAAAGAGTTAACTCTGGTGTCTTTGTGTCTTATTATTTACACTCCTTCAGTCACAAACATTAATATTTTATTTCTTCTGCTTTCTATCTACCATAGGAGCACAACTGTCAACCAGTTCATGCCAAGCAGTCATATCGTTTGCTATCTCATGCAGCTCTCACCATGTTCTCCCCATTTTATTCATCTCTGTCTCTAATTGTCTATAATATTTCAGTTATTTTACTACCTGCGCTGCCTTTCCCAATCCATGCATAGTTTTAACATTCCTGGTGTCAATTCTGGAGATTTTCCTAGGTAAAAGTAGATCAATCGGCAATCCAGGCTTCTTGCATCTTTCATCGCATCATACCACTTATAGAAGAGTGTCCTGTTATTCTTGTTTCCTTCTATTTAGATGTGTTTTTGATTGGTTGGATTTTGCAGCTAAAGTTTGTCTGTTGAATGGCAAAGCCAACTTCACACCAGTCCTCCTTAGTCTCCTCTTATGACATGCACAATAGGTGACAGTGTTAATATATAATGAGAAAGTAGGTGACAGTGTTACTATTCTTTGTTACCATCAAAGGCCCCTGTAGCACTCAGGTGCAAACACATATTAGTTTTCAGAAACAATCCATCAAAGGCCCCAGATTGAAGGCCAAGACCAAAATTAGGAGGGTACTGATCAGAGAGTTACTTTTTGCAGATGATGCTGCAAATAGGACCCACTCTGAGGAAGAATTGCATCTGTTATCTGCATTCCCCAATGCTTGTTCTGAATTTGGTTTAACGATTAGCAAAAAGAAGACACAGATTACGTCACAAGGTGCAGATGGGGTACCATCAATCTTTATTGACGATGCTAACCTCCAGATAGTAGACCACTTTACATATCTAGAATCAGAGGTAAATAGCAAATTATCCCTAGATCAGGAAATTAACATCAGGATTGGTAAGGCAGCAACAACAATGAACAGGTTAAGAAAAGGAGTCTGGGAGAACAGGAAGCTTACTGCCAAAACAAAAGTCCTTGACTATCAAGCCTGTGTCCTTAGTACTCTTCTTTATGGCACTGAAGCCTGGACAACTTACACCAAGAGAAATGTTTAAACAGCTTTCATATGCGGTGTCTGCGAAGAATACTTGGTATTAAATGGCAAGACAAAATCACAAATACTGAAGTATTGGGAAGATCAGGTTGTGTGACGGCATATTCCATGCAGAATCTTCATAGACTTAGATGGATAGGACACGTTAGGAGGATGGATGATGGTAGAATACCAAAGGACGTCTTTTTTGGTGAATTACAGATGGGTAAGAGATCTCAAGGCCGGCCTCTATTACAATACAAAGATGTGTGCAAGCGGGACACGATTGATACAGGCATTGATAATGCACATTGGGAGCAAGTCGCCACTGAACGTGTTGCAAGGAGAGCAAATATCAGAAATGGAATAAAGACAAAGGAGAAAATTATTGCAGATAAGTCACACACCGAGCATATGAGACGTAAGATGGTGCATGATGGTGAAAATTACCATGTGTTCACATGCATCCACTGTGGATGAACATTTACAGCACAAATTGGCCTTATCAGTCACATTCACCACCACCATGGGTTGTAGTTATTAAGCCTTTTTGAAGCACAATGTAGCAAATTATCGTCTGTCAAGACAGCAAGGTGCCAGTGAATCAAAGGCCCCAGTAACAAACAGGTGCAAATATTTATTAGTTTACAGAAACAATTGCTTAGTATGTAATGAGCTCAAGTAACACTAGTCTGGGATTGAGAAAGTTAGTGGCAAATACAATGGCTTTACTATTTTAAAGTCTGGAAATGACATTTAAATATTAATATTATAACGTTCAATTAATGTTATTCTATATTTTATTTTTATTATCTCCAACAGGTGGAAAGGCACTGGTGACATTATCAACACTTTCTTCTGGTGCCGAGTATGTTCCCTTGCCCATGATGATGAGCGAGGTCCGACTTGGTATAACGATATCAATGCCTGGTGGCGGGGAGGAGATATTTGTATCGGGCAGGACAATTGGAGGACAAAAAAACGAACTAGCAAGCTGATAGCAGATTCACCAATTGTTTTACCTTTAAACCACTGATACTGGCTGGGATTAATATGTATAAGCTTATCAAATATCAACAGCAATAACACTGACTTGAGTATAAAGTGAATAACAATGAGTTTGGGCTAACTGCAGTAAAGTTGTTAATATGCAATACAAGGAAAAATAGAAAGAGATAAGTGTCAGCTTTATAAGAACACAGTCTTCAATAACAAATTAGTTATTGGATGTCATGAATGAATCACCAAAAAACGTGAAGTAGATTGTGGGCTTTACTAAAACACGGTTACAAGAAACAAATTGGACATTGCGGCCAAAGCCTTCATCAGCACAAAACAAACAAAACACAAACTGACACAAAACTACATGAAACACACCACATGACAATATTAAGGGTACTTATCTGAATCTGCATCCTAGCTTGGAGTGACTGACGACTTCTTTGTAATGTCATGAGCACGATCAGAGGTGGGTTTCACCCCTGGGCTTGTCACCTGGCACAATGAGTGAAAGACTGGCCACCTATCCCTCCTTGCTCTCAGGAATACAAAATGTGACGGCTCTATCATGTCAGGGCCCCATAGCTTGAAACTGCTTCGAATCAATTAAAAGTTAATGGCTTTTATCGGTAAACAAAATCAAATAAGAAAGATAAATAGAACTAATATGTTTATATATAGCATAAAGCATACGTTTGTATTTGTTTTTCTTTGTTGGTGAAGACTTTGTACTGCAATGTCCACATTGTCATTTGTGATCTACTTTTGTCTACTGCCAAGTCTCAGGGGGACGACATTTGATCCAGACTTTTTATTAATCATAAGGACCGGGGAGCTAAGCTTGCATTTCAAGGCCAGATGTGTCGCCTTGATTGTACTGAATCCATGTTTTTAATGTACTGATGTTGTCTATCAACCATTTTCTTGGTCTTCCTCTGGCTCTATAGACAGATCTTGTTTGGTTTGTATGCTCTTGTCGTTAGCCGCTTCAATTTTGTTCTCAAATGTTTAAATCACCTTATTTGCTGTATCGTGATGAATTCCACGCATGAGGTTATGCCTATCATGTTTCCCATTCAGCCTCTAGTGGCCTTTCTGAAGCATTTCATCTGCAATTTAATGAGGTTTCTCAGCTGAGATGTTGACCGAGACTAAATTTGACATTAAAAACAAAAGTGATGGAAGATGAAAACTTTTATAAGTTGTCATTTAACATCCGCCATAGTCTTCGAACATTTGAGTTAAGGTGACAGCTGATGAGTCACTCTATTTGCCTTTTAGTATCTCAGGATTCTGTTCTTAAAATCATTGTGTTTGGCTTTTGATATCTTGGGATTATGTTCTTGAAGTCACTCTATTTGCCTTTTGGTGTCTCGGTATTACATGTTATCAAGTTCTTGTAAAGCTCCTTTTTCTATGTTTGTATTTTCCTGATATAGTTGAAAATATGATTGATATGATGATATATAATCCAGTCACCGAGAGCCATGGTAGCATAGTGGCTAGACACTTGCCTACTGGCTCTGTGGGCATGGGCTCGATCTGTATCAGGGTGGATTTTGATTTTTTAAATTTACCTGAGCTCCCCGGTTGATCCAACCTAAAATAGATACTAAGAAATGTCTTGGGAAGTAAAGACAATTAGTATGATATTTACCTCATCACCTGGTGAGTGTTGATTGGTCTTAAAAATACGGGTTTAGCACTGTATGCCAAATGCATCTTAAGCCATGTAAAAGGGTGATTTACTTATGTTATTTTCTAATCGTCATTAGTTGATTACACCAGCTCTGTGATTATTCCATTGCAGTATGGAATATGGCCTCTTTTTTATCAATAAATATGAAAATAATATTATACTGTGATAATACCTGTCACATATGCTTAGTTGCATTCCCAAGAGAAGCTCCCAAATACCAAAGCATGTCCTTCAGATCTGTCCTGTTTACCAAGTGGCTTGACACCAATTCTGACTAAGGAGCCACAGTTGAAACTAAACTTTGGGATACACAGTAAGATCTGTAATGGACAACACGTTTTATCCAGAAAATAGATGTGGAAGGCTGATGCTCAGATCTATGAAACATTGTAAAGAAAAGAAGAAGAGTATACTGTGATCATATTGTTTTCCATTTTATTGTGGCCTAATAGGCCAGATTTTTAATAAATCAATCATTAAATAAATTAAATCATTCCAGAAGGCAACAGTGCCTGACAGTTATCTGGCAAGAAATAGTCTTTTTGCATGATTTTGATGCATGAGATGAATGCATACTTCATAAATGTTATACAGCAACCATGAGATTAATGTATGCTTCATAATTGTTACTTAACAACTATAAGATGAATGTATGATTCATAAATGTTACAGAACAATCATGGGATGAATATATTCTTCATAAATGTTACATAAGTCATAAGATTAATGTGTACTTCATAAATGTTACATAACAACCATGAGATTAATGTATGATTCATAATTGTTACATAACAACTATAAAATTAATATGTACTTCATAATTGTTACAAATGAACTATAAGATGAATGTGTACTTTGTAAATGTTATTTATAAATGATAAGATGATTGTGTACTTCATAACTGTTAAATATGAACAATAGGATTGATATGTACTTCATAATTGTTACATAAGAATTTTAAGATGAATGTGTACTTCATAAATGTAATATAACATTTATAGGATGAATATGCACTTCCTAGCTGTTACATAACAACCACTACAATGTGTACTTCATAAATACTACATAAACAAATAAATTACAATACTTAGTAACCTTATAATTTTACCTTTAATTATGTCATTAACCCCTTAAATCCTGTTCTCTGTAACCTTCAGAATATTTTGTACCAAAGTTCCTGATTGGAATAGCTCCAAATTGATGACCATTTTCACATTCTTGTTTGACACCTCAGTCATCTGTAATCTTTTATAATTAATCATCTTAATTTTTAAAAGTGTTTATCAATATTTTAGTGCCTAAAATACTTCTTGTAAAGATAACAGTTTAAATCTAACACATTTTATGTGGTTAGTTATAGGAGCACTGAGAACATCAAGCTAAAAAACTAAAATCTAAAAGTTTAAAAGATAGCTGCATGTCCTTTACGAGATGTTGCTGTCAATCATAGGATTTATTGGCTGTTTGTGATTTACTAGTCAATGTCTAACTAAAAGTACACATGTTATTTTGATTACTTAGTGCAGAAATCTTTGTTTATCATTATTTCCAACATTCCACTGAAAGAAAAGCTGTGATTAGTTCATAGTTTATGTTTCTTATAATATAAATGTTATTACACATGATCTAAAAAAGAGTGCTTGTGGTCAAGAAAGAAATAATCATCATGATCTACTTATCAGGATCTCAGGGCCAAATGGCAAAGGATTAGAGAGCATAATTAGTATTACAAAGCATACTTAGATAAAATATGCAATGAAAATATGTAAATATTTATCAGTCATAATTCGTTTTTATCATTCCTAGTAAAAGCCATTGTTAGAAGACGTTTTTTTTAAATTTTTTTAGTTCGCATATCCTTTACAGGAGATCACCATACCCCATAAGTTACCGATGTGGAGAGAACCGCTACCGATTCTCATGCAACATCACATTACTCACGAGAGTATACGGGTTTACGGAGAAAGTCGTGTAACCCCTAGACCAGGGAGACCGGCTAGAAGATGTTACTATTTCTAAATAAAGGTCTCCCTTATACATTGTTATATTCACTTTTACCGCATTTTATACCAAGCAAAATATGATATACTGACTAGTTACAACCTACAAAACAAAACAACATTCATTGATTAGTTACAATCTACATGACAACACACTTTTATTCTTGTGAACAGCAGGCAGTGATTATATGAGTTGCTCGGTAACATAAAAGTTGAAAGACAAAACCAACAATGTCTGAAAATTGTGTCATTGTTTAACAGCTGCTGTACAAATGTTGTTCATTTAAGGCCATCTCTTCTAGTTACTGCATTAACCTCCTTTATTCCACATTATTATTATTTTAATTTCTGCTGATTGGACATTTTTTTACTGAACAGAAAATTACCTAGAAAATCAGAAATAACCAATAAATACTGGGGTTGATTGTGATGTAAAGAGTTTCAAGTACCTAGGAAGTATAATATCATCAAGTAGCAAATCAGAAGGCGAGATCGAAAATAGATGTAATAAGGCAAACCAACTCATTGGAAAAATGGCACAAATACTAAAGAACAAACATGTATCTATAACTACTAAGAAAGCACTTTACAACACAATCTTCCTACCAACTCTATGTTACTAATGCCAAACCTGGACAATCACAGAAAAAGAGAAAAGAAAAATCACAACAACAGAAATGCGATTCCGGAGAAGAATACTCAATGTATTAAGAAGAGATAAGATCAGAAATGAAGACATCAGGACTAAAGTGGGGGTTAAAGCAGCACTAGATTTTAGTAGAAGGCAGCAAGTCAAATGGTTTGGCCATGCAAGTAGGTTATCAATTAACAGTATACCACAACAAGCAATGAGTACAGACTAGATGGAAGCAGAGGAAGAGGCCAAACACGTAAATGATGGACGCAGGGAATAACAGAGTCCATGGAAATATTGATACATGAAGCCCATAAGCAGGCACTCTCCTGCTGTTTATACTTCACCTCGACACCGCAAGGTACAAGAGGAACATGATGAGGTGAGATGAGATGATTATGATGTCCTGTAAAGGACATCCAACTTATAACAGCAGACTGGTGTTTATAACCAATGATCAGAGGTGTTCATTGTCTGGTTCTCACATCCAGTGTGGGGCAGAGCAATAAAGTGTTTCAACCAGTACAGCTTCTAGACTCAACAAGCCATGTAGAATTGGTACCTGGTCGTGTTTTTCTGGGCTAGAAAGGTGGCAAAGCAGAGAAGGTGTCACTCTCACTTGTTTGCTGTGTGTTCTAGTATATGTGAGGGTTTAAGATTAAATAACACTATGTCAGTATCTGCTACAGGATTAGTTACCGTTACCTTATTCAAATTGCAACATTGAAGAAGAGCCAAGCACTGGTTTGATAATCCACATTATATTTTTGGAATAAACTTATTTTTAATAGTACTTAAATCCAGCTCGCGCATTACTTTTATTGTGGCTATTTCAACTTTGTACATGCAGACATCTTAAAGTTAACAATTCAACAATAACTGATTGAACCTTGTATATAAAAGTAAAGGTAAAAGTTGATTATGAAAGACTGTTCTGCAGAGAATGGCACCAGATCTGGCACAAATTGTTGAAATAAAAACAGAAATTTATACATTAAAACATTAAGCACATGGAAATAAAGACAATTAATCATATGGCTCTATAAGAAAATCTTTACCCAAGCTTTAAAACTATGGCACAAACAGAATCCACAGCAAGTGCCACAGGCTAAAAATTAAAAAATAATAAAATAAAAACCTCAACAACCAAGTAGGTGACATTAAAGTAGGCCAAGCAGGCTGTCACTGAGACAAAAGCTACCAAAATCTGGAAGCCACGAGTGACCAAATTCCATAGCTCAGTTTCATCAAGACACCCAGCAAACACCTCAAATATAATAGTCCAACATGTTCAAGAAGGTACATGAGAACATTTTCAAAAGGAATTTAGAATCAGATTATGAAAGCTGAGTAGATGCTCCTTATAAATATATCGGAGAATTATGGTCTACCTAGTTACAATGAAGCCGGTCTCTCTGGCCAAGGGGTTACACCACTTTCTCCGTAATCCCGTTTATCATGCAGAGTCTCGTAGCGGGCGAGAGCTGGAAGCGGTTCGACCCCCGCTGGTGACTTGCGGGATAACTGAGCCGGCCGCTCAGAAAGCAATGGCAAACTATTGAGCGTAATCTTGCCAAGAAATCAACAGACAGCTGAAAGATGCTGCTGTTGACAGCGATGTCCTGTAAAGGATAAGCGAAATAAAAAAAAAAAAAGTTACAATGAAAGAGACTAAATATTAGCAATACTTCAAAGGATTAACATAACTTACCACATACACAAAAAGGAAGAAATATTTTCACTGTTCTGGTTTCTCCAACCAAACTGGCATGCAAATATAACTTCCTTTCTGTTTTTGTGTTTGAGTCCACAGATGAGAATAAGAGTGGAGCTAACATATTGTGTTTCAGTAGGCTATAATTATCCTATATATACTCCAAAAAATGAAAAGTTAAGAAGCAAGTCCAGCAGAACATAGAGCAGGATATCGCTCGAATGGCTGCAATCAAGACGGAGACAGAAGAAACTCTATCAAAAATCCAAGACGAAAGAGAAAAGACAGAAGAAACTCTCAAGCAAATACAAGAAGAAAGAGCACAAATGGAATCACTGGATGAACTCAAGAAAGTCCAGCAGAAGATTGAGCAGGATGTCGCTCGAATGGCTGCTATAAAGGCCGAGAATGAAGACCAGCTATCAAAAATACAAGATATGAATGAAAGGACATCAGATACTCTACAAGAGATTGTAATGCACATCAGTAACCAGGCAGCCTTACTTGAACCAGAAGATGCAAGAACGTAGACAGAAGAAGAAGCAGCAGAGGAAGGACTATATCGCTCACCACCAAGATCCGACTGGCGAATACCGAGAACATTCGAAGGCAACTCATGATGGGGTAATAGGAGGAACACCAGGAGAGATGACAACTGGTAAAGCTCCCTGAAGGAAACAGCACCATAATTACTCTGGGCCTCAACAAGTGTGCGACTCTGTCCAGACATGAAAAACCTCATCAAGAAAGTAATGAACGTAATCAACCCATCAGAAGCCAGGAAACTAACAACAAGCAGCCCAAAGTACGAAAGACAAACTACAAGCTAAATCATAAACACCCCTACATAGCCAAGTCAAAATTGGATTGGATTGGAAAGTTAAGTGTGTATGTGTGCATGTAAGCATGTTGTTGTTGTTTTGTGTTTTTTTTTTTGGGGGGGGGGGGGTGTGAAAGAGACGTGGGGAGGGACAGTCAGAGGAAGACAGGCACATAGAGAGAAAGAGAAACACATAGAGAGAAAGATAAACACAGAGAGAGAAAGATAGAGAGAGAAACACAAACACACATAGAGAGAGAGAGAGAAAGCTAGTTCATATATGTAATTATTCTGAGAACTTGACAATAATATATCACTGATTGATTTTAACATTGTTGCACATTTCCAAAGATGGTTTTCCATTTGAATAATGATAATGTACTGGATGTTATATATATCATTGGCATCTTGCCGTCTTGACAGACGATAGTTTGTGCTTTAAAAAGGCATAATAACTTTTACCTATGGCGGTAGCGAATGTGACTGATAAGGCCAATTCGTGCTGTAAATGTCCGTTCACATGGATGCATGTGAACACGTGGTCATTTCCACCATCATGCACCATCTTACGTCTCACACGCTTGGTGTGTGACTTATCTGCAATAATTTTCTCCTTTGTCTTTATTCCATTTCTGATATTTGCCCTCCACGCAACACGTTCAGCTGCGACTTGATCCCAATGTGCATTATCAATGCCTGTATCAATCATGTCCCGCTTACACACATCTTTGTATCATAGTAGAGGCCGACCCTGAGATCTCCTACCCGTCTGTAATTCACCAAAAAAGATGTCCTTTGGTATTCTATTATCATCCATCCTCCTAAGATGTCCTATCCATCTAAGTCTACGAAGACTGAGCATGGAATAAACTGTCACACAACCTGATCTTTCCAATACTTCAGTATTTGTGATTTTGTCTTGCCACTTAATACCAAGAATTCTTCGCAGACACCGCATATGAAAGCTGTTTAAACGTTTATGTATATATATATATATATATATATATATATATATATATATATATATATATATATATATATATATATATATATTGTGCTGTGTAAGATTTTAATTCAGGGTAAGTGTTGTTTTAAATGTATGTGGAATAGTGTGTTTCTTGTGAAATTGCACAATATGCTTAACATAACCTTGTGCGACTGGCATTAACTTGTATATGAACTAAAATTCATATTTTGCTTTGGTGGCTAGATTTTAATTGTCCTTTTTTTCATTCTGTGATATCCCTTTCAAACTGCTACATATAACTGATGTCAAGTGAGGAATGAATGGCTTTGTTCTTCTGTTCACATAATTTATAATTGATTATAAATGATACACTTTTACTTGATATCATATCATGGTTTGTTTATCCATTGCTGTCTGAAGGTAACTGCGTAGTTATCATCCAATACTGTTACACAATGGGGAGTTTTTAAGTTGTCATTCTTGTGTCTTTCTGATGATCAATATTCCATGCTTTTGTGATCCACTGATGAGGATCCAAATATGTGTATATCAGAATGAAACATATGCTATACATTTTTTATAGTGGTTTTCCTAACCTGCAATTTTTCTAGGGCAGTAGCATATATTCCTTGCGGTTTTAAATTTCAACTGCCGATAGATTTTTTTTTAACTTGAAAATATGCACACCTGTCCTCCAAGTTTTTCACTTTTGTCTGAAAAGGCTACACCTCCAAACCACAAACCCAGAATCAAGGGGAGTACACTATCCATTTTCTTATTTTGTAAAATTTCCAACAGTCAATACAGTGAGAGAAATCTGGTCTGCGTGGCCCAGAGACAGAACTCCCCTTCTCCTTTCTGCCCTCTATCCCTGACTATCGCTATTATTGATTAATTTGCAACTATGTCTTCTTTGTGTTTTAAAACCACATATTAAACGGTAGAAAGTTAATAGGAACACCTGGTCGGACTTCATTTGCATTTGATGACATAACCACTCCACTTTCTGTCTCTCTATATATTCTGGGCTTGAAAATCCTGAAGTTCTTTCAAATTATTAAAATGATTTATCATCATTACATTACAGACAAATCTGTACGTGTTCAGATATCCTCACAATTTCCACAAGTGTGTGGCTGCTGATCACACCAGCTCAGCGTTATTTCACCAGTTTTCTTGTGTTTCTTGCAAAGCATTCAAGTCTCGTAACTCTATGCTTGACACTGATGTCTCTTATTCTGAACAATGTCATTGTCTCTCCCATGTTATTGAAATCAGCAGTTGAACCAAGATATTTAATGACATTTCATAGGTCTGCTCAATCCATTGATGGACCTCCACAATAATTGCAGTACCAGCCAAAGGTTCTGCCTTTTTATTTTCTTTGACACCAGCATATCCTGGCACAAAAATTGACATAATCACCCGCATTTTGGATTTCTGCATTGACTCAAATCATTGCCTACTTTTGTATCTGAACCATATTTTGTTTAGCATGTTCATGGAGTCATTTTGAATGCATGCATGTATGTAGTTCAGCACTTCTAACCAATACAGTGCAATTGCCAGAGCTTGTACCATTGTCAGGCTACTGGTGGCTTAGAAGGCTCTGCTGTGAGACCAAGAACAACTGACCCATTCATAAATATCACAGCATCTCCATCACTTGAGTATTTAGCCAACAGCACATTCATTCCAGTGTCATTGTAGAAGAAAACTGGAGGCTTCCATGGCATAGTGGTCACACCTTCTTCCTCACACTTTGATGGTCATGAGTTGATTTTTGGAGCATGTCATTCAGATCATGAATGCAGTTTTTCTGGAGAACCCTGGGGGTTATTGCTGAGGCTATGTAGTTTGTGCTTTGTGTGATGCTCTCACAACCTGGCAGCCATTCTCCAGAGACAGGCTGAGCCAGATGGGGGTAAAATCTGGTGCTGTGAAGCAATTAGAAAATCGAATAGAGGCCCTGGAGATGTTGATTTACATAGAATATGTCACATTTCATGGAATAGAGGCTCTGGAGATGTGGATATACAGAAGAATATGTTGTATTTCGTGGAAATAAAAACAATCAAATACAGAGGTTCTAGAAAAACTGGGAATGAAAAGTTGATGAAAGAAATAAAATAGAGGCAAGTGAAATATTTCTGTCACGTTTAAGGACATAGCCGGTCTCTCTGACCGAGGGGTTACAACACTTTCTCCGTAATCCCGTTTATCACGCAGAGTCTCATAGCGGGGCGAGAGCTGGGAGCGGTTCGATCCCCGCTGGTGACTTTCGGGATAACTGAGCCGGCCGCTCAGAAAGCAATGGCAAACTACTGAGCGTAATCTTACCAAGAAATCAACATACAGCTGAAAGATGCTGATGTTGACAGCGATGTCCTGTAAAGGATATGCAAAACATTTATTTAAGGACATAACACTCTTATTAAAAACCATACTGAAGGGCAAGTTGAAGGCAAGCGAGCAAGAGGTAGACAACGATACAAGAGGGAAGATTAACATCAAGAGATAGATGAATATCAATCTGGCAGAATGACTAGAGAGCAGGAGACAGACAGTGTTGGAGATCCATTGCAGCCAACCTTCATTATAGAGACGGAACCCGATTGCTTGATGTGAAGTCGATCCTTTCGTATTTAACCTTTGTTAACCTTGAAGAAGGGAACTGCTCCCTGCATCAACTATCAGGAATGGTAATTCTTTGAACTCCAGGGGTATAAGTATCCATTAATGGACCTGGTTGACATTCTGACAACCCTCTGGGAGACAGAACGAAATGACTCTCGGTTGGATATGATTCTGCAACTTTGACCAGACTACAAGAACATCAAGTCAAACGAGGTGAAGCTAGTCATAAGCACTATGCAAGAAGTCAAAGAAGAATTGTCAATGAACAAAGAACTGATGTTATCAGTCGCTACAAACTGAGGGAGATAACTCTGGAGAGGATTTGAGTACTTATGGACTGATAGTTCGGTGTGCAATGGGGATAACCAGCTGACTAACTTACTAGGTATATGTTTCAGAACACTTAGCCACTGGTCTTCTAATATCACTGAAGTAAATTAAAAAATACAATAGAAATGGCGACTCATTACAGAAATATCTTAAATGTCTCAGGATAAAGTTTTGCCTCAAACATATCACGTAATGCTCAAGAGCATCTGTGTATTTTTATGTCATGATTTGTTACACGAGCGAAGCAGTAAAATAATTTATCAAACAGTGATAAATACAGTATCTAATGTTCGTGTTATGTGATGGGAGCTGTGCTAGTGCAGTAGCTAGTCAGTTTTCCTGTCAGCCCAAAAGTCACATGTTTTAAATCTCCGTCAAGGTGGATTTTTTTAATTGATCCAATTAGTTAGTTAGTTAGTCGCAGTTCCAACTTCACAGCCACGGGTCGTCCCCATTATGCTCCGTTCCTGTGCCAGTGAATATCACACAAAACGCTCCCCACTACCCAATGTGAAAAGTGGAAAAGACAGGAGTCTTGACAAACAACAGCCCGCACAAATACACTGTGCATAATGCCGCCACCAGAATGTCAACACACCAGTCCCCCACAAAACACCCAGTTCATCTCTAATGGAATTGGCTGTCATTTTCCTATCTGAATGTTTCCTAGATGTTCACCCACACAGTCCACGAAAATACAGTTCATCGCTGATGGCAGTGGCAGTCAACCAGAAGCCCAGCAGCCACGCATTTCTGCAGAAGGCAAAAACCGGTCAACTCTGGGACATGGCCACCTGCCATCACTCCGAACATGCAGTCATGTTCCAAAACACCTCAGGCAGATTCAAAAGCATTTTATACGACACTCACAGCTCACAGTGGCGCGCCACGCACTCACTCAGTAGCAGGGTGACGGAACCATCAAGCCTCCTTAGTCGCCTCTTACGACATGCGTGGTAGGCTGCAGTGTTGCTATTCTTTGCTTCCCTTATGGGCCCGGCAACACACGGGAGTTGATCCAGTCTTCCAAGGCAACTTAGTCTAAAATAGGTGCCAGAAAATGCGTGGGGAAGTAAAGACCACGTCAGCAGCAAAATCTGGTTAGTCTATAAACATATGAGGTTGGCACCCATGTACCCAATGTATCTCAAGGCGCGTAAAAAGATCCTTTACTTACTTTCAACTTATGTCATGTGATAATGAACATCCAATATTTATATAGCTGATATTATAAGAAATGTACAGATCAAGGGTTGCGGCTGGCCGAGTGGCTAAGAATGCCAGGTTCTCCTTTGTGAGACCCGGGTTCGAACCCTTGGTAAGATGTGGATTTTTTTCTGTCGGGGGCAAAAAGAAAATCCAAACCTGCACAGTTCGCGGAGACTGCACTAGCCAGGCGGTCTTAATTCCTCAGGCTCAAGACGTCCCCTGCCCTACACTGCAAGGTACTATAAGCAATAGATGACAGTTGTTTGGCAGTACAGATAAGATGTATGTTAGTCAGAAACAAGTACAGAACCCTTGTTCAAGCCGTGATGTGTATTTGGTATATGGTTCAAGCCCTGTATGTGTATAGACCAATCAGCACTAGATGGGTGATATGTTCAACATCAGGCTAGATGCTTTTACTTTGCAGAACATTTCCTGGTACTGGTTTTAGGCTGTATTGATTTGATCTGGAAGCCCAGGTATTTTAGGCTGTATTGATCTGGAAGCCGGTCTCTCTGGCTGTGGGGGTTACAACACTTTCTCTCTGTAATCCCGTTTATCACGCAGAGTCTCGCAGCGGAGCGAGAACTGAGGTGGTTCGACCCCCGCTCGTGACTTGCGGATACTGAGCCGGCCGCTCAGAAAGCAATGGCAAACTACTGAGCGTAATCTTGCCAAGAGATCAACAGACAGCTGAAAGATGCTGCTGTTGACAGCTAAGTCCTGTAAAAGGATACGCAAAACATTTAATTGATCTGGAAGCCCGTGTAGTTTTTAAAAATCTGCCTTGATGGCTCTTTAGCAAAGGGTAATGAATGCAATTTGAATGTGCATTCAAAATACAGCTGTGGGCGATTTGAAAGCAGACTGCCTTGCACTGGTTTCCATACAATGGAATGAGTGTTGGTCGTTCAGAAAGTAATGGCAAACTACTTAACATATCTTATGCAATCAATAATTATCATTGAATGTAAAAAAAGAGAGCACCAAAATGCTGTATAGTACCTGTTTTTCTGTATGGCAGTTAATCTTTTTTGTTATGTAAATGAACAAATTTGGAAGAACTTGGAAGCAACAGACATTTGGTTCTTGTGACGAATGTTGTGAATTCCCTGGACCCTAGAGTAACTAACAATGATTGCCTGAGAGTGGCTCATGAAACTAGAACATTATATACAACAATAAGAAAGAGGCATGTAGCTTTCTTTGGTCATGTGATGAGAAGAGAGGCATTGGAGAACATCGTGATGACTGGAAAGATAAATGGGAAGAGAGGCAGAGGCAAACCAAGAGATATAATGCTGGATGGATTGAGACGGTGGCATGGAGGAATATCATCAGCAGAATTTATCCAGAGCACCAAAGACCGAGATCTGTGGAGAGACATGAACGCATACACCAGCTGGCAGAGCATTTGATGATGAAGATGATGACCAGGAAATGTTCTGAGAAATAACAGTAGCTACCACAGAATTTGCCTCATCACCAATTGAATGCCTTGGGGTCTCTAAAATATGGGCATGGTACCGTATATTCAGTATGGCTCAAGTCATTGACAAGGATTCAATAATCTACTTCACTTTCTTTTTAGGGGAGTGGGGGGTGTGTGTGTGTGACCTGTAGCGCACGACAAATTTTAAAATTCCCCATTTGAATAGGAATTCAGACACCTACCGCCTGAGCCGGCAGGCAAATCATGCACTGTGATCTTGTAGAATGACTTTTTTTAGCTTATTAATTTAAGTTTTTTTAAGAATATTGTTTTTAACATTTAAGCTCAAAAGCCTTAATTTTCATGGTTATAACAGATGCTTCAAATGAAAAATAATAATCCTAATCATCCTGTAGGCTCTTTCAGAGAGAGAGAGAGAGAGAGAGAGAGAGAGAGAGAGAGAGAGAGAGAGAGAGAGAGAGAGAGAGAGAGAGAGAGAGAGAATGTATGTGTGTGTGTGTGAGAGAGAGAGATGGAAAGAGAGAGAGAGAGTGTGTGTGTGTGAGGGAGACTTTTATCCTTTCAGCCATGCTGACTGCTATTCCCTTTGATTAATCACCCTAATTATAATTATGGCTATTCAGGCAGTTTTACAAGGGTATAAAATCACTGATATACATATAATATTAATTAGATGTTACAGAGTTTTAAAAATATACTTAAGACTAGATATTTGTGTGCCAAGATTATTCTCACAATAATTGTAACAATAATAAGTAGTTTCATATGATAACTATTAACATGTTTCCTCTTTGTGATATAAAGTATATGCTGGTTGTGATTCATCAACTTAAATGCTTTTCACTAATGAAATATGCATTTTTGTGTTAAGATAAGATTGCATGTATACATGTTGACAAATATATAAATCACTGATGTTTGTCTGTTTTTGTTTGTTCATTTTTACTGTTCAGATTTTGTTTATTTGGTTAATTTTCTTTCTTCTTGTTTAACATGCGAATTAATTATATCAAACTTCAATCATTATGGTAGTTTCTTTTGATGGATTTATTTCTCCAAATATGTTATTCGTTTAACATATTATTTTTGTGTTGAATTAAAACACATGACAGTCATTATTACAAGCTTACTTTATTTACATGCTTTGATTTTCAAGTAATTTCAAGAAACAGTATTGTTAAGCATTAATTCATTTCAATCTCCTTTACAGTCTTTCTCTAGTGTTTAATTTGCTTGTTTTCTTGTCATTAGTAAATATCATTAGATCATTCATTGGACATTACAGTTGCATTGTGTGTTGATAATTTTGCTGCATTTATACCAATTGCCCTTTTTTTATCTTTGTTATTCAAAGTAACCAATTTTAAGACAATTATTATTGATTTTATTGATAATGGCTGTTCGGAAAGCAATGGCAAACTACTGAACCAACATTGTCTAGTAATCACAAGCAGCCAATAAATACTGGGGTTGATTGCAATATCCTGTAAAGGATATGCAACTAACTTTTTATATCCAAAAAATAACTCCATACATAATCAGTTACTGACTAAATGTAAAGTGAGTTGTCTGGTATTGAATGAATCAAAACAATTACCCATTGTTGTCCATAAGTCATTCCACAAACCAAGTTGGGTTATGTGGAATCAAATGAGTTTTCCAATGTCTCATCAGTATTTGTAATTGTCTGCAAACGTTTTCACTGTTTCAAGCCCATATATAGCATTGTATTTTAATTAACCAATGGAGATGACCTCACTTTCAATGTCTATCAGTAAACAAGCCTATTTGTTATATTGTGTGCCTGTATTCACTATTTCATTGCCATCTACTGAAGTCTTCTTACTCTTCTCCTTCTGCTTCTTCTTCTTCTTTTGCTTCTTCTTCTTTTGCCCTTTTTTTCTCAACAGAACTTAGTCTCTGGACCAACTCATGGCAAGCCTTTAATAACTCATTCTTGAGTGATTGGATTTTGCAACTAAAGTTTTCTATTTTTAGTTTTTGCAGCTAAAGTTAGTTACTTTTATGACATGCAGGTTAGGGTACAGTTTTGCTCTCTCTCTCTCTCTCTCTCTCTCTCTCTCTCTCTCTCTCTCTCTCTCTCTCTTGCTCTCTCTCTCTCTCTCTCTCTCTCTCTCTCTCTCTCTCTCTCTCTCTCTCTTATATATATATATATATATATATATATATATATATATATATATACAGACAGATAAAACCAGGTCACTCTGGTTAATCATCTTAATTATAACCAAGGTTTAGCATGGTTAATATGAAGCTACACTGATGATGGCAATGGCACTGTCATATGAGGATTTGACACCTGCGTTCATCATCTAAGTGGGGAAAAGACTGGCCACCTATCCCTCCCTGCACTCAGGCCTACAAAATGTGACAGCCCTATCACATCACAGACCCATTGTTGGTTCCTGCTTTGGGACATGTTTGTTTTTTCTGTTTAACATTGGCTACATCATCCCTTCTGTGTTGACTGGTCTATACGAATATAGGGCTAACACCATTTGCCAAATATACTCCCAAGGCATGTCAAAGGGGCCATTGTGCTTGTTTTTTGCTGTTAAAGTATCTTGCAGTGGGACAGATTATCATCATCTTCCACTTTTGTATCATTGGGAAAGGCGAGATGAACATATAATCAGATTGCTACTGGAACTATTAGTGTTGGAACTCTTCGCTGGCTGCTGAGGATGGGGACGGAGTGCTTATGGGAATGTCCCGAATGCTGTGATGTCGGTTCATATATCAATCAATCAATCAATCAAATCATCGGGAGGAATAGTTGACTCTCCAGTACCCAATAGGTAGCACTGGGTATTGTCATTCCTTGTAATTGTACAATGTCTTTGATGTCGTCAATACATTTTATTCTCCGGCGCAAGTGTTGCTGCAAGTGGGATAGATGTTAAATCACAAAAGCACCCTACAATGGGCTTGTCTGTGACAGGAGAAGATAAAGAGAGCATTTGTAGAGCATTTTTTTTTCGCTCATTCTCTTTGAACTCAAGAGTAGTCCATACACACTATTTATAGTAGTGATGAACTGAATTTTGCGTGTGGATTAGCTTTCCTAATAACAGTGTCCCTCGCTATAAGGTGAACCCACTCCGACTTCAGAGGTATGTAATCTATTTATGTTTTGCATTGCTCTGTTGCTTATTTACCATTAAAAAATTTTCTGCATCACTTTATTCTTCACTGTGATTAATGTTTATTTGTGTATCTTAACAGCATTATGGAACTGTCTTCATAATAAAGAGACTGCTTTAGATGCCTGTAACAAACAGAAACGTTCATAATTTATCAACAGTTAGTTTTGAAGATTATGAAACAGCCACTCACCAGCAGCATTTTACAAGATGAAAATCTCTGCAATTTATCTTTGTAAATCAAAGTGAAGAAACTGGTTTTTAGGAGATATACTGAGCCGATAAAATGTTTGGGAAGGAATTGTGCTGGAGCAAATCATGGACAATTGGCAGACAAGAGAGGAATTATGTTGAAGCTGCAGAGATGTGATTACACATAAAACTTATGAGAACACCAGTGATGGATAGAAAACGTTATGAAAAGGTTACTCACAATGAGAACTGGTTACTAGCATCAGAAAAAGATAGTCCACATTCTTTAGGTCTGTCATGAACAGGGAAAAACAGAAGTGGAGGACTGGCATGGGGAAGACAAAGAGAGAAGATGCTGGACAGAGTGGCGTCATGGCATGGAGGAACATCAATAGCATAAATTAATGGTAGTACATGAGACAGGAGGCTGTGGACAGACATGATCACCAGCGCCACACGGAATGGATTATGAGACAGCTGAAATGATTTTTAAAATGGTGGCCTCTGTTATAATCTCAATGTCAAAATGCTGAACTGTATTTCATTATCCTGTTATTAATTCTCTTATAAATACTGCTGTTTTACTTAATTGATTAACTGGCATAATACCAAACCGTTCTGAATTCCTTGTGTTTAATTACTTTTTTCCACTGCAAGAGTGTGTGTAACATGCATCTTTAAATTCTTCCAGATCATTCAGAATTCCATGGCTGTGTGTTTAAATTATTTCTGTTGTTTTTGCCAGTGAATATGTGGTCATGCAACATGCACATTTATTGTGGTCATATGATTCCTTGATTCCAAATGAAACCATTTAAAACAAATGAGAAGTATGTTAAATGTACAGATCTATGAACATGTTTTAATGACTTGTAACATTTCTTTTTATTTGCTGATTGAGAGAATCCATTCCATTAAATGTGTATATTTGGAAAACAATACTCGTTTGTGTTTCTTTTAACAAATAACTATTTAAAATAATATAAGTACAGGCAATCTTAACTTGATAATGAAGTGGGACAGTAGGGCCCTATCAGCCAATTAAGAGAGGTGTTAGGCAGGGATGTGTGATGTTTCCAGATCTTTTTTCCCTAAACGGTGAAAATATTTTCAGAAATGTAGAGGATATAAATGGAATCAGCATTGGAGGGCGAAACATCAATAACATTAGATATGCAGATGATACAGTATTAATTGCAGACAATGCGCAGGACCTGCAACAATTAGTAGATGTGGTTGTTGTACACAGTGAGCAACTGGGGTTAGAATTAAATTGTAACAAGATTCAGGTTATGGTCGTCACTAGGAAGAAGTGCCACAATGTAATATACAAGTAAATGGAAATATTCTTCAACAAGTGAATCGGTACAATTATCTTGGAACAGTCATAACATCTGATGGGAGATGCCTTGAAGAGATTAGAACAAGAATCGCCATGGCGAAAGTAGCCTTTAGCAAGATGAAAAACATTCTGACCAATAAAAAGATGTCAATTGAAACGAGAAAAAGAGTGTTGAGGGGATACATAGAGCCTGTTCTTTTGTATGGATGTGAAACTTGGACAATGGGCAGTCAAGCTGAAAAACATCTGATGGCTGCAGAAATGTGGTTTCTGAGGAAAATGCAAAGAATACCATGGACAGACAGAAAAACCAATGACCAAGTACTACAGGAGACAAATGAACATCGTAAACTGATTAGAGAAATTAGACGTAGACAGTCAAAATTTTTTGGACATGTTATGAGAAGAAATGGATTGGAGAACTTGGTGACAACTGGCAAGATCGAAGGAAACAGACCAAGAGGAAGACCGAGAGGAAAATACCTGGATGGCTTGGCCACATGGCATGGACGAGACAGGAACACTGAGCTGATCCACGACACTGGTGATCGAGTGAAATGGCGAGTCATGACCGCCCACGCTTTCCGGCATGGCACATGATTGATTGAATCTTAACTTACTTGACAGGATAGAAACTAGATCATTCTTTAAAACAAGAAATCATCAAAATGGGGAACCCAGTTTTCTGTTATCTTCCAAAAAGCATGTTGGTATTTGTTAACCAAAATTAATGCAGGTTATTTTTCATTAAGGTGTCTAAGCCATTGTTGGTATGACAGAACAATTGCTTCCATGTTAAGGTATAAAGGTCTCTTGCCAGGCAGCCACATACTCTACAGGCTAGGATTGTTTCTTACATTTCCAAGCCAAACCAAGGAACATACAAACATCTCACAATGCGAGGTACACATTCTTACTATTCGACCATGCACTCCTCTAGTGTAGTATACATTTCATGCCAATGTTAATAAACTACGATGGGGACTGTTTAAAAGAACAGCTAAATAACACATTAAACAAAGCCAGTTCATTCAATGGTCAGATTCTTGCATGAATGGACAGTAAGCACAATTTACTGCATCTAGTTTGAGAGAGATCATTGAGCTAGTCTCATTCCACTTACATGATCTCAAAAACACACAGAAGGTCATGGAAAGTAAAATAATATATTGGAAGAATTAACCGCACATTGAATGTAATGATTCTGTTGACATTTGAGAAAGGTTGGTCAGTTTGTTGCTTGATTGTTTGTAATTACGCTGGATGACTTCTTCCTCTGGTTAAAGTTAGTTGCATATCCTTTACAGGATGATGCAGTCAATACCACCAGCATCTTTTGCTGTTGTGATCTCATGGCAAGTTTACGTTCAGTAGTTTGCCATTGATTTCTGAGCGACCGGCATCCATACCATTTCATAAAACACCAACGCATGGCGGTCTGCTGCTAAGTCGCCCACTGCTGCTAAGTCGCCCACTGCTGCGTTTCGAACGCAGGTATGGGGATCAGGAACTGCTTTGGTAATCCCTTCGCCACGGAACCAGCTCTAGAAGAACTCTTAAATCTAATGCATTGTCGTTCTGGTCATCTAGGCCAGGAAAAGACCCCCTATAAGGTGAAGTTAATATAAAGAATGATCTCCCAAGGCAATACCTAAGTATTATCTCCATGGTGATTGTATTACAGAGCTGCTTCTCGTCAAGCCCAGAAGCTAGAGAGATGTATAAGACCACTACTGGAACTTGAATGTTTGTAGAGAGACATAACAGAATATAACCATGACCTTATTCAGCACGGCCCCAACGGGCTGACTGGGGTTAGTAAATGTTTCCACAACGGGTTTTGGTTACTAGACTCTGAACTAGTGCCCAGAAAGATTGAAGAGTCTTTAAAGAATAAATTATCAATAAGCATCAATGCGTCTAGTATTATATCATATATGCTTTGTGGATAGTGGAGTGTTCACAGTTCCCCAACATACAGAATCGAGGGTTCGAAATCAGCTGCGGGAAATTTGGAAGCAGAAGGCTTTGCGTTGATTTCAATGGCAGGAGGCGTCAGCAGTTCAGAAAGTAACTGAACGTTAAATTACTTTGTATATCACAAATAGCCAATAAATGCTGGGGTTGACAGAGACGTTAAAATTAGCAACTTGGAACGTTAGGACGTTAAACAACGACGGAAAATTAGAGAACATAAAACAAGAAATTGAAAAGGAAAAAATTAATATTTTAGGTATGTGCGAAACGAGATGGACAGGAGCAGGCATCAAGATAGAGGAAGATTTCAAGATTATTTATTCTGGAGGTGAAGATCGTCATAGGGGAGTGGCAATTATTCTAGACCGGAAAACATCAAAATCTATTCAAGGATATTGGGCCGTGTCGGATAGAGTTCTACTAGTTAAATTAAGTGGCAGACCTTTTAGCATAAATATTATTCAAGTATATGCCCCAACAGGAGAATCCAGTGAAGATAGTGTAGAAGAATTTTATAATGACATAGAGTCTGCCTTAAAGAAATGTAAAAATTCAGAAATAAACATCATAATAGGGGACTTCAATGCAAAAGTAGGAAATCAAGGAGATAGATACACTGTAGGAAACTATGGTTTAGAAGAGAGAAATGAAAGAGGATACAGACTCGTAGAGTGGGCAAAAGAACAGGAAATGATTGTAGGAAACACCTGGTTCAAACAACACCCTAGAAGATTATGGACATGGAGGAGTCCTGATAGCAGGATTAGAAACCAGATTGACTAAATTCTGATTAGCAGAAGATTTAGAAACGCATTAACAATAGCAAAAACAGTTCCCAGTGCTGATTGTTATAGTGACCACGGATTACTCACAGGAACATTGAGGATAAAGTTGAAGAAAGTCAAGTATATAACAGGAAACACTAAATATGATTTGTGTACATTGACAAGGAAATACAAAACAAATTCAACATAGAAGTACAGAACAGATTTGAAATTTTGTCTGATCTAGAGATCCTATTCCAGGATGTGGATGATCAATGGGAAACGTTGAAGAATTCAATCAATGTGGCTGCAGAAACAACTATTCCAAAATTAAAGAAGGTGGGTCGTAAGAAATGGATGACTGAGGAAATTTTACACCTCATGGAAACAAGAAGACTCAACAAAAATAATTCTGTCAATTATGAAGAAATTCACAGACAAGTCAGAACATTATGTAAGGAGGCAAAAGAAGCATGGCTTGAGGAAAAGTGTTTAGAAATTGAAAGCCAACACAACAGTCAAAATACCAAATTAGTGCACAAAAGAATTCAGGAACTTACTAATAAAAGAACAAGTACATCAACAGGGTGTCTAAAAACTAAAGATGGCAAAATCATAATAGAAAAAGACCAGATTCTACAGGTATGGACAGATTATGTGAAACACCTTTATGATAATAACAGAGAAGAACAGTATGATATTAGATTTAATAATGAAGGACCGCCAATTTTGGAGATGGAGGTTCGAAATGTTCTTAAGCATATGAAAGCTGGCAAGGCCCCCGGTGCAGATAACATAACATCAGAAATGATTAAAGCTTTAGAAAAATTTGGACTAGATCAAGTCACCAGACTGCTGAACACATTATATGATACTGGAGATATACCTCCTGAATTATGTAACTCTATATTTATTGCAATCCCAAAGAAATCAGGAACCTTGGAATGTGATCAACATAGAACAATTAGTATAATGAGTCACATCACAAAGATTTTGCTAAGAATTATCATGCAAAGAATGAGGAAGAAGATACAACCTGAAATAGGGGAAGAACAATGCGGGTTTGTAGAAGGAAAGGGTACAGTAAATGCTGTGTATATGCTGCGAACAGTTATTGAACGTGCTATAGAAGTAAACAAGGATATACATCTTTGCTTTATTGACTATACAAAGGCTTTTGATAGCATTAGACATGTCAGCATGGTGGATATGCTTGCAGATCTACAAATTGATGGGAAAGACATTAGACTTATAAAAATCATATATTGGAAACAACAAGCTGCAATAAGGATTGATAATGAAGTGGGACAGTATCAGCCAATTAAGAGAGGTGTTAGGCAGGGATGTGTGATGTCTCCAGATCTTTTTTCCCTGTACAGTGAAAATATTTTCAGAAATGTAGAGGATATAAATGGAATCAGCATTGGAGGACGAAACATCAATAACATTAGATATGCAGATGATACAGTATTAATTGCAGACAATGCGCAGGATCTGCAACAATTAGTAGATGCGGTTGTTGTACACAGTGAGCAACTGGGGTTAGAATTAAATTGTAAAACGACTCAGGTTATGGTCGTCAGTAGGAAGGAAGAAGTGCCACAATGTAATATACAAGTAAATGGAAATATTCTTCAACAAGTGAATCGGTACAATTATCTTGGAACAGTTATAACATCTGATGGGAGATGCCTTGAAGAAATTAGAACAAGAATCGCCATGGCGAAAGTAGCCTTTAGCCAGATTAAAAACATTCTGACCAATAAAAAGATGTCAATTGAAACGAGAAAAAGAGTGTTGAGGGGATACATAGAGCCTGTTCTTTTGTATGGATGTGAAACTTGGACAATGAGCAGTCAAGCTGAAAAGCATCTGATGGCTGCAGAAATGTGGTTTCTGAGGAAAATGCAAAGAATACCATGGACAGACAGAAAAACCAATGACCAAGTACTACAGGAAACAAATGAACATCGTAAACTGATTAGAGAAATTAGACGTAGACAGTCAAAACTTTTTGGACATGTTATGAGAAGAAATGGATTAATGGATTAGAGAACTTAGTGACAACTGGCAAGATCGAGGGGAACAGACCAAGAGGAAGACCGAGAGGAAAATACCTGGATGGCTTGGCCACATGGCATGAACGAGACAGGAACACTGAGCTGATCCACGACACTGGTGATCGAGTGAAATGGCGAGTCATGACCGCCCACGCTTTCCGGCATGGCACATGATTGATTGATTGATTGACTGCATCATACTGTAAAGGATATATAACTAACTTTTAAAGTATCTAAACAAAACCTACCATAGCACAATAACCTTTGTTGTATAATTAGTTATATATCAAGAAGATAATAGTAATAGTAACAGAACAACAACTGAAAATAGTGGCAGTCACACTGACTGCACTGCAGACAAATAGAGCCTCAACTTGAATAAAAGAAAGAGAGAAGTAATGGTGATATTAAAGAAACAAATCATGCCTAAGTGTACAGTTACAGTCAATTGAATTAAATTGGTGCAACTACAGAAATATAATCATCTAGACACGAGGATAACATCAGGTGGAAGATGTATCAAAGAGATAAAGAACAGCATGAGATAAACAAATACTACATTTATAAAATGAAGAACATCTTTTGATGATCAAAATATAAATAAATGTGTGCATGTTACATGGAACTAGTTTTAACATATGATGGTTGTGACTTGTGAATCCTGGACAACTAATAAGCAAGCACACACACAAAATCCCCCGAGGCCCTTAGTTTTGCAGAAGTATGAAACATTCCTTGGACTGCCACAAGGAGTAATCTAAATGTTTTGAAAGAGACTAAGACACAAAGAGAATTTATCACAAACATCAGACGGTCGTTTTCAGGCCACATCATGAGAAGAGAAAAATTGGGAAAATGTGACAAAACAATTCTGGAAAGAGAGAGGAAGACAGCGAAACAAAATTATAGACAGTCTTGAGTCATAGCGCAGAAATTAGTGTCAGCACACAAACTGATACATGCTGTTTGAAATCGCAAGATGCCGAGAAGCATGATGGTCAATGCCAAAAGAAGAAGCGCTATAAAACTTATAAAACCTTTTTTTCATGTTTGTTACATTAGGCGTTTTTGAGACATTTCTTCGTAAACTCATGTCGTTCCCTATCTTTGCGTTGAGATTTTATTTATGTTTTTTTCTGCAAGAAAAGATCTTTTAACTATTAAATTTAGTTATCCTAGTTTTCTTAAAAGCTGGGTCGTTATGAAATACCATTGCCACCTTCCTTCTATAGCAGTAAAATATTCAGTATGTAACATTGGGTAACTTCAGAACAGTAAACAGTAGTTCCAAAGCTTTTCAAGCAGAGGGCCATATCTTAACTACTGTTTTCGGTAGTTAAGCGGGCCACAACGTTATAGCCTACAATTACAAAAGTCGTGCAATAGGCCTATCATTCTTACCTTCCTTAACATTCGTCAACAAAATTCTAAAACTTTAAAGGCAGTCAGTGTTACTGTTAATACACTGCGGTCATTTTTTGGTTTAAAGTCAAAAGTTCATTTAACAGTAAATTTTTAATCAGTTTCGAAAATCGCTATTAATGTAATTAATTTACAGTTGTAAATGTTCTTCATAGCCAGTTACTTAAGTTCAGATGCCTGTTCATCAATGTCTAGCACAAATCTGTCGTGCTCAAAGTCATACGCGCAGCTAGGTTACTGTCGGTGAGTCTGGAACGTTGCTTGTTTATATATATATATATATATATATATATATATATATATATATATATATATATATATATATATATATATATATCTTATATATAAATTAGGATCTCCGTCTGTCTGTCTGTCTGTCTGTCTGTATGTATGTCTGTATGTCCGTCTGTCCTTTATGCGCTCGCGAACGGCCCATCCGATTGAGATGAAATTTTCTACACGTCTTCTTTTCATTCCAGTGCAGCCCACTGTCATAGTTTTTTTTTCTTCTTTCTCCTCCTCCCTCCTCCCCCTCCCAAAATACGTACGTAAATATATGATGATGATGATGAAAGAATCCCCGAACCAAAACGCTAGGGAAAGGGAAGAAAATGACGTGACTACACAGAATCGTCACACGGCAATCATCATCATCAAGTGCCGTGCCGGCTGGCGTAGGCGTTCATGGCTCTCCGTAGATCTCAGTCTTTGGTTTTTTGGATCAACTCTGCTGCTGATATTCCTCCATGCCACGGCAATATCAATAACAATTCATCTTTTTATGTGTAAGGAAGTTATCTACAGTCATGTAGAAGGGAAGAACTAGACGAGTATGAATTCAGAGTGGCGAACTCTCTCCTCTTCTCTTCTCCTCCCTCCTCCTCTCTCTCCCTCCACCCTCCTCCTCTTCCTCCTCCCTCTCATCCCTCTCCCTCCTCCTTCTCCCTCTTCCTTCTCCCTCTTCCTCTCCCCACCTCCTCCATCCTACTCCCTCCTACTCCCTCCGCCTCCTCCCTCATCTTCCCTCCTTCTCCCTCTCCCTCCTCATCCCTCCTCCTCCTGCCTTCTTCTCCCTCATGATCCTCCCTCCTCCTTCTCCCTTTTCCCTCTTCCTCCTCCTCCTACCTCCTCCCTCCTCCTCCCTCTACCTCCTCCTCTTCCCTCCACCCTCCTCCTCCCTTCTCCTCCTCTTCCTCCTCCCTTTCCTTCCTCCTCCTCCTCCCTCTACCTCCTCCTCCCCCTACCTCTTTCCTCCTCCCTCCTCCTCCGCTTCCACCTCCCTTTCCTTCCTCCCCTCCTCATTCTCCCTCCTTCCTCCTCCTCCTTCCTTCTTCTCCCTCTGCCTCCTCCCTCCTTCTCTCCCCTCCTCCTCCCTCCTCCTCCTTCTCCTCCTCCCTCCTCCTCCTACCCTCTTCCTCTTCCCCTCCTCCCTCTCCCTCCTCCATCCTCCTCCTCCCTCTTCCTCCTCCTCCCTCTCCCTCCTCCATCCTCCTCCTCCCTCTTCCTCCTCCTTCTTCCTCCTCCTTCCTTCTCCTCCCTCCTCCTCCCTCTTCCTCCTCCCTCCTCCTCCCTCCTCCTTTTTCCTCCCTCCTCCTCCTCCCTCTACCTCCTCCCTCCTCCTCCACTCTTCCTCCTACCCTCTTCCTCTTCCCCTCCCCCTCCTCCCTATCCCTCCTCCTCCCTTCATATTCCTCCTCCTCCCTCTTCCTCCTCCTCCCTCCTCCTCCTCATCCCTCCTTCTCCCTCCTCCTCCTTCTTCCTCCCTCCTCCTCCTCCTCCCTCCTCCCCCTCCCCCTTCCTCCTCCTCCCTCTCCTCCTCCTCTCCTCCCTCTACCTCCTCTCTCCTCCTCCCTTCACATTACTCCTCCTTCCTCTTCCTCCTCCTCCCTCCTCCTCATCCCTCCTCCTGCCTTCTCCTCCTCCCTCCTCCTCCCTCTTCCTCCTCCTCCCTCCTCCTCCTCATCCCTCCTTCTCCTTCTTCCTCCCTCCTCCTCCTCCTCCCTCCTCCCCCTCCTCCTTCCTCCTCCTCACTCCTCCTCCTCCTCCTCCCTTCACATTCCTCCTCCTCCCTCTTCCTCCTCCTTATCCCTCCTCCTCCCTCCTCCTCCCTCCTCGTCCTCCCTCCTCCTCATCACTCCTCCTCCCTCCTCCTCCTTCTTCCTCCCTCCTCCTCCTCCCTCCTCCCCCTCCTCCTTCCTCCTCCTCCCTCTCCGCCTCCTCCCTCCTCCTCCTCCCTCCTCCTCCCTCTACCTCCTCCTCCCTCCTCCTCCCTCTACCTCCTCCCTTCATATTCCTCCTCCTCCCTCTTCCTCCTCCTCCCTCCTCCTCCTCTCTCCGCCTCCCTCCTCCTCCTCCCTCTACCTCCTCCCTCCTCCTCCCTTCACATTCGTCCTCCTCCCTCCTCCTCCTCCCTCCTCCTCCCCCTCCTTCTCCTCCTTCTCCCTCCTCCTTCTCCCTCTTCCTCCTCCCTCTTCCTTCTCCCTCCGCCTCCTTTCTCCTCCTACTCTCTCCTCCTCCTCCCTCCTCCTCCCTCTCCCTCCTCCTCCCTCTCCTCCTCCTGCTCCCTTCTCCAACTGCGTTCTCCTCCTCCCTCCTTCTCCCTCTTCCTCCTCCCTCCTCCTCGCCTCCTCCTCCACCCTACTCCTCCCTCCTCCTCCTAATCCCTCCTCCTCCCTCCTATTCCTCCCTACTCCTCCTGTCTCCTCCCTCCTCCTCCCTCCTCTTCCCTCCTCCACCTTCCTCTTCCTCCTCCCTCCTCCATTTACCCAAGACAGACAGACAGTCAGACAGATAGTCGGGAATGGGATCTTATATGACTACTAATATAATTTAAATGAGATGCTCTCCACCATGGGCTGGGCCGGGTCAGACAGACAGACAGATAGATAGATAGATAGATAGACAGACAGACAGACAGACAGACAGATAGACAGACAGACAGACAGACAGACAGTCGGTAACGGGAACGGGAACTTATATGACTACTTATATGAATTAAATGAGATGCTCCCCACCAGGGTCTGGGCGAAGCCGGGCCGGGTCAGCTAGTATATATATATATATATATATATATATATATATATATATATATATATATATATATATATATATATATATATATATATATATATATATAACGGTCATTGCGGAAAATGACTGCTTGCATTTGTAAGTAGAACCAAAACGACAAATGTAACTCGAATGAATGCAAGTGTTCAAATTGTTTGACAGGCAATAGTCGCCAGAATGAAATCATATGATCAGCTGAAGGTGAAGCAGGCAGCTCCAGAAATTTACATCTCAGTGCAGAATTGCATTTCAAATCAATTACTTCGTGAAGAAGGTTTTGCTGTAATTGACAGAGCTAGGCATCAGGAAATACGAACGGATTTATGAAGAGGGCAACATTATCCTCCTCTATTGTGAACTCTTGAAATCTCGAATGAAAGATATCCAGAAGACTCAACTGTTACTGTGTACTGTAACAAGTCACATTTCTTTTCAACTACTAGCGTCTTCAGAGTTGGAAACGCCTCTAAAGTCCATTCAGTCAGCTGTCCGATAAACAGTCGTAGTCTCATTTTAAATGAAGAAATGCCAAAGCACAAATTTGTGAATAATTTGTTTCCCCCCTGAATCCTCGCATTTAAAGAGTTTAAATGAGATGCCAGTCATAGTTCAGCAGACATTTCCGTTCTGTGGGCAATTCATTTATTTCAAACAGAAACAGATAGGCACTATTTTTCAGTGCCCAGAAACGTGACAGAACTTTACATTAGATAGACATCTGACATCACAGTGTAGCAGTAGCTCACCGTATTCATCGTTCAGGTCTGATAGAAACTGTCTGAACTCATGCCTGTTCAGGGGCGTCACTAGGGGGGGGGGGGTGTGGGGGTGCGGGCCGCACCGGGTGACACCATCAAGGGGTGACACCAAAATAAAAAAATTGCAAATTTGACAAAGCAGACATAGCTCTGTCTAGTCGGGTTTCATAACCGTTCATTGTTAATTTTAGAAATTTTAATGTTAAATAACAAAAATTTAACTTTGTCCGAGTTTGTCGAAGTTCTTTATTTATGTTTTACCTGAAGTATTGAAGTTATATTGTTCAATTTGTTTTCTTTCTTATGTCCTTATTAACTTTTTGACTTATTTTACAAACATTACTATATGCGATTATATATGGTACAGGAACACTCGGAAGAAGACCATGGTGAAAGTCTAGAGGGGTGACACCAAGAGTTTACCGCACTGGGTGACACCAACCCCAGTGACGCCACTGCGCCTGTTCAGCGCCTTACTTCGAATTTTGTTCACACATCTCAAAACAACATCCATGACATGTTTCAGATTTAATGTCTTTTCACGCCGAGCTTCTTGGTGAATGATAATGATATAACTATATTTTAATATAGTGCGGTAAAGAAACTGTTCCAATAATTCTAGACATCCAGACTATTTACCCGTCAAAGTCGGAGCACCGTCGGTGCAAACACTGTCAAATTTGGTCCATTCTATGTTGTTTTTCTCTAAACACAACTTCAGAGTTTCAAACAGATCAGCCTCTTTGGTAGTTGCATGCATCGATTCAAGTCCTAGAAGTTCTTCAATGACTTCAAAATTATCGTTTATTGCTCGAACAAAAACTGCGACCTGAGCCGTGTCAGAAATGTCAGTGGATTCATCCTGTTTTTCATATCCCATACAGGACGTTGCAGTCAACACAACACCTTTCCGCTGCTATTTATGTACTTGGCAAGATTACGCTCAGTAGTTTGCCATTGATATGAGCTACCGGCTCACATACCCCTAAGTTACCAACGCGGCGAGAACCGCTGCCGATTCTCACGCAGGTTACGTTACTCACGAGAATATACGGGATTACGGAAAAAGACCTTAACACTAAGCCACGGAGATTCATCCATTGCCAATTTACAAAATTTACAATTTTTGATATGTGCTGTTATTTGACGATGAACATCGTTGACTAATTCTTCAACTCACCTGGCCATAGTATTATTAGACAAAGGAATTTGATCAAATTTTGTTTCACACTTTTTATCGCCAAGCATTCTAGCAGCAATTTTAAATGAAGACTTGATTATTTCTTCTGCATCGGTGGACGGCTTCTTTTTGCGAGCCAACATAAGAGCGACTTCGTACGACGCTACAACAGCACTCTTGCTCTGTTTATTAGCCTTGGTGAAAAATGACTGCGGCCTGGTCAGAGAACTTTCTTTTTTAGCTATGAAATCTTTTCTTAATTCCTAATTGATCGGATATTGAGCATTTATGTCTGAATGTGTGGTCGTGAAGTGTCGTTCCTAGAAGACGAGATCGAAAATAGGTGCAATAAGGCAAATCAACTCATTTGACAAATGGCACCAATACTAAAGAACAAACATGTATCAATAACTACTAAGAAAGCACTTTACAACACAATCTTCCTACCAACTCTATACTACCAATGCCAAACCTGGACAATGACAGAAAAAGAGAAAAGAACAATCACAACAACAGAAATGAGATTCCTGAGAAGAATACTCAAAGTATCAAGAAGAAATAAGATCAGAAATGTAGAAATCAGCACTAAATTGGGAGTCATAGCAGCACTAGATTTTATTAGAAAGCAGCAAGTTAAATTCAAATGGTTTGGCCATGCAAGTAGGTTACCAGTCAAAAGCATACTACAACAAGCAATGATGTACAGATCAGATGGAAACAGAGGAAGAGGCCGACCACGTAAACGTTGTACGGAGAGAATAGCAGAGTCCATGCGAATATCGATACATGAAGCCCATAATCGGGCACTCTCACGATGTTTATACTTCACCTCGACACCACAAGGTACAAGAGGAACATGATGAGATGAGATGAGATGACTTAAAAGTTGCTAATATGATTGCAGGCATGCTGTATTATACGTCAAATTAAAGGGGATTGGATTGATTGATTGATTTAGGAATCGACATCACAGCATTCGGGGCATTCCCATAAGTGCTCCGTTCCCATTCTCAGCAGCTAGCAAAGAGTTCCAACACTAATAGTACCAGTAGCAATCTGATTATAAGTCCGTCTCGCCTTTCCTTTGAGCGTTGAGCGTCGGCCAGATCCCTTCGTCACTCCTCTTGTCTCATTCTTGCCAGACCATGGTAATCCATTTGCTCCTCCGAGGTGTGCACGTGCTCCCACAAGGCCGCAACCACGTCTGCCTAGTCATGTATCAATACTCCACCAAGTTCTGCAGAGCCAGCCAATCTGTCCGCCTGTTCATTTCCCAGCACACCGGCATGCCCCGGAGAAAAGATCCAGGCGATGCTTGTCACCCGTGACCTCCGAAGCGAAGCAAGCCACTCCGCAAGAAGTCTGCCTGTGCTCACCCTCGTCAGCATGCTTTCTGAGTCAGTTACAATCACGATGTGTGTGTGTGTGTGTCGTATTCTCCATCCAGCGGAGAGCCGCAGTGACTGCCTCCACTTCCATTCCCAAGCTGGATGCTGTGGTATCACATGCCAGGCTCCCCTGCCCCAAACATCGACCATCAGCCTTGGACACGAACCCCCAGTCACCTCTCTCACCTCCCGACACCGAACCATCTGTGCAGATAATCACATCACCCGAGTGAGCATTGTCCTGAACCAGTCGCTGGACCTCCACCTCCGTGGCCCCCGCCGGCCACCCCCGCACTCCCGGCCCAATGTGACCATAACTCCGCACAAGTCTGACTGCTCCGCTGGCACTCTGACCCACTCCTCTCCACGCCCAATGTTCTCCAGAGGGCACACCTGTCTGATCGCATCCTCCGCCCGAGCCATCCATGATTTCCCTCTTATCAGTCGCTGACCCTTAACTGCGTCCAGCGCCCCATGCAGGGGCGATTGGATAGGGTTAGCTACCGTATGTAAGCCAATGGCAGATACGGAAAGTCGCTTTTAACAAGATTAATCATCGCGTAGCACTTAATCAATTACGAATGTGTGGCACAACACCCGCAATGAAGGTAAAATAAATGGGTGCAGAAATTGCATCTTTTCTGTGGTAATGAACTATTTCGCAATCGGTTTAGTGACAAGGGGGGTAGGGAAACAGCTTGTAATCCCGCATATCTGCGTTCAAAACACAGCTGTGGGCGATTTGGCAGCAGACTGCCTTACGTTGGTTTTTTATGAAATGGTATGGGTGCAGGTAGTTAAAAAAGCAATGGCAAATTACTGAACGTAAACTTGCCTAGGAATTACGAACAGCCAAAAAATACTAGGGTTGACTGCTACGTCCTGTTACTCTTCGCCACGGAGCGGGTACTACTTCTATTACACTGGACTAATTTTTGCATGTCGATTAGCTTTCCCTATTACCAGTGTCCCTTGCTATAAGGGAAACCAACTCTAACTTCTGAGGTACCTGTAATTTATGTCCCAAAGTCATAGATATTTTAGTCCAACTGACCTATGTAGGGGTGGCACCCGCTGCTTTGGTATTGACACACCGGAATCTTAAGAACGTGCGCTGTTATCCATTCGGCCAGACTGACCTCCATCTGGTTCATAAACAGCCTCTTTTCTCGGAAAATGTAATAGCATACGACTTGGTCAGATTAACCGTCATTGTAGCTTGGAAAGAACAGTGATGGAAGGGATGATTCCTGGAATAAGAAACAGGGACCGATTAGTAACTTGGGCATGACGTAGTATGAGTCTGGAGAGATGGCAAGAGACCGATAGACTTTCCGGCGGTTGGTGTAGAGAATTCTCTTCCTACCTGCTAGTTAAAAATAATACTATCTACGCAGGGACTGTCCCATAGAGCTCCTCTCTCCAATAAGAAAACCAGGGAGATGTGCGAGACTAGCAGCAGTAGCAGTAGTAGTAGTAGCAGCAGCAGCAGCAGCAGCAGCAGCAGCAGCAGCAGCAGCAGCAGTAGTAGTAATGATTGATTGATTGATTTATTGATTTAATAACCAACATCACGGCATTCCCATAAACGCTCCGTCACCAGCAGCCAGCGAAGAGTTCCAACACCAATAGTGCCAGTAGCAATCTGATTATATGTCCGTCTCGTCTTTCCTCTAAACGCCGAGCGTCGGCCAGAACCTCTCGTAATTCTTCGCTGCCTCATTCTTGCCAGACCATGGTGATCCATTTGCTCCTCCGAGGTGTGCACGTAGTAGTAGTAGTCGCTTAACAGTAGTAGTAGTAGTAGTAGTAGTAGTAGTAGTAGTAGTAGTAGTAGTAGTAGTAGTAGTAGTAGTAGTAGTAGTAGTTGTTGTTGTTGTTGTTGTTGTCGTGGTGGTGGTAGTGTTGGTGGGGGTAGTAGTACTAGTAGTAGTAGTAGTAGTAGTAGTAGTAGTAGTAGTAGTAGTAGTAGTAGTAGTAGTAGTAGTAGTAGTAGTAGTAGTAGTAGTAGTAGTAGTAGTAGTAGTAGTTGTTGTTGTTGTTGTCGTCGTCGTCGTCGTGGGGGTAGTAGTAGTGATGGTAGTGGTGTTGGTGGTAGTGGTGGGGATAGTAGTAGACCATTAGTAGTAGTAGTAGTAGTAGTAGTAGTAGTAGTAGTAGTAGTAGTAGTAGTAGTAGTAGTAGTAGTAGTAGTAGTAGTTTTTGTTGTTGTTGTTCAGTAAAAGTAGTAGTAGTAGTAGTAGTAGTAGTAGTAGTAGTAGTAGTAGTAGTAGTAGTAGTAGTAGTAGTAGTAGTAGTAGTAGTAGTAGTAGTAGTAGTAGTAGTAGTAGTAGTAGTAGTAGTAGTAGTAGTAGTAGTCATATGTGACTATCTCCGCTTAGAATTGACAGACATACTTCATTGAAGTACCATTAGATTTGGTTTTCCGATGCCTATCTATATGTGGTGGTCTCATTAGTAAATACTCAATTTTAAAATCATGATCGAACCTGCTACTATAAGTTATAGATAGTTATGAATTAAACATCAGAGAGCTGACATTAATTGGAATGATTAGAAATCTCATAGATACTTTTGAAGTAAGTTAATTAGTTAGTTAGTTAGTCGACAGATCATCCTCGTTGCACATCGAACCATTCAGTCCATAAGTGCTCGGATCCCCTCCTCAGCAAATCCCGCAGCGTGTAGCGGCTAACGACGCCAGTTCTGTGTTGGTTTATCAATCTTCTTTGGCTTCCTGCGTAGTGTTCTTGTTTGGCCACCCCTCTTTTAATTTGCTGCTCTAGCAGTCTGGCCATTGTTGTAGATTCACAGTCATCACTTGGTTCTCGCAAAAGTCTCACATCACGTAGAGCATTCAGAATGTCAGCCTGGTCCATGGCACGTCCGCCCTCCACAGTAGCCTCACCTGCGAGCTTGTCAGCCCGCTCATTTCCTTGTACTCCCGCATGCCCTGGCACGAAGATGAAACTAATTTTTGCCAGCCGAGACCGCTTCAGAGGCAGCAACCATTCTCTTCGGATCGACCCCTCCTCTATCCTCTTGATCATGTTCATTGAGTCGCTAAGGAAACAAGCCCTGGTGAATGTCTGTGTCTCGAGCCATGTTATTGCTTTACTTACTGCCATGACTTCCATGGTCAGGCTACTTGTGGTTTCAGTGAAAGCACCAGAGTCCTCCTTCACAATTCTCCCTCCGGCCCGAGCTGTAAAGGCCCATGAGCTTCTCACATGTCGGACGACCGACCCATCTGTGTAGATGACCGCGTCACCGTCTAGCGAATTCTCGAAAATCAACGCTTGTACTTCAGCCTCAACAGCAGCCGGATTTTCTTGTCTGCATTTTCTATCTGAAGTAAGCGTCAATGCAGATATGACAGAGCTGACCTTAACCTTAATCATATGAAATCTGGCAAAACCCCCGGTCCAGACAGCGTCACAACAGAAATGATTAATGCTTTAGAAGAATATGGAATAGATAAAGTTACCAGTCTGCTTAATACAATATATGATACTGGAAATATACCTCATGAGTTATGTAATTCTGTATTTATTGCAATCCCAAAGAAATCAGGAGCCTTGGAATGTGATCAACATCGAACAATTAGTATAATGAGTCACATCACGAAGATTTTGCTAAGAATTATCATGCAAAGAGTTAGGAGGAAAATACAACCTGAAATAGGAGAAGAACAATGTGGGTTTGTGGAAGGCAAGGGTACAGTAAATGCTGTGTATATACTGAGAAACATAATCGAACGTTCTATAGAAGTAAACAAAGATCTACACCTTTGCTTTATTGACTACACAAAGGCTTTTGATAAAGTGAGACATGTCAACATGATAAGGATGCTTGAAGATCTACAAATTGATGGAAAAGATCTTAGACTTGTAAAAAACATATATTGGAAACAACAAGCTGCCATAAGAGTTGATAATGAAGTAAGCCAATATCAGCCTATTAAAAGGGGTGTGAGACAGGGATGTGTAATGTCTCCAGATCTGTTTTCCCTGTACAGTGAAAGTATTTTCAGAAATATTGAAGATATGGAAGGAATCAACATTGGGGGACGATGCATCAATAACATTAGATATGCAGATGATACAGTCTTGATTGCAGACAATGAACAGGACCTGCAACATTTAGTAGATGCGATTGTTACACACAGTGAACAACTAGGGTTAGAATTAAATTGTAAAAAGACACAGATTATGGTCGTCACTAGGAAGGACGAAATACCACAATGTAATATACAAGTAAATGGGAATATTCTTCAACAAGTGAGCAGGTACAATTATCTCGGAACAGTAATAACATCTGATGGGAGATGCCTTGAAGAGATTAGAACAAGAATCGCCATGGCAAAAGTAGCCTTTAGCAAGATGAAAAACATACTGACCAATAAAAAGATGTCAATTGAAACGAGAAAAAGAGTGTTGAGATGCTACATAGAACCTGTACTTTTATATGGATGTGAAGCTTGGACAATGAGCAGCCAGGCTGAAAAACATCTGATGGCTGTAGAAATGTGGTTTCTGAGGAAAATGCAAAGAATACCATGGACAGCCAGAAAGACCAATGAACAAGTCCTTCAAGAAACAAATGAAGATCGTAAACTGATCAGAGACATTAGACGTAGACAGTCACAATTTTTTGGGCATGTTATGAGAAGAAATGATTTGGAGAACTTGGTGACAACTGGTAAGATCGAGGGGAACAGACCAAGGGGAAGACCTAGAAACAAGTATCTGGATGGCTTGGCCTTGTGGCATGGTCGAGACAGAAACACGGAACTGATCCACGACTCTGTTGATCGAGTGAGATGGCAGAACATGACCGCCCACGCTTACCGGCATGGCACATGATGGATGGATGGATGGACCTTAACTGAAGTGATTAGAAATTGTAAGGATAGTTATAATTAGTTATTGGTAAGCATTTATGTAGGTGGCGACGTGGTCGAGCGTCTGTGGGACCAGGTGGAGAATGCGGGGGAACAGATTGAGAACCCGTATGTGGAAAGAATGAGATTGCGGGGGACTGGGAAGGGTTCTTGAAGAATCTCAAATGATATGGAATAGAGAGAAAAAGCAGCTGTTGTTGTGATGTTCAGTACGTTTTTTCTCGCAGGAGTTTAAAATACCTATTTGTTTCCATTTCATATTGAAGAATCTCAAAACTGAGAGGGAAGACCAGGAAAACTTTTAATCATATAGCGGTGGGAAATATTAGTTAGTTAGTTAGTTATCAGTTGGGGTATCTTCGTTGCACTCCGGACATGTCCATAGGTGCTCAGATCCTCCCCCCAGCATATGCATCAGCGTCCGGTGGCTAATAGTGCCAGTTCTGTGTTGGTTGACGAGGCGCTTTGTTTTCCCGATGTACCTCTCGCGTCTGGCTGTGCCGATTCTTACTCCCAAGTCTTTCATCCTGGAAAGCGATGTGGAATCACTGGCGTCAAAATCCTCTGTTCTCGCCATATCTTTAAGGGCGTTAATAACATCGGCACGATCCATGGGCTGGCCATCTACAGGGGGTGCAGAGCCAGCCAATTTATCAGCTCGTTCATTTCCCTCGACTCCCGCATGTCCCGGGACGAAGATGAAGGTGACTTTGCGGACAACAGACTTCCGCAGCGACTCAGTCCACTGTCTACGTACAGATCCAGCTTCGACGGTGGGAAATATTAATAGTATGACTCCTCGCTGCCTGTTGAACGAGGGGACGGAGCGCGTATGGGAATGTCCTGAGTGCAGTGATATCGGTTCTTAGCTCAACTCCACTCATCTATGTAGGTATAACATAGCTGACCTTGACATTTTAACAGCTATTTTTTATGCTTTTTATGATTTTTTTAACAGCTATATTTTTAACAGCATTTTCAAATCCCGAAACAACCACATAATCAATTTTAACAGCTGTTGAAAAGTATTGCCAAATTGTCACTTTAATCTAATTCTCACCTCTTCCTCGTAATTTTCATTTCACCAAGCTATTATATACCATTTATTAAATAAAATAAATATTGATACTTTTAAACAAATATATTACGTGGTATAGTTATATTTGATAATTTAACACGGGTTTTCCTCTGAGTGTATTTATTACACATTTTGCAAAAAAAAATCAGCCACTCCCCAAAATGATGAAACTGAACGTAAAAAACAGTCAAACCACAAAGATGACTAGTCTATGGCAGAATACCTAGAAGTGAGTTAATAGTTTAATACAGCTATCTGAAGCAAGCTCTTGATGGCTTAATGAGTATATGTGGATTTATTCAATGATTAGCACTTCTGTCCTCATTTCTGCTAAACGATGTGCTAGCTGACTATTATAATTTACTATAAATTATTAATTATTAAGAAAACAAAATCAAAAGTCGGTCAGCGCTCAAGTATAACAACAAACAAACAACATTCAACACTGGCGATATTTATAGATAACAAATTCAGCCAGCGATTGTGTTGATAAAAGTTGCATTCTTTATTACACCTCGACACCGCAAGGTACAAGAGGAACATGATGAGATTATTCTCGTTTTGCATCACTGAAATTTCGAAATATTTAACATATTAATATTATTTTTATATTTATTAATAATAAATTTTATAAATATTAATAAATTCATTACAACTTCCAGCGAGTCCCATCATCAATTTAATTTTGAGTATTTACAAATGAGACTGCCACAGTAGATAGGCCTTGAAATTCAAAATCTAATGGTACCTCAATGATGCCTGTATGTCACTTCTAAGTGAAGATATTCACATCTTTGTGAAGGTGAGACGAGTTGCGATTTTTCATGCTATTCACCCGTAAGTGGCACTCTCCAATGTGTCCGTTTTCCTCCACCAGCGACACCCGCTGGTGTCTGCGCGTCTATGTGTGCGAGATTGTTTCAAACGGTCATATGAAAACTGACTTCAAAAATATGTTCCGTCATGTTAAATGATTAAAAAATAGTACAAGTATACAAATAAATTATTAATAATCTTTAAACTTGTGTTCTCTTTAACTTTAGTAGGTTAAATCGCACGTTTTGTGTGTTGAAAAGTGTAGCGCAATCGATATGCGGCGGCCGTCATGACCCGTGGGATTCCAATTCACAAAGTCACATCTTCGCAGAAAATCTGTTTTTCAACCACAATTCGAGCAGGTTTAGCGATGAAACTTTGCTGATTCAGGGGCGATATTTTATACGGCAATTAAAATTCACATTAAACAAAGACATCTATTGGATTCATCGATTCCGATACGCGATAATTCCGCAGCTTGCTCCCCGGCAGGCGGCAGCTTGCACAGATCCATAGAGCACACTTTATTCACAAACTTCCAGTTTCTTAGTTCTATATAATATTTTAGTTTGTAATGTTTAATAGTTTCTATTATTATATCACCTAATAATGTTGTGAAAAATTTTAAAAAAAAAAATGCCCAGCCAGGAACCGAACCCCGGCCTCCCACGTGCCAGGCAGAATGCTTACGACTTACGCTAGCGAGAACACAATGTTTCTTCTACAAAGATATTTATATAGACAAGCCTCCGTTTTGGGTTTTATGATCGTAACATTTTCGCCTGTTTTTCAACCACATTTAAAGCAAGTTAGCGATGAAACTTTCCAAATTTCTGAAAAATCTGATGCAGAATTCAAAGATCCATATACAATTGGTGGTTTTCTATTGCAAGCGTCAGAAAAGAATTATTTACGGTTCAATGTGCCATTTTAATTTTTCTCCGCATGCGAGGTTGGTCTCAACCAACGGGTCATAGGCGGATTAATATGTTCCGTCATGTTAAATGATTGAAAGATAGTACAAGTATACAAATAAATTGTTAATAATCATTAAACTTGTGTTCTCTTTAACTTTTGTAGGTCAAATTGCACGTTTTGAGTGTTGAAAAGCGAAAGTGTACATGCCAATCCAGTCGATATGCGCATGCGCAGTCACCATGGGACAGGGCCATGTGTTTACCCATTCACAAAAACACGCTTCGCTGAAAATGTTCTTTTTCATCCACAAATAATGCATATATTGAGATGAAACTTTCCAAATGTATGTAAATTTGGATGGGGAATTTGAAAATCCATCTAAAATTTAAGTGTATCTATTATCTATGCAAAAAAAAAATTAATTACGGTAAGTATAAAATATATTCTTTGTTTATATAAAAGTTCACCATGATTTCAACCAATCGCCATGCACGGAATATTCAGCCAACCTTTCCTGGAAAACCCAGGATGACGTGTGTTCTTGTCACGTGAGATTTGAATGAATGAATGACGTCGAAAGAATGCATGGTAAATTAGACAGCGATTTCCGGGACGAGATTTTCAGTGGCGATCTGACTCCGTACATGACTTTTGTTTTTACTTCGGGTAATGGCACGATGGAACACGCTACAACTTCCAACTACTTTCATTGAAAATTATTAATAGTTAGCAATCTCTGTCATGTTTTAAAAGAAAGCCGGGACGCAGAGGTGTTTCCAAGGCACCAGGGCCGGGTTATATACTGGCCAAGACCTATTGACGCGTCCTCGTCGAGCGTACTTGGCAACAGGTCCCTTCGGGGTCCTGGCTAAAGTCAGTAGGATCGCCGATTCCTCCGAAGTCGGAGAGTGTCTGCCTGTACGGCGAGGAACCACCAGTCTGCACACCAATAAGCCAGACATGGGACAACGGATACTCGCGCAAAACTCAGGTCCTGTATGACATCACACTGATGTTGGACAACAGGATGCCTTCATCCGACATACAGGACTTCGCGTTGGAGCTCAAGCCAACGAACACAAGCAAGCAAGCAAAAGAAAGCCGACTGATCTAGTATTAAATACAAATTGAGTTTAGCACCATATGCTCAAAGCACCTAAGATGTGTAGCATGATCCTTTATTATTATTCTTTACAGAGTTGAATGGGATATTAATTATTACCTTTTTTGAGTTAAGAACCGATATGATTATCACTGCACTCAGGACATTCCTATACGAGCTCCGTTCCCTCTTTCAACAGCCAGAAGAGTCTTACTACTAATCATTCCCACCGCTATCTGATTGAAAGTTATCCTGGTCTTCACTCTCAGTTTTGAGATTTTTCCAGAATAACCCGCTGATCCCCCGCAATCTCATTCTTTCCACATATGGTTTCTCAATCTGTTCCCCCCATCAAATCAAACAAACTATTATCTGTTTTAATATTTTGTAATGTCAAAATCTTTTCATTGTTTTACATGTTTACACAGAAAGAATTACTTGATTTTTACATTACATTAATTATTTGCAACTGCTACCTGTGTTTAGATATTCATATTTTGATTTATTTTAAGTTTTCTTAATATGTATTAGAAATAACTTTTGTTTTTGTTTTTTGATAACTTTTGCAGAAAGTGACCGTAAGGACACAACTATTAAACAAGTTTATTTGCTGGTTTTAATGAATAGATAAGAAAAATGAATGCGAGATCACAGATCATGGAACTGGTAAGTATAAGTTCACTGTTTTAATACTATTTATAACAGCCACTCTTTTGCAGCTATGGCCAGATTAAAGAATCTGCATGCACCTGGTATTCTGTACTGAGCAGTTATTATAACTGGACAATTTGGCAATATTTTCTTCTTTCTGTTGCAAGTCATGGATGTTTAAGTCTTACAAGATGAACAAATGATTTTCTGTTGTAGGAAGTTAAAAAAGTATAGAATTGCAATTTAAATGAAGTAACATTTAAAGATCCTATTATAGATAGCAAATGGATTCTACCTCATTTTTCTGTTGGTTAACTTACTTTGTGGATTGTTGGTGTGTTATTGTGCATGCCTTTGTGGGAATACATTTTCTTGTTTTTTGGCATGTTGTTTGTCCATTATAAAAGATGAAGAACACTCATCATCCAATGACACTCAATTGCTAAGAGTACGAAGGTGATTGATGAGACCAATATGAGCCTGGAAAGGTTTGTGAGCAAAGTGGAGTGGATTGCAGCCACACTAGAGGAAGAATGTGTAACATTGAAGTTTCTGGCTTGTCTCTATTCACTGCAGTGTGATCTCTTTTGCCTCAAAAGTCGCTGCAACTTGTTGAAGAAGTATGCTCCGTGTAGATCAGTCTTGGGTTGCAGCCTCCCATGTGTCTGTGTTGGTGCTGAAGGACTTAAGAGCAGTCTTCTTCTTCTTCTGCTGCGTTCATCCAGTTTTTTTTTTCCCCCGGACATGACTGTGTTGTGCCTGTTTACAGCAGAGCTGTGTTCGTTAGGCCGACACATCCAACTTCTGCGGGCATTTGTTGACCGGGTTAACTTTCCCGGGAGAGCAGTCTTAAGTGTGTCCTTTTAGCATTTTTTTCTGACATGCCTGGAGATCTTTACTCATTCTGTACCTTGCCATTAAAAAAATTCTTGTTGGAAGCCAATCATCTGGCATGAGGGCACTAAATGTCCAGCCGAGAGAATCTGTTGCTCCTTTGGTATTGTGTAAATGCTATACAGTTCTGTCCTGTCAAGAACTACTACAGTTAGAATAATTGCCTGCTATTTAATTTTCAGCAGTTTTCTGCGACAAGTTTTGTTAAAGGGATTCAGCTTCTAGGTATGGTGTTGGTACACTGTCCACATTTTACATGATAGAGCAATATCCTGGTAGATACACATAAAGTCAATTAGAGCAGTCTGGTTTTTTGTGTGTGCCAGAATTTCAGTTTTCCTCATCTCTGTTTGGTTTAAACACCTCTGCCTTAAGAAAATATGGAAAATAACATGAAAGTTCTTATCATATCATGCCATTGATTGCTGACACCATTAGCTTTAAAAATTAAAAGCTGTCAAGCTGTTGTAGTGTCAGGAGGGATTTTTAAAAAAAAGCAAAGGAAGTATTGTCTAGCAAGCTAAGTCTGTATGAATCTCTACAAAACCGTGCCATACGTCTAGTTTCTGACATAAAGCACATCGAAAATAATAATTTATACAGTCATCTCAGGCTTCTACCACTTCGAAAGTGCTTCCTTTTTAACAAAGCCAAATTAGTTAATAAAATTATATCTCGATTCAATCTAATGCGATGAACAGCAAGCACTTGCATTTATTACATGTTCCAAGGCCTAGATTGGACTTATACAAAACATGTTTCGCCTATTCTGGTGCTCACTTATGGAATAACCTTCTTCCAGATCTGAAAACTCCAATGAGTGCCTACACATTTAACCGAAAACTCTTTCAACACTTAATCCATATCGACTATATGCCACCATAATTCACCTACTGGTATAATTGTTAACTATTTGTGTGTGAATGTGTGTGTGTGAGAGAGAGATAGAGAGAGAAGGGTGTATGAGATAGAGAGTGAATGTGTGTGTCCACGCATGCATGCATGTGTTTGTCAGAGAGTGAGTGAGTGAGAAAAGGTGAGGGAATGTGTTTGTCCGTGCATGCATGCGTTTGTGTATGTGTGAGAGCGACTGAGTGAGTGTGGGCCTGCGTGCGTTCATGCGTATGTGTATGTGTGAGAGAGTGAGTGTGTGTGTGTGAGGGATTGTGTGAGAAAGAGAGTGAGGGAGTGAGTGAATGATCGAGTGAATGAGTGTGAGGGTGAATGAGAGAGTGAGTGAGTGTGTGAGTGAGGGACTGTGAGAAAGAGAGTGAGTGAGTGAGTGTGTGTCAGTGAATGAATGAGTGATAGAGAGAGAGAGAGTGTGTGTGTAAGTGAGTTAGTGAGTGAGATAGAGTAAAAGAGAGTGTGAGAGAGTATGAAAGGGTGAGAGAGAGAGAATGAACCATTGAGGGATAGTGTGAGGGCGTGTGTCTGTGTGTGAGTGAGAGAGAGTGAATTAAAGATGGAGAGAGTGAGTGAATGAGGGAAATAGTGAGGGAAAGAAAGAGAGAGAGAGAGTGAGCAAGCGAGAGAGAGAGACATTGGGAGAATGGATGTGTTAGTGAGTCGTGTTTGTAAGTGTGTTTGTGTGTGTGTGTGTGTGTGAGAGAGAGAAAGAGAGAGAGTGAATGTATCATGCACTATTGAAAGATGAGTGATTGCAAGGGCCGAATGTAAGACGGGCCTGCGTGCCCAATTTGTAACCCTTTTAAAATAAAATTGAATTGAATAGATGTTGAGTGCAAGAATGAGAGAGGGGGGATGTGCAAATAAATCAGATAATGTGGTTAACATATTGCCATAGGGATAGAGATGCTAAGGAAGGTCATATGTTTATTGAGTGGAATGTCCACTTTTCTTCCTCACTGCCTTTACTATACCCAGTTCAAACAGCAGGGCCTGTGAATGTAGCGAGAAGGGGAGAAGTCCCTGACATGGAATAATACCTGGCACATGTCACCACTGCGCCTAAGTTCAGATGATTTTACGATGTCCTACCATTAGCTGCCAACCTGGTCAAGTGGAGTTAATCCACCGACCCGTCATGTCCCCTCTGTAAAGGAAAAAACCAGGCACTAGAGCATGTGCTGTCTGCATGAAATGTAGCCCTTTTCCATTGTCGATTCACATGGTGCCACGATAAAGTACTCACTGTTCTGGCAGCCATAGAGGATGAAGCAAAGATGTGGGCAAAAAGAGGGGCCACTGCCAGGCTGATGCAGATTTACTTTGTCAAAGCTAGGTAGAAATATGGAGACAAGAAAGACTGCTGAAGACTTACCATCCATGTTCATTGGTGTGAAGGACTGGGAGCTGGCTGTTGACCTGAAAGGCCATGGTGATTACCTGGCAGTAATCCAACAGTTTTGATTGTGACCTGACATTGTACTGCACTCCTCATCGGTTTAGCAGTTAACACTGATCAAGCTGACTGTCCCATACAAGTCAAGGATCGAGGAGCAGCATACATACAGGATGGAAAAGTACAGTGATGTGGTCACAAGTCTGAGACAGGAAGAGTATACTGTCAGGCTACTTGCCACAGAGGTAGGCACAAGAAGTCTAATCTCTGACTGTGTATGACATGCTTAAGCAGTTAGGCATTAAAGGACAAGCAAGATCTCAGGCACGGAAACAACTGGGCGAGGCAAGCGAAAAGGCCTCTTACTGGCTCTGGAAAAATTGGAATTTTGAGTGGGACAAGTCACTGCAGTAATATTATTCACGTTCCTGTCTGTAAATTGCAGTATATCCAAAGTCTAATATTGAAACTAACCAACCTCTCATCTAAGATCTAGAATTGGTACTGTCTCGTGTCAACTTTGTAGCCATCCCTCTAAACAAGTGTGGTGCACTTGAGGCTAGGACTCCGTAATGTAGTTGAAAGACTGCATCGTAGCAGTCACCAAAATCTATTAAATATCGGCCAAAGTCCAACCTTCAGCCAGTGTTGGTGTAAAACATCTTGCGAGGATCGCACTCCACAGCAGAGTAACCCAGAGAAAGAGCTGGCTTCCTAGAGACGAGCAGGAGTCTAGGTGTCTGAGCCATGAACAGAGTACGATGAAGGCAACATGGCAGCAATGACTTGTACTCGTACATAGCGAATTGCCAGCAAGGAGGCAACAACATATGCAAACGGCCAAGGAAGAAGCTGGCTTCTCACGTCAAAAGGTGCTAGAATATTTGTGAGGGGAAGAAGCACTGGGTGCACAGAGTTCTCCCCGAAGGAGGGGTGGTTGGGAGCAGACACAAGTGGGGAAAACTCAAAAAATGTTTCGAAACAAGGTACAATGCATGGCAGGAGAAAGACACACAGTCATGACTTGGGTGGATGCCATGACTTGAGTGGCACCCCAGAGAGTGTTAAGAAGGTAAAGGTCTGAAGCACTCCAGGATGTTCTGTGATGAAGTTTTTATCACTAACAACAGCTGTTCATTCATATAACTGCTGTTCATTCATCTCTTGATGCCAAATACTGTTCATTCATCTCTTGTTGACAGCTGCTGTTTGTTCACCTCTTAATAAGAACTACTGTTCATACATCTATTGATACAAAATTCTGTTCAACTTTTTGTTCATTTGCTGATGAAAACTGCTGTTCGTTCATCTCTTGACAACTGCTGTTTGTTTATGTCTTGTCATTTTCCTTCCAATTGTATCATTGTCGTTATAACAGTGTCTTGCTTGCTTGTGTTCGTTGGCTTGAGCTCCAACGTGAAGTCCTGTATGTCGGATGAAGACATCCTGTTGTCCAACATCAGTGTGATGTCATACAGGACCTGAGGTTTGCTTGAGTATCCATTGTCCCATGTCTGGCTTTTTTGTGTGCAGACGTGGTTTCTCGCCGTACAGGCAGACACTCTCCGACTTCGGAGGAATTGGTGATCCTACTGACTTTAGCCTGGACCCCGAAGGGACCTGTTGCCCAGGACGCTCGACGAGGGCGTGTCAATAGGTCTTGGCCAGTATATAACCCGGCCCTGGTGCCTTGGAAACACCTCTGCGTCCCTAACAGTGTCTTAATGTGGCATAAAAATATTTGACTTGTCTCTGTTTTTTTTTTTTTTTATTATTATAAGGGGCGTTCATTATTTGAAATCCGTTTGTGCCGCACCGCGCATAATTGGGTACGTTGAACATGATCATGTCATAGTCATGTAATAAGTACTGACCAATAAATAAAAGAGCAAGTGCTTATCGTCCCATGATGCATAGGTTCTGTTTCTGACCATTAATAAAATGGCCGGGTTGATCCAAAATCCACCCAAAGAAGCTCAAAGAGGGTGATTCACTTTCTTTAATTTGAAGGATGTTGACCAGTGGTCATTTATAGAAGAATACAGGCAGCGTGCGGTAACAAATGTGTGTAGAAGAAAACAGTGACAGACTGGGCACGAATGTTTCGGAATCTTCAACGGCTGGATCAAGCGCATATTGTTGCAACAGAAAAAACCATCGCCAAAATTGATGCAGCAGTACAGATGAACCGTTGTTGAAGCATACATTCGCTAGCGAAAGAATTTGATGTGTCAATTGGGACAATTCAAAAAGTCGTTCGTAAGAAATTGCAATATCGGAAGGTGTGTTCACAGTGGGTACCACGGATGTTGACCGACCACCAAAAACGAGGAACGCATGGGATGGTGTTTGAACCACTTGTTGCGTTACAGAGTGGAGGGTGATGCATTTCTCTTCCGCATAGTGGCAGGTGATGAATCATGGTGTCACCACTTTGAGTCGAGCAGCAAAAGAGAGAGCATGCAATGGAAGCATGCTGGATCATCATAAGCCAAACAATTCAAGTTACAGGTTTCTGCTGGTAAGGTTATGCTGAGCGCATTTTTTTAACCATGAAGGGCTATTGTTGGCCGACTTTAAAGAACCTGGTGTCAACATCAACTCTACCCACTACTTGCAAACACTAGACAAGCTGCAAAAAGCCATCAAGAATAAACATCCTTTCTCACGGTGTGATTTTGTTGCATGATAATGCTCGTCCGCATGTCGCAAAGATTATGCAGGAAGCATTAGCGAGGAATAAGTGGGAGATTCTGCAACATCCAGCCTATAGTCCTGATTTGTCACCATGTGATTTTCATTTGTTCGGACCTCCAAAAATGCTCTCATGGGGCAACGATTTCACACAGATGCAGACATAATGAGCGTGGTAAACACTTGGTTCAGTGAGCAACCACAATCCTTTTTTGCGGACGGCATTCGCCGCCTACCTAAGCAATGGGATGCTTACCTGAATGCCTATGGTATCTTCTTCTGACCAACCCATGGTGCATAATTCATTCAAAATTAATGCTTTGTTTAATTCTACCACACCTGTTAATGTTTCTTTCATGCTTTTGTAATGAAGCCATTGGAACGGGTTTCAAATGAATGCCCCTAATACTTCCCTTAACTTCATTTTCATTTGCAGCTTCTCTAACATACCTGTATTTTTGTGGCTTTGCTTCCATGAAATGCAATATATTTTTCTCTCCTTCTCTTCCTCCCCCTCTCTTTCTTCATCCCTTTTTCTCTTTCTTCATTGTCTGTCTGTCTTGTGTGTGTGTGTTTCTCTCTCTCTCTCTCTCTCTCTCTCTCTCTCTCTCTCTCTCTCTCTCTCTCTCTCTCTCTCTCTCTCTCTCTCTCTCTCTCTCTCTCTCTCTCTCTCTTGCCCCCTCTCCCTCTCCATCTGAATTTTTGTCTATGGGTTGACTCAAATTGCTGGTATTATTTTAAGTTCTTTTCCCTTTTGCTCAGACTGTGGAGGGCAGGCAGATTGAGGAAGTGGTACAAGCATTGTTCCACACAATCTTACTGCACAGAACTACAGGCAAAGTAAGTTTTGTTCATGCTGCGGTTAATAAATAACACAGTATTAAAGCTATTAATGTTAGTTAACTTTAGTAACATTTTCTAAATTACTTTTTAATTATATAACCAGCATAGTTGGATACCTCTTGAAAAAACAAATCCAACGATACCTTATTCAAGTCTGTACGTCGTTTTTAAGCTGAGATATTAATTTTTGTATGTCAGTTTATATTTAACATTGGCATATTGGTAACCCACTCTGGAAAGTGTGACCACAAAACTTGACAAAACACGTAAGCTAAAGGCAGGTAACTGCTCTTGTTTGTTTTTTTTTGCGCTAAGGGGGATAACTCAGGTTTTTATTTTGAACGCAAAATTCAAATGAAAACCTCAAACTCCCTCTTCCTCCACTCCTAAATACTAGAATGGGTGGTGAATGCAAACGTGCATCATTATAATCTCGTTGCTCTGAATAATCCATAAGAATATTAAATGATCATCGCTGTATTATGACACGGAAAACCGCTATATTCCCGCCATTGAAATTTAACATGATGCATCTTAGCATATGATCTTAATAATTTCTGTTTGGGCTGACCCCGCCGACTAAAATATTTGAAAATTTTACAGTACGCGTAAGAAAGGATGCTCAATTTAATTATGTATACTAAATCAAGCGGCAACGTCTATATAACGAGTACTATATATTTCCTTAGTACCGGGGAACAATAACAAGAAAACGTAAATCGCCGTTTGAAACATCGCCGGCGACGTTCGGTAACTGGAAATGTAGTACCTAATGTTAGTTGCTTTCATAGTATTAAAATTTATAGTATTATTTCATCTACTGTATTACGGTGCTTAATATTAGTTGCATTCCTAGTCTGAACATTTGTGGCGTACTTGAATGGTCACTGATTTACCAACAAAGTAATCTTGAGTTCAGTTCTCATTAGTAATAGAGCCAGCCTCCATAAATTAGCACCGCAGCTTTGTCGTGGAAGGAAAGACAGTATGGAAGGGAAATGCTCATCACTCTTAATGGGTTTTTTTTTTTTTCGCATATCCTTTACAGGACATCGCTGCCAACATCAGCGTCTTTCAGCTGATTGTTGATTTCTTGGCAAGATTATGCTCAGTAGTTTGCCATTGCTTTCTGAGCAACTGGCTCATACACCCCGTAAGTCACAGATGCGGAGAGAACCGTTACCAATTCTCACACATGTCACGTCACGTTACAAGAGTATACGGGATTACGGAGAAAGTCGTGCAACCCCTAGACCAGAGAAACCGGCCTTAATGGTTTGGTAACTAAAAATATGATGGTCCTAGCACATCACAGACAATAGCAGGCTCCTGCTTTGAGACTTTGTATATAATTATATGTTAATGTTTGTTTGATTGGATTCAGTTACCATTGTAATTACAAAGGGAAACAATTCATTAGTGCTCTAACCTTCTACAAATCACACTACAATCACACGGGTTTTCAGCTCAGGGCACAAACTGCATCCCTTTGAGGATTTATGTGCATGCAAATCAGAATTCATGCATACTATAATTATACTATTGTGGGTAGTTTTTCAAACTTGGAAATGTTGCCAAAGCAGCAACCTGAACAGCCTACCATATGAATTCCAACTGTGAAGAGTTTTTCAATTGTGTAGTATAAATATAGACCTTCAATAAACTTACTCCAAGCCCTCCTATCGTTTGCCATCTCTAGCAACTCCCACTTATGTTCTCATATTATTCCCTCTTATGTTCTCATATTATTTATCTCTGTCTCTGATTCACTTCTGTATGTGTTTTAGGTCTCTTGGTATTTCTTTTGCTCTGTGGTTTCCAGCAAAAGGACTTTCTAGTTGTACTATTAGCAGGTTTACTAATTGTGTGTCCTATCCATCTTTAATCTACATGCTAATATTTAACTTTTGAATACATCATTGACAAACTAGACAGAAACCAGTAGATTAATATCTTCAGACTCAAAATGACACTGTGGACTCAGAGCATGATTTAATGAATGTGTCTAAGCTAAGAGATACTGCCACTTAACAACTGTGCGGCACCAAAATAAGCTCCAGAGCCATCATTCAAGCATCAAGACTGCCCCGAATTTGCTAGAGAGAATCACATTATGGTCCACCGGAGCAGCACCACAAGACAAATTATGGTGGACTGGTGAAGACCTCTAATAAAGCACCCTGTTCATGCTGGAATAGATGAGCACTAAGCATTGGTCTATCAAAAAGAGAAGATAGTATGTGGTCGTGCTTACTCACAGCTTATATTTGGTCTGTTCTTCCTACTTATCTTACTAGAATGTTTAATGATCACAGGTTCTATCTCTTTTGTTTTTTTCGTTTCCGTATCTTATTGCATGATTTTCTCATGTTTTGTTTTCTTGTTTTAACATTTTCAGTACAATTATAACAAGGACAGAAACTTCACAATTGGTTCAATATCTGCACAAGATGTTGACTGTGACTTTGTGGATTTTACTTATGTAAGTTATTGCTTTCATGAACAGGATTATGTACTATATGAAACATTAGTTTCTAATTAACTTGTTATGTCTTTTTCATTAAATTTATTATGAAGGAGGCTGTGAACAATTTCCTATGATTTCTTCTTCTTCTTCTTCGTTCATCCGGAGGTTTTTTTTTCGGATGTGATTGCGTTGTGCCTGTTTACAGTAGAGCTGCGTTCTTGCGCCGTTAGGCCGACACATCCGACTTCTGCGGGCATTTGTTGACCGGGTTAACCTTCCCGGGGGTTTCTTAGGACATTTGACTCTCACTGTTGTGGTGTTATCCCCCATCCCAGCTGGTCCATATAGAACAGCCAAAGATCCTGGTCAGCCCTCAAGGGAAGGCAGGGGCAGACCATGGGCATTCCCCGCCATCCAAGGAGGCTTCCATACTTGCAGAGCCGATACATAGCGCTCTGGTACTGGGCTCACCCAAGGAATCGTCACGTCCTGCACATGGCTGCTTAGCCTCACTTCTGTATATTGGGCCTTCCGTTCACCATAGGCTGTTCTTCCGTAAACCAGAAGTATGCAGTCTGCAGATGACATCCACACAGTGAGCTTTCGATTCGGACTTTCCATGTAATGGATTTGCTATCCAAGCAATATTCCATTTCATGCCACTAGGACACTTTTCCACCTTTTATGAAGCCCACACAGTGGGCTTTTGATTCGGACTTTCCACGTAATGGATTTGCTATCCAAGCAATATTCCATTTCATGCCACTAGGACACTTTTCCACCTTTTATGAAGCCCACACAATGGGCTTTTGATTCGGACTTTCCACGTAATGGATTTGCTATTCAAGCAATATTCCATTTCGTGCCACTAGGACACTTTTCCACCTTTTATGAAGCCCACACAGTGAGCTTTCGATTTGGACTTTCCACATAATGGATTTGCTATCCAAGCAATATTCCATTTCAGGCCTCTGGGTCTTCATGCACCTTTAAATGTCAACCTGTATGTAGTTAAAGTAAGCTGCGGTCAACTTTAGCTTGTTGATATCTCCATAGAGCTTGTCCTCAAATGAAGCAGGTGTGGGCCAAAATATCTTTCTCTGTTCTGCATACGTTGGGCAATCCTGCAGCAAATGTTTTGCTGTCATTTTTCCAGTTCTACAATTACATTCATCGGTATCTCCTATCTTTAGTTTATTGAACAAGTGGTATTTCAGCCTGTTATGTCCTGTGCGGAGTCTGAAGATTGCTACTTGTTCTCTTCGGTCGAGTTTGTAATATGCATCATCCTTCTGATGGCCTGGATGCTCTGATACCCATTTGGTTCTATAAGTGCTTTTTATCAACCTCTTTGCCTCATTATAGGTTATGTCTATGTCAGGCTGTGGTAGTCGTCCGCCCTCTTTTGCCAGTCTGTCAGCCTCTTCGTTTCCAGGTATACTGCAATGTGATGGGATCCACTGTATTACAACTTTTTTGGATTTCTGGCATAGACCATGGAGTGCTGCTTTTAGGTCAGTTAGTTCTGTGCTGTTATTGCTCTTCAGTATTGAGACAGCTGACTTTGCATCTGTGAAGATAGCTATTTGCTTCTCTTTATTTTCCTCCATCAGGAGCATTTCTGCTGCAGTTTTCAGAGCCTCTACCTCCGCTTTGAAGTTACTTGAAAATTTTCCAGTTGTCATTGAATGCGTTTTTTTCACTCCATTTTTTAAATTAAGGAGAATTCCTCCTCCTCCATTTTTAATTGAATCTTTGGCTGATCCATCTGTATATGCATGGGTCCAATTGCTGCTTGGGTAATGTTCTTTTATGTAGTTTAGGGTTATTTCTCTTCTTTCGGTTTCATGCTGAGTGTTCTTTTTCTCAATACCAGGAATGTTTTCTATCATCTCAGGCAGTTGCTGCTGTCTCCAAGCTGGGAACTTGTGTGCATTGTGTATGGGCTTGACTGTTGATATGTTAAGTATAGGATCTGCCCTAATCTTTCTTTTTGCAGTTTCTACAAAGTTGCTACGCTTCAGCCTTCCCTTTCCAAAACCATTAAATCTGTTGTACATAGGGTGGTCTGTCAATCTTCTAAATTTTTCTGCTTGTTGCTGGGCTCTGCTATCTCTTCTATCCTGCATTGGTTGTAAACAAGTGATCTTTTCTAGTTCATTAATAGGCGTTGTCTTCAGGCTTCCAGTTATGATTCGCATTCCTTGGTTTTGGACTCTACTTATTTTGTTAAAGTTTGACTTAGCTGCTGTTGCCCAAGCTGCAATGCCATATTCCAGTACTGGCCTCACCCGTCCAGTATATAACTTCTTGAGAACTTTCTCATCTGCTCCCCACGTTGTACCAGCAAGCTTTTTCATGATTGCCATTCTCTGCCTTGCTCTTGTTCGATTTTTCTCAACCTGTGTCTTCCATGTCAGGCGACGATCAAAGGTGACTCCTAGATAGTTTGGATTTTCTTCATGGCGCAATATTTTTCCATTCAATACCAGCTTAGGTTGCTGAGTTTTATTTGAGAGGGAGAACACTGTGCATGTTGTTTTCTCCTCACTTATCTTCACTAGCCATGATTTTGACCAGTCCTCCAGCGCTAATAAGGCTTGCTGTATTCTGCTGTTAGCTGTACTAATATATTCTTCAGATGTCCATATGGCAAGGTCATCTGCAAAGGAGGATGTGTGTACTCTGGCTGGAAAATTTTCTGTGATGTCATTTATATATACTAGGAATAATGTTGGTGAAAGAACTCCTCCTTGGGGGACACCTTGCTCCAGCAGCATCATTTTGCTTGTTTGTCCTTGTACTTTTGTCCTGGCAGTTCTGTTCTCAAGGTAGTGGCTGATCCATTTATACATTTTTCCACAAACATGCATGTTTTGCAGTTTTACTTTCAGTCCTTCCTTCCATACTTTATCAAATGCTTTTTCTAAATCTATCCAGACTGCTAGTGTGTGCTTTTTCTCTTGGAAGGCATCCTCTATTTCCTGAGCTATATAGGTTATTTGATCTTCAGTGGATCTGTACTTTCTGAATCCTGCTTGGTGTGGTGTTAAGAGTTTGTTTTCTTCCAGATGCCATGTTAGCCTGCCATTGATAATGCGTTCCATTAATTTTCCTACACAGCTAAGTAGACTGATAGGTCGATAGCCATTTGGTTCTTCCAGGTCTTTTCCTTTCTTTGGGACTGGTATTAGTATAGCTTCCTTCCATGCCTGTGGGACTATTCCTCTCTTCCAGCTGTTATTTAGGACTGCTAGTAGTTTCCTCTTTGCCTTGGTGCCTAGTCCTATTAGCATTTCATTTGTGATTCCATCCTTTCATGGTGATTTCTTCTTTTTTAGGGTATTCATTGCCTGTTCCATTTCTTCCATTGTTAGATTTGCCATCATATATTCTGCTGCTGTCTCTGTATTTCTATGATGTATCTGTTTGTCTTTGATTGCTTTCTTCTGTTCGGTTGTAATATCAATGTGGTTTGCATTTGCATAGTGTTCCATTAGTGCATTTGCAGCTTTTTTTCCTGTAAGCAAGGCATTTCCTTGTTTAATTGTTATTTGTTTGTTTCTAGGTCCTTCATTGTTCATGGCTTTCACTAGTTTCCATAGTTTGTTTCCATCCCTGTCAAAATTCAGGTTTTCTGTTTTTTTCCCTCCAACAATCTCTTGTTGTTTGATTTACTGTTCTTTTATATTTTGCTGAGATGGCTTTGAGAGAGATATTCGCTTCAATTGTTTGTTCTCTCTCTGCTGTCTTCCTGGCATCTTCAACTTTGTCCTCCAAACTTTGTAGTTCTTCAGTCCAGTATGGTTTGTAATTTTTCCTCGCTCCTCTAGGAATGGACTCAGTGGCTGCCTGTATTATCGCTCTGTTTAGACTTTCCACCATTTGCTTTATGTTGCCATATCGTGTATTTATGTTTTCACAATATTTGTCTGTTAGTATGGCAAATCTGTCCCAATCTGCTCGTTTGTAATTCCAGCGGGGCAAGGGCTTTTGCTCCTGTGGAACTTACTCCATATTCATTACAAGCTTGATTGGTCTGTGGTCACTACCTGCTAATTGGTCCAGCACATGGCGATCGATTTTGTGGAGGATGTCTCCTGTGCAGAAAGCTAAGTCTGGAGTAGAAGTGGTAAGCCATCTTCTGGAGTAGAAGCTCGGTGTGTCATCCGCTTTGTTGAGTAGATGGAGATTTGAGTCTATTTCCCAGTCCTCCAATTCATCTCCTCTTTTGTCAGTATCTGGGTATCCCCATCTTTCTGAACGGCTATTAAAGTCTCCGACAATAATGCAGTTTGTGTCAGTTATTTTCATGTTTGAGAGTGTAAGGTCCTTATCTGCTGGGCTATACAGATTGTAGATTCTTATTTTCACGTCCTTTATCATTATATCAACACCTATAATTTCCGTTTGGTTGTCAGAGATCACAGATACTTCGCTGCAAGGTATTGTATTTCGTGTAAGTATTAGAACTCCTCCTTTGTGTCCTTCGCGGTCGAAACGTGTGGCCTGATATCCTCTGACTGAGAATTTGTGATTGGCGTTGAGGTGTGTCTCTTGAATGCATGCCACATCTATTCTATCTTTATGAAGACGCTGTGTTAGGGAGTCTTTCTTCTTGTAAACTCCTTCGGCATTCCACTGTAGTATGTTGAGTGTCCGGGGTATTTGGTCAATAGCTCTTAACCTACTCCTCTGTGCCTTGACTCCACAGCACAGGGGAAGGTGACCACCAGTAGTCATGGGTGGACCCCCTCGAGGCAGGTGGCCCGGCACTATCGCCGCCTGATGGGACTTCACGGGATTAGCACCATAACGATTAATTTTGATTTGTGACATCATGAATTAAGTTGCGTTGCACTGCTTTGTCAAGCCTGTGGCTCAGTGCATCCGATTTCGACAAGCATTTATTTGGGATGCTTTCCCTAGCCTTTGACTGTCCCCAGTCTACCTACAAGGCAGCAGGTTTTACGTTGCACTGCTTTGTCAAGCCTGTGGCTCAGTACATCCGATTTTGACAAGCATGTATTCGGGGTGCTTTCCCTAGCCTTTGACTGTCCCCAGTCTACCTACAAGGCAGCAGGTTTGTGTGTCTCTTCGTCTGGTCCCTCTCCCTTGACCTGTCCGACATGGGTGGCCCTACCAGTAGCTGTGCTACCGTCGGCATAGCTCTTGGGGTCATTGGGACGCACAAGCCCCTCTACCTCATCACGGTGGACACACAGCAAAGGGGATTTCCTATGATTTGACCTATAGTCAATTTGCTTGTAGTAACTTACATTATGAATAGCCAGTTAACATAATTTATAAAGTCGTAAAAACTTATTTGTGTTTACAGTATTTTAAATGTCCAGCTCCATTCTGTCCCTCCATCTATGTAATGATATTGTAGTCTAATTAATACAGCCAGTGAATGTTTTGCGATATAAATATTACAGTCAATAATGAAGAAATTGAAAATTTCACAAATTTTGAATGGCTCCAAAATAAATAACAGTGATTCCTCCGAAGTCAGAGAGTGTCTGCCTGTACGGCGAGGAACCACCAGTCTGCACACCAATAAGCCAGACATGGGACAACGGATACTCATGCAAACCTCAGGTCCTGTATGACATCACACTGATGTTGGACAACAGGATGTCTTCATCCGACATACAGGACTTCGCGTTGGAGCACAAGCCAACGAACACAAGCAAGCAAGCAAGCAATAACAGTGTTGTTCACAAAAATTCAGACATAGACCGTCTTAAGCAGTGCGGATGTTATATAGTATTGAGAACTTAATGGTACAACACAACAAATAAGTTAAAGTAAAATATTTGAGAACATGCATATGTGGAGTGACAACATGTGGAGGTAAGTCACGGACAATTTTGCAATCACTAATGGAGAAAATCTTGACTTTTGAACTGAAATGTTACAGAAAATCTCTTAGAATAATATTGTGAACCAAGAACAACAAAAAGATCTTAATTCTAAAAATACTTACATTCTAAAAGAACCAAACATTGAAGAAAACTGGTTCATAAACAGCATCATTTATATCTTTCGACACTGAAATTCTTTGGCAAGGTTTGGAGAGGACAACGTTGGAAGGCATGGTTCCTGGAGGAGGAGGCAGGGGCCAGCATGAAGATGGAAACAGGACATTGCAGACACTTTAGGCATGGACATGCATGAGGCAGGAGATCTGGCCAAGGAATGAGAAATACGTCGGCGGGCTGTGATGAGCCTGATGTTCCATACAAACGAATGTGGTTTTACAAAAAAATTCTGAAAATTCCATGGACAGCCATACAGTTTTTTTTTTTTTTAACGTTTTTCGCTTTCAAATAAAGTGCATTCTAGACACGTGCTACTTCTTCTAGTGCACTGGGCTGATTTTTTTTTTTTTGTGGATTAGCTTTCCCTATTACCAGTGTCCTTTGACATCAGGCGAACTCACTCTGACTTCTGAGGTTCTTGTAATTTATGTCCCCAAGTCAAGGACGAGATGTCAACATTTTAGTCCAAATGAGTATTCTAAATTTTTTGAAGAAGGATAAAACTCAAAGAAACTTATCACAAACATCATTTAGGACACATGATGAGAATAGACAATTTCAACATGTTGTGACAGCTGGAAAGTTTTAATGAAAGTAAAATAAAGGAAGAAATGAGAGAAGATTCTTTACAAACTTTGTCATGGCAAGGAAAGTTGTTTGAACGCAAATTGAAACTTGCAGTTGGAGATCACAAGATATGATGAAGCATGCTTAGCCAAATCAGTCTGCAAGGCTCTAGATGATGGTGATGTTAAGCCAGTAGTAGAGTGAATATCTACCCAGGTGTGTTAAATTTAAACCCTTGTCAAAAACTAGTGTATTTATTATGTTAGTCTTCCCTAGACACTTTTAATCCCAGCTAAAATTTATTTATCTTTCTCTTCCTTATTGTAATTTTATATTTTTAACAGGCTTATGCAAAAACTTAAGCCTAGTAATTGGGTTTGTTCACAAACTTGGGCCTCAGCATAAATTATTTGTGTCTCTTATAAGTCCTGTCTAATCTGTTATTCGTTGTATTCTTATCTTTCTTCCTTTCATGTGGCCTGTTTTTGTGGTATATACTCTTGTCTGTTTTGAAGTGAGCTAACTTTGCTGATGTCATGCTTGTACAGGTGAAGATAGTCAGTAAGGAGCTGGATGCTCAAATCAGGAAAGAAATAGCACAGTTTCGAGATACACTTCGTGCCAGTGAAGGACCACATTCAGGGCAGGTGCGACATTTCTTTTATTTTAACTGTATGGGCAGTACAAAATATTTTGATTATCAATTTCAGTTTAGTTTGGATTATCATCATTGCACTCTGAACACCTGGCTATTGAACACACTTCTTCTTGTAGTGTCCATTTGGCTGCACATCAAACTACACTTGTTCCTGAAGTGAGGTGTTGTCGTTATGTAAAGGTGGCAGGTTCGATTCCCTGTGTAGTCACTAGAGCTTCCAATTTTTATATTAAGTGTGTCTTCCAATCTCTTCTTCTCTCCTCTATTTCTGTGAGTGCCAATCGGTACATGAATACTTATTTCTCATGCTATTTTAATTACCTCAAGGGTTACCAAAGAATTTATACTTTGTTGATAGCATTTAACATAAATAAAACTGATAGTTATTACAATAAGAATATAAAAGGTAAGAGTAGCTTTCATAGCAGCAGAAAATTTGTGGAAGACGCATGTAAAATTACAGTTGTACTTACTGGATTAGAATTATGGAGAATTACTAAAATAATTTCTAATTAAGTACAAAAATATATTAATTGTTGCCAGTGCAGAATAGGACTTAAATGGTATGACAGAATCACCAGTGTGAGACTTATGGAGAGAACTCAACAAATACCAGTAAATCAAGAGGGAAGAAATAAACTCTGGTGATGGATAGGACGCTCATTGAAAACACCTGAGAATAGTATAACTAGAAAGGCCTTTGTCTGGAACACACAATGTAAATGAAATAAAAGGCGACCTAAAAATACTTGGTGAAGAGAGAAAACAGAAATGAATAAAATACGGAGGGCATGAACAGTCTTAAAATGAACCCACGACCTTTGGTGCACATGGCTTGTGGGTTGGACACTTTGCCACAGAGACCTAGAGTAATACCCTCGACAAAATTTATGTATATGTGCTTTTTAGCTGATTTGTTACATGCCAAAGTTTCACTCCCGTTTGTTCCCACAGGAAACACATGCTCTTGGTGCTCTGACTTTTGTTCTATCTGTTCAAATCCACAAAGCTTTTAATTGCTGTCCTGTTTGCAGAGCAATGTATTGCTGTTATAATTTCTGTCATCACATGTACATCACCCGTCAGCAGTGGACCTAGATATTTAAAACTGCTCACTTTCTGTAAATTCTCTCCATTGATGAACATATCAATCAGGTTGACTAGAAAAAAAGTAATTTTGGATTGTTTTTCATTACCATTGTTTGACGTTTATACAATAAGCTGCAGAGCTGAAGAGAATTGCTGAGAATAGGGGACAGGGGGTGACATGGCCAGACAACATCAGCACCAGTATTTGCACTGACTAATCTGATTATGATCAGGGGATTATAAGTGTTACTATTATAATGGATAGTGTACCAGCTTGCCATCACATCAGAGTTCAATCCATAGTTCAGTAGGGTTTTTGTTTTCTCTCTCAAATGCATACGCCTCTGAAAATCACCCAGAGAATTCTTCAGAAAGGAAAGGGATTGAGCAAGAGAGCCGATAACCTGTAACATAATCCTATGGTTTATTGTGTATGATATTGTATCACTTCACTCTCCTCCATCAGTATCTGGTAATGAATTATCTTTTTATTCTTATCATGTAAACAGATCAGTTTGGAGTTCTACCACAAGCACAAGAGCCGGTGGCCGTTCCAGGCTGACAGCTCTCCATGGGAAGTATGGAACATCAAACTGGATGTTATTACTCTGCATAATGAAAATGGTGAACATTGACATGTTTTGTCTTTAGTAGGAGTGAGTGTAAAGGTATCTAGTGGCAGACCCTGTGAGCAGGGTGTGATTTGTTAGACCTTCACATATACTACATCATGATATTATGAAGTGGGGTATTTGGCTTCCCATTCTCATCACCTGTCCTTCCAAGAAACATATCTGGTAGCCATTTTGTGAGAGACAGGTAGGGCCCCAGAGCCTTATTGATTGGGAGGGGGGATCAAAACCTACCACCACCAGGGATTACACATGACCATTGTATAGAAAACCTGAAACATTGTAGCTACTGGAAAGATTTATGAAAAGTGAGGTTGAGGAAGACAGTGAAATGAAGATGTATGGAAAGTGACAGGGAAAGACAGTGAGTAAATTCTTGACAGCCTCTTATCGTGGGGTGCAAAAATGTCAGCATGCAAATTGATATATTCTGTTGGAGATCACGAGATGTGGAGAAGTATGATCTCCCACGCCAGTGGCAAGACATTTGAGGATGATGATAATCATACACACATCCCATTGGCTTTCTGATGTCAGTGAGTGCCTCACATAAAACCTAACTCCAGGCTCTTCTGATAATGTTCGGCAGCAATTGCTGTAACACACAAATGCTGTGTAAGTGTGATAGTATCATTGTGAGCTTATCTTAGCCACTATAGTAACTTTTTCTGAATTGCTTTTTAATTATATAACCTGCATAGTTCGATAGCTCTTGAAAAAACAAATCCAACGATACCCTATTCAAGTCTGTGGGTCAATTTTAAACCAAGATATTAATGTTTGTGTGTAAGTTTATAATTTACAAGGAAGATATAAAGAAAACGGTTTTGACCTTTCCACTTTTTGTGACCCTACCTACACACTCACACAACTGTTGGTTGCACTGTCGTCAAGGAGATTAACACAAGCACAAGGGCTTATAACTCTGCCAGTTTATATATATACCCAGACACTCAGACGTATACATCACGCCATGCCGTGATGACGTCAGACCGCGGGCAGATTGCGCGCAGCGAGACTTGTCAGCCAGCGTAGATTGCCGTAGATAGATGCATTTTGACAAAAGATGTTCCGTTGGAAAGATTAAAAATTATCAATGATCCCGCCCATGCAGAGTGGTGAAAATTTCTACACAAATACTAAATTTGACGTTGAATGCAATCATGCATTCATTGGCATTCAAATCGCTGTGAATATTCCATAACAATATTAAATAGTCATCGCTGACAAGGAAACGGCTATTTCCGGCCATTGAAATATCACATCAGAGCATGCAATTTTCATCATTTTCGTTTGGGATGAGTATCCTGACTTTAATAGTCGAAAATGACAAGATTTACATAAAAATGGATGATACATCTAATAACACATACTAGAACAAATAATTACATCTACATAAAGCGTGATTTGTGGGTATACTTACGTCTGAAAAGGTCACTCTGTATCTCTGTGTGAGAAACGGATTTCAGAAACACGAGATGTACACACGTAAACCGAGGAGGGAAAAGCTATATAAAGTAGTTGGTCCCTTTTTTAATGTGATCTTGAAATAATCGGGGAATTTAATGTCACGAGTACTCTATATATCCTTAGGGGGGTACGGGGTGTCAGGCATTGGTAGCACCTTTGGTAAGGATGGCTCTCATGTCCTTTCAGGACCCATCCCCCACTGGTCCAAGTCTGACACCCAGCTCGTGCCTGTGGCTCCTAGTAGCTGTCAGCATGCGACAGCGGCCACCCCCCGGGCAACAGCTGTGAGAGGCTGGCTAAACCAGGCATGGGTATCCGATTTGGTGTCAAACCAAGAGGTAAACTAGGGTATGCCTACCCAGCATGTGAAGACAGGATTCGGCAGACTGCGCGGAAGAAATCATTCCTGATTCAACGGGCAAGACGGCGTTTACCTGCAAAGCGTTGTGGAACGTAATGAGCACGGCAAGGCACGTAGAGCGCCCTGGTCATCCACTGCACCTGTATTCGTCTCCAATCGTCTCGACTTGTCTTGCCACTGGACTCAGATGGACTCAGGCGAGAGAGTGAGGTCGACGAATTGCGCAACTCTTCCTCACTTTAATCCAAGTCATCGCGCAAGTCATTCTTCATCCAACGTCACATATCACCTTCAAGCCCTGTGGCGATGGGCGAGCGGCAAAGCGGCAGGCGTGGGTACGCTGGCAGCCGTAGTCGCAGACCTGCACACAGGCGGCTCAGGCCATATGGTCGTCTTCTACTGACCGGAAGCAGCAGTGGGATTCGGCAGCCCCCTGAGCGACTGAGCAGCCCTCTATAGGAACACACTGCTCACCTCCATAGCATGAGGAAGGGGCTAGAAAAGGTGCCCTAAACATTGTCTGCTTCATCACTACCTAACCAGCTAGCCGCGGTTGGTGGGTACCCTAAACTGCGGTCGACATACAAAGAAAGATAAAACAAGCAAAGCTAAAAGAGTAAACCATATTCCCTTAACAATTGGAACTTGGAATGTACGCACCCTACTTGACAGAGACGGCGCGTCAGGTCCAGAGAGACGAACAGCACTGATTGGGAGAGAGCTGGGCAGGTACAACATCGACATTGCAGCCTTGAGCGAGACACGACTTGCAGAAGAAGGCCAAATCTGTGAAATTGGTGCCGACTACACATTTTTCTGGAGTGGAAGGAAAAGCGAGGAAAGACGCCAATCCGGTGTGGGATTTGCCATTAAGTCGGCCCTGGTCGGCAAATTAGCTGGATTTCCAAAGGCTGTAAATGACAGGCTCATGACCATGAAGTTGCCTCTGCTGAATGGAAGGAAGCACGCAACCATTGTGAGTGTCTACGCACCAACTATGACCAACGAAGATGATGTCAAGAATAAGTTCTATGAGGACCTGCACAATGTATTAACATCTGTTCCCAAAGGAGACAAACTTATACTCCTTGGGGATTTCAATGCCAGAGTAGGCACGGACACCACCTCTTGGAGTGGCATTATTGGAAAGCATGGAGTCGGAAATTGTAACACCAATGGACTCCGCCTCCTTCAGACATGTGCCGAACATGATCTCCTGATTACGAACACAATTTTCCGTCTCCCCATGAGAAATAGGACATCGTGGATGCACCCTCGCTCGAAACACTGGCACCTCATTGACTATGTAATCGTCAGGAGGAGTGACAGACAAGACGTTCGAGTGACAAAATCCATGTGTGGTGCCGAATGTTGGACAGACCATCGTCTCATTGTCTCGAAAATGAACATCCACATCAGGCCACCACGGCGTCCTCAAGGGGCAAAAATGCAAACAAAGCTAAATGTCACCCGCCTAAACAGCAAGAAAATGCAGCAGTCGTTTGAAAATATGCTGGAAGACCGCCTCAAGCCCAATGCTGAAGCAAAACAGGATACAGAAACAGAATGGAGAGCCCTAAAGGACACGATTTACAACACTGCTATGGAAATCCTGGGTCCAGCCCCCCGAAAGCATAAAGACTGGTTTGATGAAAATTCCGAAGACATCAACCAATTGCTGGCCGAGAAACATCTTCTCCTCAAGGCACATTTGAATGACCCAAAGTCAACATCAAAAAAAGATGCTTTCAAGAACATTCAGAGAGTAGTGCAGCAGAAACTTCGGCACATGCGGGACTCCTGGCTGAGCAGCAAAGCTGATGAAATTCAGGGCTTTGCTGACAGACACGATATGAAAAACTTCTACGACTCACTGAAAGCGGTCTATGGTCCTTCATCACCAGGCATAGTTCCCCTCCTCAGTGCAGACGGGGGAACATTGGTCACCGATAAGAAAGAAATCCTCCAACGCTGGGCAGAGCATTTCAGCAAAATCTTAAATGCAACTTCCTTCTTCGATGATGAAACCATCAATTGCCTTCCTCAAGTTCCCACCAATGAGACTCTTGATGACCTGCCAACCATAGTGGAAATAAACAAAGCCATCCAGCAACTCTCCAGCGGCAAGGCACCTGGTCCTGACTCCATCCCAGCAGAGATATACAAGGCAGGTGGGCCGGTCCTAACAGAGCAGCTTCACCGAGTCTTCACAAACATATGGATGAACGAGACCATGCCACAAGATTTTAAGGACGCGTCAATAGTCCACCTTTACAAACGTAAAGGAAACCGCCAATCCTGTGACAACCACCGAGGCATCTCCTTGCTTTCAATTGCAGGGAAGATACTCGCCAGAATTCTTCTCAATCGCCTCACGGCCCATCTCGATCAAGGTCTTCTTCCTGAGAGTCAATGTGGCTTCAGAAAAGAACGTGGAACTGTTGACATGATTTTCGCTGCAAGGCAGCTGCAAGAGAAATGTCAGGAACAGAACTGCGAAATGTTCTCCACTTTCATTGACCTTACCAAGGCTTTTGATACAGTCAGCAGAGAAGGACTGTGGAAGATTATGGCAAAATATGGTTGTCCACGAAAGTTTGTCCAAATAGTGCGGCTATTTCATGACGGCATGCAGGCAAGAGTACAGGAAAATGGTGAGCTGTCTGAACCCTTTCCTGTCACCAATGGAGTGAAGCAAGGATGTGTCCTGGCACCAACACTGTTCAGCCTCATGTTTTCAGCCATGTTGATGAATGCCTTCGAGAACGACGACATTGGAATAGACATCAACTACCGTATGGATGGAAAGTTATTCAATCTCAGAAGGCTGAAAGCTAAAACCAAAATTGACAGTGGCACAGTCAGAGAGCTCCTGTTTGCTGATGATTGCGCTCTATACGCCAACTCAGAGGCGGACATGCAACATAATGTTTCAGCTTTCTCACATGCCTGTGCCAACTTTGGGCTCAATATCAACTTGGAGAAGACTGTAGTTATGTACCTGCCAGCTCCAGGGAATAATCACACTGTGCCGAATATCAAAGTGAATGATCATAGACTAAGTGTTGTGGACAAATTTACCTATCTTGGCAGCACCGTGTCACAAGCTGCCACAATCGATGACGAAGTGAATGCAAGAATCTCCAAGGCCAGTGCAGCCTTTGGCAGACTGTACAAGAATGTATGGGACAGAACTGGAATAAGCCTGCAAACAAAGCTAAAAGTCTACAAAGCAGTTGTATTATCCACACTGCTATATGCTTGTGAAACCTGGACTGTTTATCAGCGACACGCTAGGAAATTAAACCACTTCCACACAGTCTGCCTAAGGAAGCTACTGAAGATTAAATGGCAAGACAAGATTCCAGACACTGAAGTCCTAGAAAGAGCATCCATACCCAGTATCCACACTCTACTGATGAAGAATCAGATTCGCTGGGCTGGTCACTTGACTCGCATGCCAGATCACAGGCTCCCTAAACGAATTTTTTACAGCGAACTGCGTTGTGGTAAACGCTCCCAAGGTGGCCAGAGGAAACGTTTTAAAGACACTCTGAAAATTTCACTGAATGCTTTTGGAATTCATCATGACACCTGGGAGGCTGCAGCCAGAGACCGAAATTCGTGGCGTGCATCATTGCGCAAAGGTGCAGTTATATGTGAGGCAACCAGGACTGCAAGAGCTGTGAAGAAAAGGCAGGACAGAAAAACCACTGCAGGAAATCCTCCTCCAGAGACGTCAAGCATTCTTTGTCCACATTGTCAAAGAACATTTCGAGCCAAAATAGGCCTTATCAGCCATCTTAGAACCCACGGCTCCACACCTTCAACCCCACTGGATGAAATGAATGGTCATCATCATTCTTGATGGACAAACAACATATATCCTTAAATGGAGGACACAATAACAAGAAAACAAAAATCGCCGCAAGTACTTCTCTGGTAAAGTTCGGCAACGCTGAAACATAGTGGCTAGCTTATCTTTAATGTTGTCATCTAAGAATCTTTGCGGTGTGCCCTTTCGCCAGTTCCCTTCAGTTATTCTTTTAGAGAATAATATTTTTACAGGGAATCATTCCCCTGGACTAAGTAGAGCCTGTAGGCAAGGAAATACCAAGCTTGTCTCAACTATTCCAAATGTGCTGTTCTAAATCCCGACCTGGTTATATCCTAATATGCCTCTCCCCAGATGTGAAGTTCCAGAACCAGTCTTGCACACCCCACAAGTTTCTGAGCTTTGAGAGGGAAAGGAGAGATCTACAATATTCCCCGTAGTGATGGTACTTTGGTACGAGGTCATAAAGAAAGTCTACACCAACTTCACTTTGATAGATGCAAGCCCTTTCAGGAAAATGGCCTACGTGCGAATGCATCTGAGAGTGAAAACTCACCCAGAGGCTTCACAATCAACCAACCAACAAGGAATCATGAGTTAACATGGTTGTGCGAGACAAACTTTTGACATTTGATCACTGGCAAGATGGTAGTTGAAGGTCATCATATGTTGCCCCTAACAATGATATATGGTTTGCACTCTGTATTCAAAGCGTATAGATATGTTTTATAACATTTACTTTTGAATGCTTGGGTTCTTTATTCTTTTTTCTGTAGTAAGTGTCAAGCATTGACAATCTTCTTCTTATAGTCCATGTCATATGGTGTTGGTGATCATGTCTGTCGACAGCCTTTTCTTGTACAGCCAATATTTTCTGACACTGGTGTTCCTCCATGCCTTGAGGTCAAACTGTCCAGCATCTTCTCTCCTGATCTCTCCCTGTCTCTCCTCTCCTCAAAATTTCAGTTGTTATGGTATACTCTGGCTTTCCCCTTCTCATAACACGCCCAAAGAATGTGGACCGCCTTCTTCTGATGCGAATGGCCAGTTCTCTTTGTGAGTTAACTTCTTTCAAGATACCTTCGTTACACTTTCTATCCATCCATAATGTTCTCATCTTTCTTTTGTAAACCCACATCTCCACAGCTTCCTCATAATGCCTCACTTGTCTGCTAATTGTCCCTGATTTTCTTCTGTACATCAGGATTGGCTCGAAATAGCTCTTAAGAACTCATTTCCTCACCTCTCTTGACAAAGATAAATTGCAGAGAATATCCTTCATCTTGTGAAATGTTGGCTTTGTTTGGGCTATTCTACATTTATCTTCATTAATACATCTTCCATCTGCTGTTATTAAAGTACTCAAATACTTAACCCTTTACCGGGCAGACGTTTGTTTGTTTTGTAGCCCTGAACGGTCAAGAAGAATTTTGAGGTTCGGTAAAATTTTGGATTACGTTAGTAAAAATATCACATATAAGTTGTTAGTCAACAGATTTTAGTCAAATAAACAGCAAAATGAAGGGGAAAGCATGCAGAACATTTTACTCACGTTAATGATGCCGCTATTCCTCACATGAACACAAATATTTACAAAATACAACATATTGTTTGTGATTGTCAGTCATCTATACTGCAATTTACAAACACATTTTCCGAATCAAAATCACTTTCTTTAAAGTCCGACTCAGACTGCTAACGCAAGGTAACACTGATCACTGATATCTAGCTCCGATTAATAGTCAACTTCATGCCCTTCAATGTCACTTAAATTGAACCCAGCAAAATCCCCACTACAACTTTAAGAATCGTCGAAATCCATTTTGAAATACAAAGCGTAAAACCCCCCCAAAACTTGCGAATGACGGCCACGTTGTCTAGCTGTCGGTGAAACCGAAAGTAGACAATCGGAAGCCTCAAGATCGCATTTTTACAATGCATAATAGTTACGGGCAGTTTGGAACACTGCTCGTTTGGGGGTAGAAATGTTCCGGGACACTTTGCCCGCTAAAGGGTTAATGATTTTAGACTGGTTCAGTTCATTTTTATGTTGCATTTGAGAAATTGTTTCTTTATAATTAGTTTGTTTAGTTTAGTTTAGTCAACGAATCAACATCACGGCCCACAGGTGTAACCCATTAGTGCTCCATTCTACTCTTAACTCAAGCCTGAGTTCGGAGAATCTCAACTCAATGCACAAACTCCGTAGCACTGGCGAGGATCCTGAAATACTTTGAGTAGATTTTTAACTTGAAATTTTGCCTGGGCAGCATCGTTAGGCTACTCTTTTTCGATGTCCAACTGCCAATGGATATTTTACGTGTGCAACAATACACACGGGCGTCCGATCTCAATACCCAGAGACCAAGGGAAATTTTGTTACTAGAAGTCCACGTGAAAAACATCTTGACCCTCAACAGGGCTTGAAGCTGGGACCTCCAGCACTCTAGGTGAACACCATACCTCAAAACCACTCTGCCCCCTTCTTCTATAATTACTTCTGTAATTACTATTGGCAACCATACAGGATAAATGAAATTACATATGCAGAAAATTAACACCATGTGACAAGCTGTGTTTGTGCTTGTATGCAAGGCTTGTTTTGTGAGCCATTTTTCTACATGTCCTTTATATGTTTTATAGTATGTTAATGAAACAGTTCATTTCTGAATTTGTCATTTTAGAACGATCTGAATTCAAAACTAAACTGTCAGAGCAGCTTTCTGATAAGGTGTTCAGCATTATTGATGTGATAAATCGACATGAGTACCTGCCCCGCATGCCAGCTAGAGAGGAGGAAGGCTCTGTGTTTGATACCAGCTTCAAAGATATACAGCCCTATTTGTTCAGGGTATGTGTTTGATTTCATTTGTGCCACGTAACATAGCATGCAGCATACATTATGTGAAATAAAACATTACTAGCTGTATGCATTAGAATCTTCTTCTTTTACTCTTTATTTCACATTGGAGCATAGGCCCTCGGTCAACTCATACCAAGCTGTCCTATAATTTACTATCTCCTGCAACTCCCTTCTTGTCCTCCCCATATTCACTTTTGTCTCTAATTATCTTCTCCATGTGTGTTTAGTTCTCCCTCTATTTTTTTTTGCTTTGTGGGTTCCATTGGAAGAACTTTATCTAGTTATTCTATTATCAAGTTTTCTCAATGTTTGTCCTATCCATTGCTGGCATCTTTTCCTCAGCTTTTGATTGGCTGATATCTGTCTAGTTCTTTGACTAAGCTCCACATTAGGTATTCTAACAGATCATTTTAATCCCACTATTCTACGCAGGTACCAGTTATTGAATGCTTGTAGTTTATTAGAGCCACATTAGCACAGTGGATTATTGGATTTATGGTGCCAGCCCAGTATTTTGATAGACCAATCAGCATTCGATGTGTAATGCGGTCAGCATCATGCCAGCTGCCTTTACTTTCCAGATAATTTCCTGGTACCCATGTTAAGCTGGATTCACTAGGGAGCCTGTGTCAATTTTTTTAAAATACCTGCCTTTATGTGGATTCGAACACATGACCAGCAGGCAAGCATGCTAGACACTGCACTGCTGTGGCTGCTTAATTGAGATAGGGTGCTAGGCCCATTTTTCCTTCATCAGATGTCTCTCATTGGATGAAGTGGTTAGTTTAATGTCTCTTATTGGATGAAGTGGTTAGTTTAATGCTGGCTAAAGAGGGTTGGTTTGAGGCTGACTACCTCATGGTCTAGAACAAAAATCAGCCAACATTCCATCAAACATGAACTGGCCTACAAAGGGCTTGGCATGCATGGTTGTGGGCTTTACCCCGCTATGAGCCTTAAAGGTAGAAGAAGAAGACCCTGCCTTCCACAACATGTACTGCTGCCCATTTCCTGAGGCTGGATTGCACCTGGAGCTATGTGGTCATGGAATAAAATCTCACCTCGAGGGGGGATTTGAACCCAGAACTACCTGACCAGCAGACAAATGCACTAGCAGTGTACTCTAAAGTTATAATTAGTACAAGTTATTGTGAATATAAACACAGAAGGAGCAAACAATAGGCTGCATACTGCAGAATTATATATCATATAAAGTGAATGGTTGAATCATATTTTGGCTGAAATACTTAACACACAGATAGTGTTTGATATAATTCTCATATATAACTCTGTAGTATGCACCTGATGAGATGTAGCGAAATATGCCAGGCAATAAATCATGCGACCTATTGTTTGTGGTTTCCGTGTTTAAATTCACTAAAGGGTTACGTGTTTTCAATTATTGTGGATACTCTTTACTATGCTTGCATTTCAACATCTAGCTGTTGGTGAAAACTCATTCACATTTTATGCTTCTGGCAGATCTACCACCAGACAACTGGTCCTTCTCCAACATCTGTAGGCACAACAATGAGGAAGTTCTTGAGAGGATCCTTGGCTTTATAATGTTTCTCTACTGCTAGGAGAGCAAGTCATCCATGTGAACCTCATGATCTAGTTATGGGGAGGCTGACATCAGCATTTGTTCATAGTACCTGGCAGCAAGCAAAGACATCTCTGTTGATATAGTCCCACTAGTGCTCACAGTGTAACTGAGCCTTATGCATTTGTGAAATGTTTAGTGGATGCTATCATACATTTACATGGGCATTTAATGTAGATACTATTTTGCTTTAATTGCAAGGAAATCATAGCTACTGTTTTATTTGATGTACTAGATGAACTAACCAGTAAAATTAATAACTCAGTGTAAGGCTGTTAACTTCTGTTGATTTGTGCATGTGTCTGTTTTTCTAAAGAATTATATTCTTCTGAAGCAGTTTTTTCCAACTTTACCGCACCTCCAGGGGCGGTGGTAAGATTCAGGAATGTGATGTTTTTTTTATTAGTTTAATATCAACACACAGAGATTTGTATGTGTATATGTATGGGATCGCTGGGTTTGCAGTTTAGGAGGTGACAAGTGATAGTCCAGGAAACTTTAGGAATCACTAAACTAAAGCACAGTTTTTGTCTGGCACCTTGATAATGATAGTTTGTAAAGTGTAGTATTATTTCTCCATAGCACAAAGCTTGTGCTGAATTTACAGACCATGTGTTGCCCATGTAGCATGATCTCTCTCTTGACCTGTCTAGTTTACTCCAGAAGAAAGGTAACACCAATACATCTGGAACTAGACAAGCTGCAAATGCTGCTGGACCAGCAAAGCAACTCTAACTGTCCACCTGTTGGTGCTTTGATTCTAGACCATTTCCCGATCAAGGCTTAAGGCCTGGCTTGCCCTGCCATGACATTTAGTTTTTAGAATGAATTTCCTCACACTAGGGTCAGGCTTGTACTCTCCCAATTGCACTCCTTCACCTGAAGTCGTTGGCACAATGTGGGGTGTCGGGTTTGTGAGTGCCGCCCAACATTCAGTGCTGAAAGAAAACAGGTAGTACTGTCTACTGTCATGCGGTACCTCAGTCATATCTGACTAAGACCCGACTTTCAAAACACTATCTATATCATAAATATAAAAAAATGTAGGACATATAATATTCCACAGGAATAGTTATAGAACTTCTCTTGATATGAAAATATTCTCACAGGGAAGGAGTAAAGCAGAAGAAAAACAACTCCCAAAGTATATCTACATTGTGATTGGTTAGTTTGATCGGAATAAATCAAATGGCAGGTTTCTTTGATGAATTATCTACATTTGTTGTCTACTTCATTCCTCCAAATTCATTTATGTGTTTATTTGCTTATTGAATGTTAAAATTACATATGATTGCATGATGTCAATATGCCACATACAATGCTTGAATCCTGTCTTGCAGCTTGTCACTAGAATTGTTCATTATTTCATACCTTGTAATGGTTATTTTAATGTGAAATCGGTAATATTACAATCAGTTGTATTGTTGGCCAGATTTTTTCATTTTAATCTCTCGGAAACTGTGCATTATTTTCTATTTTAATGTTAGTTTTGACTTGTAAACTTGATTCATTAAATATTTTGTGTTGTTGGGAAATATTTGTTTGCAAAAACACTAAATTTTGCAAGAAACTGACAGCTTGTGTATCTGTGTGAGAAGGATAGAGGAGTGGGTAGAGGTATCGATAAATGGACAAAAACTCAAGGGCATTGCTGTCATGTTAAGTCCATATTCTCCTGGATTCAGGAATTGATAGGCGGTCAGTATTACACTGGTTGCCTTTCCTGTCAGAAAATGTTCTTACTCTCATATTTTCTATACTAGGTCAACAGTAGAGCTCATACTCGCTGTGTCCTGTGTCCATCTTTGTACTGGTCATCCATTGTCTCTTCATCCAGATACCATGCTTTCCATCATTTTCCTTTTCAGACCACTGTTAATTTAATAAGGCCAAAGTATTTCACGTCTCAAGATATTATGCTGAATATGAGCCAGTTTTCTTGGATGTTCAGATCTTGTAGAATGTTAGTATTTGTCTTCTTGGTCCATGGTATTCTGAGAATTGTTATGCAACATGTTCAAAAGCCCGAAATTTCTTCTTTACTAATTGTGAAATGGTCCATGACTCACATCTCACAGCAAAAGTGCATATTATTAAACATTTTACTTTAATTTGTTTACTGGTGTTGTGCCAATTCTTGTCGTATGGATGCATTTGTTCTTTTCTCTATCCAAGATATTTTTAGACCTTGTCTATAACATTTATATTTAAAGGCATTTATGTGCTGTTCAGCTTGTTTAGTAAGTGTCCAGGTCTCCCATTGCAACATATACGCCTGTGAGACCTGGACACTTATCAACAAGCTGAACAGCGCATAATTGCCTTTGAATATAAATGTTATAGACGGGTTCTAAGAATATCTTGGATACAGAAAAGAACAAATGCATCCATATGACAAGATCTGAATATTGAAGAAGGTTGGCTACTAAAGATGATAAAACAAAGAAAATTGAAATATTTTGGTCACTAAACGTCATGAAAGTTTGGAGAGAACAATAATGGTGGGGTATATGCCTGGGAAGAGAGGAAGAGGAAGGTAAAGAAGAAGATGGGTGCAGGATGTGGCAGATGATCTCGAGATATGTGTATCGGACACTGGACATCTTGCTTAGGACCAAGAAGTTTTCCAGGCGGTTATGAGAGCAAAATTCTGCAGAGGACGTGCTACTGAATGAATGATGTGTACTGGGCTCTTAATCCTGTTTTAGCTCTGCTTTGCTATGGCCAGTCTACAACTGACTTCTGTTGAAGTCTCCATTATTTCATTGTTGACTGTGAATTTTAGTTGACTTAGTTTGATTTGATTTTTGTTTGTGAATACTATTTTATTTTTAATAAGCTCAGTAAAGGATGTTCATCCTGATTGTGTCTTTAGAAGTAAAGTAAAAGACCCTTTTACATGCCCTAAGGCTCATCACATCGGGCATTCGGTGCTGGTCCCGTGTTTCTTTAGACCAGTCGGCATTTGGTGAGTGATGTGGTCAGTATTATGCCAGCCACATTTACTTCCCAAAACATTCCTAGTAGCCATTTTAGTAGCCATATTTGGCTGGTTCACCATGGGGACCTGGGTCTATTTTTTAAAATCCAAATCTGCCCAGCTGTGGATGGAACCTGTGACCACCAGGTCAGCAGGCGAGTGTCTTGCCACAACACTACAGCAGTCCTTTTGGCAGACAGGATTAATTCTACTAATTCCTTGGCACTATTTGAAATAAGAACCATGTCATCTGCATATATGAATTCTGGAACTGGATTCCCACAAATTATGAATGGATTAAAATTGTCACTGGTCTCGTCATTTTTGATATTTCTCATTACATTTTCCATAAAGGTGAACAGATATGCTTTTAGAGAATGCAGCTCTGTCTTGCTCCCCTTTGTACCTCAAGACGCTTCAAACTATATATCTTCTTCTTCTGCTGCATTCGCCCGGAATGTTGTTTTAGACGTAATTGCGGTGAGTCTGTTTGCAGCAGAGCTGTGATATTTGAACCTTTCAGTTGACACATCCAACTTCTTCAGGCATTTGTTGGCCGGGTTACCTTCCCGGGGAACTATATACGAAAGGTGACTACATGGGTAGTTCTATTTTAGATACTTTGTAGTGTGAAGTGCTAGGCTTTCATGTATTCTAGGTCACATTATTATAAGCTGAAGTGGCTAGTTCCTTTCCTTGGCACCTTCATTTACCAACATTCTGAAAATTATCCAGTCTCCATTTTATAAGGCTGGGTTGATCCTAGTGCCATAGTGCTCAGAGAAAGGATCATGTCACTGCTAGGATTGAGCTTGGACCACTGTCTTCGCAGGCAATCATGAACCACATAACAAGCTAGCATTTCTGAATTCAAGAGTTGATTTAATTATCTGTTGTATAAAGAAAAACTGGGAATGAAAATAAAGTTGTTGAAATAAATAAATAGGAGGCAAGTGAAATATTTCAGCCACATTAAAAGACATAACACTCTTATAAAAACCATTCTGGAGGGTAAGGTCAAAGACAAGCAAGGAGTGGCTATGAAGACTGAGGAGTGGCTAAGAATGCCAGGTTCTAATCCTTGGTAAGGATTTTGTTCTGTCAAAGCAAACAGAAAACCCTAACCTGCACAGTTCATATGTCAACTGCACTAGCCAGGCGGTTTTAATTCCTCAGGCTCAAGACCCCCCCCCCCCCCCCCCCCCCCCCCCTCCCGTCCCATCCCGTCCCATCCCGTCCCGTCCCGTCCGTCCGTCCTACTCCACAAATGTGGACAATGTGTCCACATTTGGTTTCATACCTTATTGAATAAATGTCAAAGAGACGGGTAAAAAAAATATATATATATGTTGTTTCATCTTTATAACATGTACAAACAAAAAAATTCTCAGCAAGCCATGTAAGATTGCAGTCAAAACTGTCATTTAAACTTGCACAAAATAACTGTTATAAGTAATATACATGAAGTAAATATTTAATGAACTTTTAAGTAACATTTTAAACACATTTCAAGTATGAATTCATCATATATATTTGTAAAAAGTATAGCTTTAGTGGTTTAATTGAATAAAATATAATCATTGCACAGCTGTTTTTTTTTCTTTTCTCTCTCTCTCTCTCTCTCTCTCTCTCTCTCTCTCTCTCTCTCTCTCTCTCTCTCTCTCTCTCTCTCTCTCTCTCTCTCTCTCTCTCTCTCTCTCACATACACACACACACAGAGGAGAGAGAGAGAGAGGTAGGTAGGTAGGTTGTTCATAGGCCCTTTGTCCTCTAATGGAGCTAAGTTCCTCAACCAACTCTCGCCAAGCAATCCTATCTCTTGCTATCTCTCCTGCAGCACCCCCTGTGTCCTCTCCATTAATGTTTGTTGCTAATTCTGTTCCCCATGTGTTGGTTACAGAGCAAGAACTTTCTATTTATTCTGTTTTCAAGTTTTCTCAATGTGTGTCCTGTCTAGCGCCAGGGTCTTTCACCATCTCTTGATTCATCTAAATTTGTAAAGCTGTCTTCCCAAACTTCACATGAGTGATTCTGTCATGCCATTTTATTCCTGTGATTTTGTGCAAGCACCATATATGAATGTTTGTAGTTTTGTTCTCTGTGTTTTTGATCCATACAAGAGTACTAATTTAACATTATAGTTAAATATTATAGTTTGATTCCATGTTTAATTCTTTTGACCCCTGAACATTTCCTGGTGCTATGAAAGCTCCTCTTGCCTTTTTTTTTAAATTTTTGTTTAAATATCTCTGTCTCTTCTCTGGTCTTTGTCTTCATTGCTGCCTACATAAGTGTATTATTTCACCTGTAAGTGAGGTTTCATTTAGGTCAGTTGGATTATCAATTGCTTGATTTATTCTCATTATTTTTGTCTTTTCCCTATGAATTTTTAGACCTAATTGTTGTGACCTCTCATCAAGTATGTTTAGTTTAGTTTGCATCAGATTTTGTGTCTGTGACAGGAGGGCATTATTATCATAGAAATTCAGATCATCAAGCTGCTCTGAGAAATTATGTTGAATTAGTTATTGTTGTCTTCACAAATCTGTCCATAGTCAGTAAAAATAATAATTGTGACAAAAGGCATTGCTGTCATACTTGCGTTTTTATTTCAAAAATATCTGTTAAGTGTTCCATTATGTAGAACTCTTCACTTCATATTTTTGTGCATTGCCTTTAGTGTGTTAATGATTTTCTGTGGTATCCTATTGTACCTCATGAGTTTGCAAAAAGATGCCCTATCAATTCTTTTTCAATGTCCACAAATCCGAGTTCAATTCAGTCTGTGTTAATTATAATGTGACTATCTGGTCAATGTGGGATCTATTTGGTCAGAAGCCTACCTGTTCATCCCTTGATTGTTTGTCAGTAGCATCTCTTAATCTCTTCACAGTGATCCTAATTAATATTTTTCCATGCTATAATTTTCTCAATATTGAAGGTCCCCTTTCCTTGGCAGCTTCATGAGATATACTCTCCAGTTTGCTGGTATCTCTTCAGTCTCCCAAATCTTGCTAAATAATTTGTGCACTTATTCAGTTGTGTTTAAAATGGCTTTAATAGCTTCTGCTGTAAGACTGTATGGAGCAGCAGCATTCCCATCCTTCAGAAGTAAAATATCTTTTCTAATTTATCCTTTAGATTGTTTCTATCAGTTGATATCCAGCTTTGTAGGCTGAACTGTCTACTTGGTTGATTATATTTTCTTACTATTTTCCTTGTGGTGCTGTAAAGATCTGTGAGGTTTCCTTTCACTGCTGCTACTTTTGCTTCTCTTGCTATCCTATTTAAATATTTTCTTTCACACAACCCCCCCCCCCCCCCCCCCCATATCCAGTTTTTAACTTTATTTTAACTGTGTACATTTCACAGCCTCTGTCTTTAGTAGTTTTGGTTTTGCTATTATCTGCTCTTTCTTCTATCTCTAAAGGTTGTTTGGTATTATCCATGCTTTGTTCCCTTTTCCCAGATACTTTTTCATTTGTTCTAATGCTTTTAACTTGCAGCCAGCAGAATTCTATACTCACCCCACCAACTAACTGCTGCAGGATCTAGAGACTGTCAACATAAATTGTTTTGTTGCTTCTTTTCCATGTTTATAACATGTTGTATATCTACTTAGTTTTAACTTAATTTTACTTATCAGCATCTGCTGGTAGTTGTTTTTACTTTCCCTTAACGTGTCTTTACTTTCCCTTAACGTGTCTTTGCACAACAGTTGTTATGTGTGCATTATTTTCTTGCCTAAGTTACCTGTCTCATTTTTGCACTGCCTAGCTTCAAAATATAATAAATGGGGTAGGTTGAGATTCTGCAGAGAAACTATGAATGCTAATGTTACATATAATACCTGGAGTTTGTAGTCATTCTTAAACTGAGAAAACTCTAGGAAAGGTATTTAAAGTCTCTATGTTGAAAAAGAAAAAAACACTCAAGGAAACTTGAAAATTGAAAAATTGAGACATTTGCATGCAGCAACTGGGAAATTCAAAAAAGAGCCACAAGTGAAATCATAAACATATTGTTTTCAGTTACTGGAGATACTTTCAGCAGCACATGTCTGTTTTAATGTGGCAATCATTTTCTGTAAACTGCAAGTATGCGATCTATCATTCATCCATTGTTCACTTAGCGATGGTGAGTGCCTGTTGCCAAGTAGGTAGTTCTACTATCTATCTTTAACTGTTCCTCCTTGGCAAAGCTTCTTGACTTGTCTAAGGTTATTCTTCTCAATATAATGAATTCAAACTCTGTAACTCAACTGTTAAACTGTGATCGACAACACTGACAGGGTGTTCCAATTATTAGCCAAGGATTTAATTTCGGACAGCATCACGTGAATCAGATAACCTGCAGGTAAATCAAACCATCACACAGTCCATCATCCCTGCTCACACTGCCACATTAACCATAGCTATAATTAAACAGACATGTCGCTCGTCAACTCACAAGTCTATAATGTTGATATTGTTACCAATATTCCTAACTACAATAAAACCTTTAGATTTGATTACTCACGTCTATCTTGATGTATTCGTTCTTGTATGACCTTTTGCTGATTCTCCAACGGAAATGTCGGCCCATTATTATATTATCTTATTCCTTCCTCTACTTCTGTCTGTATTCTGTGCCGGATCGTGTTTACTCTTCAATCGGTTCTTGCTTCTTCCTTCACCTTTCATTTCATCAGTTCTCTAGATGTTTAGTCACTTTCTCCATTCGCTTCTCACAGATCTTGTCCTCTTGATAACAGTGTGCCTTCCTTCTTTCATGGCTGTTCCCCGTCTGTCTCTCTATGACGTCCCGTTTCCAATATTTACGCGTGTGTGTTCACTTTCCGTGCCGCACTTGTAATTTTAGCTCTTCAAAACTTTATCTCTAATGTGCGCCGCATGGCACTATAGAGATGTCAGTTTAGCACTGTATGTCATAAATATATTTGAGATTAGAAGTAGATCAAGTCTGGTTGCTAATTTCAATCCAAAGGTTAGATATGTCCAAGTGTCAAAATTGGCTGTCACTTGGGAATAGTGAAAACTGCCAAAATTGAAGCTCTGTAAAAAGAACATAGATGTGTCGAGCTTGGGAGAGAGTGTTTTATGATCACATGCATCCAGAAAAAAGTGCATCAGGACTTGACTTCAGTGTAACAGCATGACTCAGAAACCAGACAACAGATCATTTTCTGCGAAGTAAGGCAGCCAGGGTGATGCTGACCATATCATCCATTAATGTACTACTTGGTCAAGATCATATAGGCTAGGACTATATCCCAGGTGAGCGGGCCGCTAGCCAAGTTGATAGCGAACTGCACTGGTGATGTCATGAGCCCTGTCGGATGCTGATTCTACGCATGGGCTCATCACTTGCCAAAGTGTGGGAAAGGTTGGCCACCTATGGCACTATCACATCACAGACCCACAGCAGTAAACTACTTCGGGACAATTTATTGTTATTATATACCACGTCACACAGGCATAGAGACAGGTCTTTTATCCTTTCTTTGTCTTTTACCCAGTGTCTTTACCATAGCTTTGTCTTTTACTCTATCATTGCCTTTTATATTATGTTTGTCTTTTACCCAGTCTTTGTCTTTTACCCTATCTTTGCCTTTCACCCTATCTTTATATTTTACCCTATCTTATGCCCTTTGGGCATTTGGTTGAAGCTGCTGACAATAAACACCTAAATCCTGGAGGATTATTTACCATCCTAGGACTAATCTCAGCCAGTTGGTATGTGATGATGCAGGTAAACACTAATATGCCTCTTTACAGATGCCAAGTTTCAGTACCAGTTTGACACACCCCACTGGTTTCTGGGCTGGGAAAGAGAAAGAAAATTCTACACAGCAGTCCCCATGGAGATAGTTGTGTGGTGCAGGCTCAGGAGAAATGTATTTTTTTTTGCGCTGACTCGCTTTGAACTCAAGCATACTCCATAGTGATGGACTGAATTCTGCTTGTGGATGTTTACGGACACACGTTCTTACTCATTCAGCTAAGCGGACCTGCGAAATGTATAGTTTTTAGATATTTTCTTTAATAGATTTAATTTTTTTAAATAGATGCAAGTGAAACATAAAACAAAACAGAGAAAAGGAATCGCCAAAAATGTGTTCAACAACATGAAATCAGTATTAACATCCAGAGAGATTAACAACACATTAAAAATGAGAATTGTCAAATGTTATGTATATTCAAACATATGGCGCAGAAGCCTGGACAATGAGCAAGCCATTAGAAAGTTGAATAGAAGCCCTGGAGATGTGAATATACAGAAGAATATGTTGTATTTCATGGACACAAAAACAATTAAATACAAAACAAAAGAAACCCATTAACACACTTCATTTTGTTTGAATTATTAATTGGAATTCATTTACATAATTACACGTCACATCATTAAAATTCATAAATGTATAAAGCACCCAGTCACCCACATAAAAATGAATAATGTTGGTAAAAATGGATTTCAAAAACTAATAAATACATGAATAATTCATTTATTACAGTTTAATACATGGCCATAAGAGCCTCACTGGCATACTGGTTAGTGTGCTTATCAGGCAAGACAATGGTCTGGGTTCAACCCCAGCATTGGGGTACGGGAATGAAAAAAAATTGCCACCATACCTCATTTGTTATCACCTAGAATATGTAAAGGTTTAACATTGCACACCCCAACCGCAGTAATGCTGTGGGACTACCTTTAAACTGACCATGTTATTGCAGTTGAAATTTAAGTAAATCAATAGTAAATGTCCAACAGCTGTTAGCTCGTAGAGAACTAATTGCTCTTGATTTAGCACTTATTGCAGACTACATTCTCACATACTCTCTTGATACATTCTGAACCAAATAATTACAGTATGCATTCCTTCCTAAGCCCTGTCTTAAGAACACTGAAAAGTGTTTTTACCATGTAGGGAGTCATGTTGGTTCATGTAGTGAATTGCTTGGTGCGGAGTGACTTAATTATTATTAACCATAACCATGTAATTATAATGAGGAGACACAGTAGCTTGCTAGGCATTCACCTGATGGTCCAGCAGCCAAGGGTTTACATTTTTATTGCGGTGCATTTTTAAATATTGGCTAGATTGACCTAGTCTGCATTAGGTACCAGGAAATTGACCTAGTCTAAATTGGGTACCTGGAATTGTTCTGGAAAGTTATTGCAACAGGTATAATACTGACCACGTCATTCCACACACACACACCCCCCCCCTTTCCATCCCTCCTCAAGTGCCGATTGGTCTATGAAAATATGAGTCTAGCATAATATACCCTCTGAACCTTTAGGCATATGAAATATTCCTTAATTATGTCATCACAACTGAATTTCTGACATTTAATTTCATGTGTTATGTTTATTAAGTTACTAAATACCTGGAAAATATTCACTTTAAGTTTGTAAATAATGGCATGTTTGGCTGATTGTTATCAACTGTACAGAGCATGTTTTTAAAGTCTTTTTTGCAGCACACACTTGAAATCTTTGAGCCTGTGAATGATGCGCATGTGAGTCTCCATTGCTGAAGCCTTTTTATCACTGATAGGCAGAACAGTGAAGTGGCGAAGGATGGTTACAGTGTATAAGAACAGTTGCATCTCTGCCATTTTCTCCCCGACACAGCGACGAGCACCTGGCAGAAGAGAAAGAATTATTTTATGATTAATATTTTATATCTGTAATATAACAATAGTCGAATTCCATCAGCTCTTTACATGACACAGTTATCAATGTTAAGGGACTTCTCTGTATGCAAAGTTTGCTTTAAAATTTTTTTTAAAAGCATTTTAATTGTTAACTGTACTAGCAGTTACAGGGGCCATAGGGGAAACAAAGAATAGTAACAGTGGAACCTACCATGCATGTCATAAGGGATAACTAAGGAAGGTTGACTTGGGGTTGGCTACCCCATGAAATATAAAATTTTAGCTGCACAATCCAAGCAATCATGAACATGAACAAGTCTAAAGATGAGGAAAATATTATATGGGGAGGACATAGAGTGAGCTGCCAAAGATACAGCAGGGCGTGGCATGAGTTGGTTGAGGGCCCATGCTACAGTTGGGGATAAAAGGAAGAAGAAGAAGAAGTAAAACTGATTTACCAGGGTCAGAGCTTCTCTTCAGCTCCCCACTGGGCAACAAACACTTGTCTGGTAAGTGAAGAGAGGATAGTTTTCTTTGGAATGTGTGTCTCTATGGTAGTTAGTTTAGCCAGCTTCTACTACGACAGTTTGGGGTCAGATTCCATGAAGACCTATATTTTGAAAGGCAAGACCAAATGTTTGTTTTTATGCCACAATAATAGCACAAGACTATTAAATTACTTCTATACACAATGGCAGAAGAGGTAAGATTAATGACGATCATAAGATGATTCCTGAACCTGAGATATTAGATGAAAAACTAAATAAAATAGATATCTCTACACCCCTATGGCATAAAAGGAAAGACTAACCACAATTTGTAAGTACCTCTACACTTCAGGCCCAAAGAGGAAAGACTAAAGAAGGTTATAAGGTATCTCTGCACTCCATTGTAAAAGAGAAACATCAATGGGTGAAATAATAGTTATTTCATTAACTTAAGTCAAATAAGATTAAAACTAGTACAGAATTAAGGATTGTCAACTCTAACATCAAATCAGCACTGCTGTATGAATCAGAAACATGGAGAACGACTGAAACAATTACTAACAAACTACAAACATTCATTAGTGGGTGCCATCACAGAATTGAAGGACAACAGTTTCATGGCAGAATAACAAAGAGAGAGAGGGAACTAGACAGATTCCAGTGAATCAAGTTGTGAGGAGAAGATGCCTTGCTGGAAAGGACACTTTGAAAAAACCTGTCTTTGAATCCTAGAAGGCAATGTCAATAGAGGAAGATCTAAAACCGCATGGAGAGAAAATTAGAGACAAACATGCATGGGGAACAAAAGAAAGAAGAAAAAAGAAGAAAAATCTTTAACAGTATATTAAATGTCAAGAGGGAATAATTCTGCACCAAATCCCTCATTTTCTTTAAGAGTTAATAATTTAAAATAATACATGCGTTCTCATGGTCTAAATGTATTTGAGTGGCAATTATGTGCTAGTAAATATTTAATTCAGTCATAAAGTTGCCAGAATATTTTCAGATACAATGTAAATGTCTGTGGTACTTACCAACACCAAATGGTCTGTAACATTTAGGAGCTGTAAAATGACCATCGCCGTCAATGTGGCGCTGGGGTCTGAACTCCTCTGCATCAAGGTAAACCTTGGGGTCGTAGTGTAAGCTGATGATGCTGGCCAGGACAAAGGTGCCTTTTGGTATGACATACCCTTCAATCTGTTTAAACAGATGAATACATTTGGAGTTAAGGTCGTGAAAGGTTGTCATCATTTGGAGTTAAGGTTGTGGGAGGATGTTGTCATGTAGCATTAAGGTCATGGAATGATGTTGTAATTTGGAGTAAAGGTCATGGAAGGATGTCATCATTTGGAGTTAAGGTCATGAAAGGATGTTGTTATTTGGAGTTACGGCCATGAAAAAATAATGTCATTTGGAGTTATGGTCGTGAAAGGATGTTGTCATTTGTAGTATGGTCATGAAAGGATGTCATTATTTGGAGTTTAAAGTCATGAAACGGTATGGTCCCTGACATTTTAGTTAAAAGCTTTGTAGAAGGTTTTATCTTGACAACACAGAAGTTTAAGTTCATTCTCTAGCTAAGAATTCTTTTTTATGACAGTGTAGCTTTGGGTTATGATTGAACTTTGGGATATGATATAACTTTGGGATTCAATACAGCTGCACGAATGGCTGTGCCTAAGATAAGGTAAAAAGGTGGTGAGGTAGGAAACTAACTAGTCACTCCACCTCATAATGTTGTATCATTTACATCCAAGACTAGAAAGAACCAAGGCAAAATATTCCCCAGTTGCCTCAAATCCCCAAACAATCATTAACTCTTTTTTTTTTTTTATGTTGCATATCCCTTACAGGACGTTGCCGTCAACACTAGCATTTTTCACGTGCTGTCGATGTACTAGGCAAGTTTTACGTTCAGTAGTCTGCCATTGCTTTCTGAACGACCGGCTCACATACCACCGTAAGTTACCAGCACGGCACAAACCGAATTAACTCTATATTCTATATTGATCCCTAAATCACTGTATGGGCCCTACACATATTTTAAGGTAGTCCCATGGCAGTTCCTGCCACTTAGATGTGAAGTGTATGGTCTTCACATATTCTAGGTTATGACGTGAGGTAAGGTGGCCAGCCCCTTCCTCATCACCTCCATTTTTATGAGGCTGGGTCAAAGCAAGAACCGTCCTGGTTGGAAAAAATAATGCTGCTTTTGTTGAGGATTAAACCTGGACCTGCAATGTTGCTACCTCAATTCTCAACCCTTAGACTACCTCATGTAAACCAACACCTTCATAATCAAGTGTGCCTCCAAGAGCAGACAACTTAGCAACATCAGGTTAGCAATGCTAATTACAAATACTGGTACAGCGGTTTAACTTAAATTCTTACCTCGGTATCTTCTTTGGCAACATGAGGTAGTGTTGATGGCGTAACAACTCCCAATCTTAAACCTTCAACAATGCACCCTTGGATATAGGGCATTTGGTCTTTCAAAGACCAAGTTATCCTTCCTCCGTTGGCCTCCACGGCCCTGTCTATCTCCCCTTGTGCCCATTGCTGCATTGTGGGGTTCTTTGACATGTACATCAGGATGAACTCTAAGGCAGACAGCGTGCTGGTCACTCCACCAAAGAACAAATCAATTAAAGACTGCAGGAGTTCTTGGTCTGAAGAGAGAAAAACAAACACATTAGAAATCTTATAACCTGGCTTTCTTGACTTTTTAAACTAAAGATTATTACGTGGAACAAAAATTGTTTGCTTTCATAATCTATGTCATACGTAATGTACTGTCATGTTACTAGTTGAATTTAATGTTATTGGTTCTGTAACGTGATTATGTAAAGCACATTTACATGATAATAAAGCATATATAGGGTTATGTAGTCTTTGATCAATGTGTTTCCATGATTAAACGAGGGATAATAAGGAGATGACACGTAGGAGCTGCTGGAGATAGCCAGGCTTGATGTCAGTTGATCGAGGGCCTATGCTCCAAGTGGGCATGGTAGGTCAGTGTGACCGAATGGATAAGAACGAATAACGATGGAATTTTAGAAAGGTGAGACATACAGAACCGTACAGTATGAAGGGAAAAACAAAATCAAGTAATCGGTTCTTGTATTAACGCGATCTTGAAATAATATCAATCCCCCCCCCTCCCTGGAAACCCTAAAATTCCCCCTGGGGGGGGGGGGGCGGAATTCCCCACCGGTTGAGAACCACTGTCATAGGGCATTCGGAATGTCAGCCTGGTCCATGCCCCGTCCACCTTCCACAGTAGCCTTACCTGCAAGCCTGTCAGCCTGCTCATTTCCTCGTACACCCACATCCCCTGGAACGAAAATTAAACTAATCTTTGCCAGCCGAGACCGCTCCAGAGACAGCAAGGGAACGTAAATTACAAGTACCTCTGAAGTTGAAGTGGGTTCGCCTGATGGCGAGGGACACTGTTAATTCGGAAAGCTAATCCACATGCAAAATTCAGTCCAGCACTACTAAAAGTAGTGTGTATGGAATTCAAAGCAAGCGAGCGCAAAACATAAAAATGGGGATAAGGACAGAAGAAGAGGCAATGAGGGATAGTAATCTTAGTATTGGCAAACTGACTGTACTGAAAATTGTCTGGTAGCTAGAAAGAACAGAAACCCGCAAGAGGACAAATACTGGTGTTCTACAAGAGCTGAACATTGAAGCGAACTGTCCTATACACAAGATCAGGTCTCGGAGATGAAATACTTTGGGCATATTAAACATCACAGTCGATGGATAGAGCAGTGATGGAAGGTGTGTTTCCTGGAAGAGAGGGCAGGGGTCCACTGAAGACACTTTTGGGTATGAAAATTTATGATGGAGGGAGACTGATTTTGGCAGATTATTATGAGAGTGATGACCTGCAATGGAGAATGGACCTGCTGCATGATGATGGGATTCACTAAGCATCTTTTTCTTAAGCTGTGAAATGCTAAATGAGTTAATTAACTCTGAACTGAAACATTTTCAGTGGATACTTATAACTGGAAGACATGTCTAATCATCGCTTACCATTTTCTTCAGTGACAGATGCAAATTCCGGCTGTTTAAGAATGCGCTGAAGGATAGAATCTTGGTGTTCATTCAAAGACATCTGTTTGGTGAAGGTCCACTGATATTCCGTCAGTGGTGTTTGTGGGTACACTACTTCAGGCTCCTCTGCTTCTTCATAAGGCACTTCTCTGTTGGTTGTTTCTCCAAAACCAAACACCGCAAGCTGAGTGGCCCAACGCATAGACTCTTCAATAACAGAATCGTTCTTTGGAGGCGACAACAGGGATTCTTGAGAAACAAACTGTTGTGATGCTTGTAGGTTGCTTTCTTCTGTTTCTGGTAGAGGATCAGTGCTGTCAGAGTCTGGTTTGTGAGGGCACTGGTTTCTGTTTGGAATAATTAATTTCAAGTCTTTTGCATCTGTAGCCTTTGTGTGTGGGCACGCAGAAAGCACGGATAATGTCCCACTTCGGGCTTGGCGTATCCACTGACGAAGAAGTCTCTGCAGGTGGCGCGATGTTCCGTGAACATCCACAATTTCTTTGAAGAAGAGTTTAGAAAGTGGTTGTCGAAGTCTGTGGAATGTAAGATAGTAATGTTTAGGGTGATGGTGATCTTCAAATTCATATCTTACATTGGTGCTTCTAATACTATAACAATTAAGTAGGAGAGTAAAGTCGCGCCAATAAGGCATACTTGGGATTTGATATTCGGCTAACATTTTCCATGAACAACTGGCATATGAGTGTAATATGGCCAGTATTATACCTGCCATCTTTACTTTCCCAGACAAATCTCTGCTACATATTTTATGAAACTGGGGTTGTTGTTGTTGTTTTTTTTTTCCCGTTCGCTCACTTTGAAATCAAGCGCAATCGCCAGTGGACTGATTTTTGCACGTGGGATAGCTTTCATATTAAAGTGTCCCTCGCCATCATACGACTTCTGGGGTCCTTGTAATTTATGTCCTCCAAGTCAACATTTTAGTTCAGTTGACCGGTGTAGGGGTTGAATCTGCTATCACACTGGGATGTCCTGGGTGAAAAGAATTCAGTCTGGCCACTACAAAAGATAAACAAACACTAGTGAATCAAGAGACGAGGAAAATATGCTGTTACTGGATATGACACACATTGAGAAAACATGACAATAGTATACTCGTAGAACAAGGACATAGAAAGCCAGGAACATCAAAAGAAGAACAAAGAAACCGATAACACGAAAAGATGATATTTGCAGTGAAAGGAATAATGCTTCACCAATTCAAATATTCCTGGGAAATCATAAAATCATATGGAAGGTGCATGCCAGAGATTACGAACACAATAGGACAAACAAAAGCAGCGTTTCGGAAGACGATAGTATCTTATGCAGTAAACCATTGTCGTTGAAATCCATGAAGTAAGTACTGAAATGTTATATCAAACCTGTTCTGTTGCATGTCAGATCATCTTGGAATATCAACGAACAAATTAGAACGTGCTTGGAGACAACGGTGACACGATTTCTGAGATGAATGTTTCTAATAACATGGACAGCCATAGTTACTTATAATTTTCTGAAAGAGGCTAACTAAAGTGGAACATTATACATAACAATAGGAATGAGACAGACAGTAGTATTTGATCATATGCTGAGAAGAGAGGTATTGCAAAATATCCCGACGAGTTGCCTGGAAGAGGCTAACCAAAGTAGAACATTATACGCAACAATAGGAAAGAGATAAACTTTATTCTCTAGTCATGTGATGAGAAGAAAGGTATTGGAAAAAATCCCTGTGATTTTAAATGTCTGCAGTAGAAGAATCAGCGGGGAGAAATTATTCTGCATGGTATAAGGTGGTGGCATGTGGGAATATCATTAATGGAACTGATCCTGAACGTCAAGAAACGAGATCTGTGGAGAGGCATGAACGCCTATGCAATTTGACAAAGCACTTGGTGTCCAATAATAGTCAATGGAATCATTAATTGGTACTTACTTGGGATGTTTCAGTGAAACTTGTGTAAGAATAGAAGCCAGATTAGCGCCCTCCAGATTTCTGGCAATCTTTCCAATCTCCTTTCTTTCAGCAGAATCCTCAGGTAAAGATCCACCGAGTAGAAGCCCTACTATGGCATTTGCACAGGCTTTCAACATCACGTCTCCAATTTTCATTGGCTTGTCGCACTGCAGACGTAGTGTCTGCATGGCAATCTGCAGCTCCGACTGGACGGCGCCCTCCATGTTGTCCATGAAAGTTCTGGTGTGGAGTGCTTTCATGAACGCGTGTTTGTTTTTCTTCCAGCTCTCGCCGCTGCCAAACAGGAGACCTACAAACAAGACAGTTACATTGAAAGGGCTGAGTCATATGAGTATAATATATTGGGTGGGGGGAGCTTAGTCATGTATGTATATTATATTGAAAAAGGTGAATTATATACGTAAATTATGTTGAAAAAGGTGAAGTATATAAGTAGATTATATTGAAAAAGCTGGGTCATATAAGTCTATTATACTGAAAAATGTGAAGTATATAAGTAGATTATATTGAAAAAGCTGGGTCATATAAGTCTATTATACTGAAAAATGTGAAGTATATAAGTAGATTATATTGAAAAGGGTCAGTTACATAAGTTGATTATATTGGAAAAAAGCTGGGTCATATAACTTCATATAAGTCTATTATATTGAAAAAGGTCAATTATATTAGTAAATTATGTTGAAAAAGCAGGGTCATATAAATCTATTATATTGAAAAAGGTATAAAAATTCTTCGTGCTGTCCGACCTTTGCCTCATCTTCAGACACAGTTAGTGCTAGAAACAATACAGCATTACTGTCGCCATTGTGCCTCTGACAGGTCCACATAGCGACCAGCCCTCCTGCTAAGGATTAAATGTATTAAAAGGCAAGAGGGTCGACTTCACTGCACCGGGTTTTATCCCATATGCTCCATATTTTTTGTTCCACAGATCGGCCTGCACAAAGCACAAACTCCGCAGTTCCAGCGACCACCCCCAGGAGTCGCCACTGGTCTACCGATGCCGTGGTCTTGGGCTCAAATCCCCTGGATATAGGGAGTTTTTTTTAGGTGGTTCTGGGTAACGCAGCCCCATAAAAAAGTGAGCAAATGAGCATTTCAAACATCATACGTGAGCAGTTTAGAAAGAACACTTATGGAAGGTATTCCTGGGTGAAGAGCAGGGGTGACAACACGAGAGTGGGCACAGGATATTAAAGACGCCAAGGGTATGACAATACAGAAGGCAGAGAACTGGCGTAGGAGGGAGTGTCTTTCCAGCAGGGTCTGATGAAAGAATGCTCTGTAAAAGACTTCCTACTTGACATTTGATGATGATGATGATGATGATGATGATGATGATGATGATGATGATGATGATATGAAGGGGTGGGAAATATTCCAAATTCCGCGGACATTATTAGCAGAGCAAATGTTATCAACATGCCAACTAGGTAGTTTTCTAGCGCGTCGATCTGACAACAGACCTACTGTGTAGTTTATTTTGGCGCGGTCTAGCGCGTAAAATATCCTACTATGGTACAATTACCGGCAAAGATAAGAGAAAAACAACGTACAATGTGACCAAGAGAAAAGCAAGTGAATTAACAAGGATATGTTTCAGAATGACAAACATCCGCCTGTTGAACACAGTCAGTGATGAATGACCCGAGGAAGTATGTAAGGACAGATAGTGTCAATGTTTGTGTCGTGGGAACAATCGATTATAATCTACCACTACAGTTCCGTCTAGGCTTAGAGAAAAATCTGGATCAAAGGTCATCGTTCATACGTGAATAATTAACAGGTAGATTAATCATTAATCATTGTAGAGGTGGAAGTATGCAACCATTTCTATGTATATAGAGGTGAGAGAGAGAGAGAGAGAGAGAGAGAGAGAGAGAGAGAGAGAGAGAGAGAGAGAGAGAGAGAGAGAGAGAGAGAGAGAGAGAGACGAACACACTTTATATATATTTGAGAATACGAAGGACTACAGGTGATTTCATAGCATTAGGAAACCTGTGGAAGTCAAAGGTAACAAACTGATCATATTTAACACTAACGTTAAATTAGTGAGGAGCGGCTGGACGAGTTGCTAAGAACGTTGGGTTCTCGTTCGGGAGACCCGGGCTCGAATCCTCGGTAAGGTGTGGCTTTTTTCTGTGGAGGCGGGGGGGGGGAGGGGGGGGGGGGTTATCCTAACCTGAACAGTTCACGGCGAACGCACTAACCAGGCGGCCTTAATTCCTCAGGCTCAAGACCTTCCTCAGGCCTTCCTACACTGCAAGGTACTATAGGCAGTAGATGTCAGTTGTTTGACAGTTAAATCGTTGCTAATGTATGGGTCAAATATATTAAATACGACTAAATTACTTACTAACAAACGATAAATATTCATTGACAGGCGCCTGCGCAGAACAGAAGGACTAACATGGTATGACAGAATCACTCATGTGAATCTTGGGTTGAAAGCTAGACAGATTCCAGCGAAGCAAGAGGTCATGAAAAGACGCTACTGCTGAACAGTACACGCATTGAGAACATTACATCATTGTGTAAACTACTTTTCCCTGATATACACAGGGCAAACTCAACACTGCCGGCACACCGGATTCATTTATTATGGCAGCCGCTTTTTGTGAAACCTGGTTCCACTGCACCATTTGCAGTTTTGCACGATATGGTCTAAGGCTTATGGTAATGCGAAAACAGTTCCGGCAAGCCGTTGGAGCATTTAACTGCTCAGATAACCAGGCTGAAGTAAAGGATGGGAGAATAAATCAACCATCAACAGGGGGTAGCTTTATAGAATACCAAGAACTAAGTGGTTCGGACATTCATCTAGAATGAAACAAGATCAGCCAGCGGATAGAACGTTCTACATGAGAATATGGAGATACAAGACGAGAGGACGACGATCAGGGGAAGAGTTGGTTACATGGAGCATAAATAGTGAGACAAAGGTCGTAAAAGAGAAAGAGGTCAATGGTAAATCCGACAATGGACTATTTATCTGGTGCTCCATTCCCGTGATGCACTAAGCACATGATTATTTTGTTTAACGGTTTAATGCAGCCCTGCATTTAACCTTCAACCTCTAACCTGCAGACTCAGCATTATGTTAAAGCATAAATATAGCGAGATAACGCGGAAAGGAAAAAGCATTATATCACATAAATAAACAGTTTGAGAAGAAGAAAAAAAACATAGGTGAAAGGTCATTGCCTACGCCACTACACGGCGCTTGAATCAGCAGCAAAACATTGACCTTTTAGTGTACTCACCTTCGGCAATTGCTCCAGGTCCCATTGGGCGATCAAGGAATCGCTCCCCGTTTCTTCCTTCTAAATACTTCTCCACCAGATCCAGTGTGTTTAGGTATACAAGGTTTTTGCTACCCATCTTCACGCGGTAGATATGGCCGAACTGTTTTGTCCACCCTAAATTTGTCTTTGGACCCTTCCAATCGAACAAAGAGCCCACACATGGTAAACCACTCGGTCCAGGCGGAGGGGTGCCGGCCCTGGCGGAGTCGTTGCTGTCTGACGAGTGGTCCATGGAGGTTTTCTGAATGTACAAAAATAAATTTTGTTTTCGTGAGGAGCAAGTTAGTAAACAATCATATGGATCTATACTATTGTTCTTGGCAGACATAATTCTGCACAATGTAAAATTGTAAATCAGGGGTTCTCAAACATTCCTCCTTTGAACCTAACGCTTCAGACATGCAAACACTTCCAAATGTACATCTCTTTCTGTATAATAAGTATACTGAAGTTCTACACTTCAAGTACTCCTCATATACCGTTCACTGCCCCTAAGAGGCATCATAAGCCATATTGAAAACCACTTCATCATTATCACCATAATCATCATCACCTTCTTCTTCTTCCTCCTCCACGTTTTCTTCTTCTTCTTCTTCTTCTTCTTCTTCTTCTTCTTCTTCTTCTTCTTCTTCTTCTTCTTCTTCTTCTTCTACTTCTTCTTCTTCATCATCATCATCATCATCTTCATCATCATCATCATATCTTCATTATCTTCATCATCATCTTCTTATTCTTCTTCTTCTTCTTCTTCTTCTTCTTCTTCTTCTTCTTCTTCTTCTTCTTCTTCTCAACCAACACAGACCAATAACTCACACTGTTCAGCTAATAAAACTACGGCACAAGACATAGATTTAACAAACCACATACACAGGCAGCTTGAAAGATGATATGTTAGCTGGTAAATGAATGAAGAACGGCATATGAACCATTATATTCTTTCTATTTTTTTTTCTTTAATGTTCGCTCGCTTTGAACACAATCTTAGTTCCTACACATGTTACTACTTCTAGTAGAACTGGACTGGTTTTTTCATGCGGATTAGCTTTCCCTATTTCCAGTATTCTTCACCATCAGGCGAACCCACTCCGACCTCTAAGGTACTTGTAATTTAAGTCATCAAATCAAGGACGAGAAGTCAACATTTTAGTCCAACTGACCAGTGTAAGGGTTGAACCCGCTACCTCAGCATCAACACACCGAATGTTTTTAAAAACGAGCTATCGTATCCATTCAGCCACGATGACCTCCGTTATCTCCTTGTAAGAAACAGGATCTACAGAAGTGTTTAAACACGCGTGAATACAACCAGGATATGCAACAGCCACTTTCACTTGCCCCGGGTATTCTAGATCGTGACACAATGAGGACAAGTGGCCACTTCGCGCCCTCAACACCTTTCCCAGACAACTCCCAGAACATTCTGAAATGAACTGTCCATCCACCCCGGAGCCTCACTGGTAGGAACATATAATCTTGTCATTGCTGTGGATCCACCCCGGAGCATTACTGGTAGGAACATATAATCTTGTCATTGCTGTGGATCCATCCCAGAGCCTCACTGGTAGGAACTTATAATCTTGTCATTGCTGTGGATCCACCCCGAAGCATTACTGGTAGGAACATATAACCTTGTCATTGCTGTGGATCCACCCCGGAGCATTACTGGTAGGAACATATAATCTTGTCATTGCTGTGGATCCATCCCAGAGCCTCACTGGTAGGAACTTATAATTTTGTCATTCCTGTGGATCCATCTCGGAGCCTCACTGGTAGAAACACATAATCTTGTCATTGCTGTGGATCGACCCCGGACCACTATCTTGGTAACAATCCGCATTAACCACCATGCCACCGCGATATTGGTGATTTCCACACACAACTCGTATAATCACCTGGACTTCTTTCTCGCACACTTCGGGTGGCTACAACGTCGGAATCCCAGTCGGGAGATCCGGATTCGAATCCTAGGTAAGGTGATGGTTTGTTTGTTTTGTTTGTTTGTTTTCTGACGGAGGCCAAAAGAAAACCATAACCTGTGTGGATTGCGGCGACTGCACTAGCCAGACGGTCTTAATTCCTTAGGCAAAGGACTCTCTTGTCCTAAAGAGAAAGGCACTATAGGTAATGATGACAGCAATCACAGTTCTTTCGTTGGTCTTCTTGTCGCTACAAGTATAATTGTGCTTACTGTCCATAGTCTGTGAATATCAGCACGTATGAAACCCACATAAATGTTATGTCTAATTGGCTCTTAAACTGGCGCTGACTGGTAGGAAAGAGTGTGGGGTGGGGGGTGGAGAGAGAGAGAGAGAGAGAGAGAGAGAGAGAGAGAGAGAGAGAGAGAGAGAGAGAGAGAGAGAGAGAGAGAGAGAGAGAGAGAGGGAGAGAAACAAGACAAGTGGCAAGAATAAGAACAGTTCCTGGTGTCAATTTAAGGTTGGATCGACCTCGGAGTCTAGATCAAAAGGAGGGGGGGGGGGGGGAATTCCCCACTGGAAGGGGATTCGAACACATGACCACCGGGCGACAGGCAAGCGTGGTAGTACCTGTGTTACCGCGACTGTCAAGCGTGGTAGTGCCTGTGTTACCGCGACTGTCAAGTAATTCTCTGTTGCAATAACAAAAATACTGTTTCAATTTCAGAGTTAGCACTAAAATATGGGCTGATTCAAGGGTCAGTTATGGAAGAATGGATTATTTGCATGTTTTGTGTGCGATCTAATCTACTCTCTCTCTCTCTCTCTCTCTCTCTCTCTCTCTCTCTCTCTCTCTCTCTCTCTCTCTCTCTCTCAGTCTCTATCTCTTCGACTCCCTCCCCCTCTCTCCTTGTCTCACTTGTTCCCTCTCTCACTCACTCCCGATACCACTCACTCCCTCTACACTTGTCCCATTTTCTTTCCTTTTTCAATAATCCCTCCCTCCCTCCCTGTCTGTCTGTCTGTCTGCCTGTCTCTCTGTATCTATCTATCTATCTATCTATCTATCTATCTATCTATCTATCTATCTATCTATCTATCTATCTATCTATCTATCTATCTATTTATCTATCTATCTATCTATCTATCTATCTGTCTATCTATCTTTTTCTGTCACGCTCCATCTCGCTTTCTCTCTCTCCCCCCCCCCTCTTCTCTCTCTCTCTCTCTCTCTCTCTCTCTCTCTCTCTCTCTCTCTCTCTCTCTCTCTCTCTCTCTCTCTCTCTACGTATTCACAATTTAAAGCTCACTTATACCCAAATGTTGTATATTCAACACTATCTTGAACCTCTGCATTCTTACAAAGGGAATATTTAAACACTTACGACCGAGACTAAGCAAAACACAAATTGCGATTAAAGTTAGCCACGAAACTCGCCCTGGCGTCGTCTACAAAGTTACCATTCTCGGGGTAAGCTCTCACAACTGCTAATAAACGCGGCGCTCATGATAACCCGTCACCTGACTATCTTCTACCATGAGAATACATCGTGGAAGCGCTAACTAACGTGTTTAAACGAATCCTCTGATGCCTGAACTGCCCACAGCCTTAGATCCGCGAGCAAGCGTTGAACGTATACTCACTAACACCGAAATGCATGCTTCTGTATCTTTCTTACACAACAAAGGCAGATAATACACTTGTGCATATTTCACGTGTATCAACAAAGAGTCACCAAAATATGCTATAACAAAACTTGTAAGTTCGTTTCTGCTGGGGAATGCATGTGTATATGTTCTGATAGCCGCAGATGTTGTATATCCAGCGAAGAATCAGCAACAAGATCTCGTGTTCCTCTCTGTAAGAACAGGCCTGTAGGCGCAGGTCAAGAGTTGATAGAAAATTTGCGTCATAATAAGTGGGGAAAGAGAATGGCAGAGTAGTGCATAGGGTATGACGAGGGGGCGTAGTTTATTTAGAAAGATTACATTCTGGGCGTGTTGCACCCAGGAACTAGGCCCTCATTAAGAATACTGTAGGCCTTAGGTAAAGCAATGCACTGGGGCCCCACCCACTCATTTACGGAAATGCCAATGTAAAATGTCATTGTCGTCAAGTATTTGAGATTTTGGGCTGGCTGTGAACCTTACTGATGGTTCGACGTCATAGTTGTCTGCATTTTGCCGCAGCCTGTAGGTTCATGTGTGTCTGTATTCGTTCAGAAATCAATGGCAAACTACTGAACATAAAAATTGCCTAGTAAATCTCAAACAGTCAAAAGATGTTGGGGTTGATTGAGAAGTCCTGTAAAGGTCATGAAACAAACTTTTAAAAAAATGAATATGTCTTAATTATAAGTGGAAAGATTTCTGCAAAGAGAGATAGAGAAAGACAGCGAGAATAGATTATACACACCCTTGTGTCATAGTATGGAGAATGTAAGCGCACGGATCAATACATTTTGTTGAAGATCGTAAGATGTGGAGACATATGATCGCCCCGGCCATTTAACAAGGCACTTGATAATGTCTGTATTGATAGAGCTGTGCATGTCTATTTTATCAACGTATTTTCTATGTATACCCCTCTTCTTCTCCTGCTTGGTATTTCATTTTCTAGGCGCTTTTACGTGTTTACGGATGTGACCAAGCATGAGATCCTCTACTTTCTATAACTAATAACAAACCAATATCCGTATTCATCAAAATGAAATAAGTTGTGTGTGTGTGTGTGTGTGTGAGTGTGTGTGTGTGTGTGAGTGTGTGTGTGTGTGTGTGTGTGTGTGTGTGTGTGTGTGTGTGTGTGTGTGTGTGTGTGTGTGTGTGTGTGACTACTGCGAAAAGGTGAGAGATAATAAACACATACACAATGTACATACAATGCAACGAACGCAAATACGGCAAACGGAAATCACAGTATAAAAATAACAGTGAGCACAATAACGTAAAAATAAGATAAAATTAAATTACACTACAATACAACGAATCCACATTTTGATCTTAGTTAGACTTGTAAAAAAACATATATTGGAAACAACAAGCTGTCATTAGAGTTGATAATGAAGTAGGCCAATATCAGCCTATTAAGAGAGGTGTGAGGCAGGGATGTGTAATGTCTCCAGATCTGTTTTCCCTGTACAGTGAAAATATTTTCAGAAACATTGAAGATATGGAAGGAATCAACATTGGGGGACGATGCATCAATAACATTAGATATGCAGATGATACAGTCTTGATTGCAGTCAATGAACAGGACCTGCAACATTTAGTAGATGCGGTTGTTACACATAGTGAACAACAAGGGTTAGAATTAAATTGTAAAAAGACACAGATTATGGTCGTCACTAGGAAGAACGAAATACCACAATGTAATATACAAGTAATTGGGAATATTCTTCAACAAGTGAATAGGTACAATTATCTCGGAACAGTAATAACATGTGATGGGAGATGCCTTGAAGAGATTACAACAAGAATCGCCATGGCAAAAGTAGCCTTTAGCAAGATGAACAACATACCGACCAATAAAAAGATGTCAATTGAAACGAGAAAAGGAGTGTTGAGGTGCTACATAGAACTTGTACTTTTATATGGGTGTGAAGCGTGGACAATGAGAAGACAAACTGAAAAACATCTGATGGCTGTAGAAATGTGGTTTCTGAGGAAAATACAAAGAATACCACGGACAGACAGAAAGACCAATGAACAAGTCCTTCAAGAAACAAATGAATATCGTAAACTGATTAGAGACATTAGACGTAGACAGTCACAATTTTTTGGGCATGTTATGAAAATAAATTAATTGGAGAACTTGGTGACAACTGGTAAAATTGAAGGGAACAGACCAAGGGGAAGACCTAGAAGCAAATACCTGGATGGCTTGGCCACGTGGCATGGTCAAAACAGAAACACGGAGCTGAACTAAGACTCTGGTGATCGAGTGAGATGGCAAAACATGACCGCCCACGCTTATCGGCATGGCACATGATGGATGAATGGATCTTCATCAGAAACAACACAAACAGATCTAAAGAAACACATGGAATTAGAATATGTAATTAAAATGTAAACAGAACAAGTATTGGTATAAATACTAAATGCCTACGTTGGTAGGTGATTGCACATGTTCTGTTTCTAGGAAGACTGAGTAGAAGTTCAGTTGTGAAAGGATCTAAATAAGAAAATGTGTAGCCGAAGGTGTGCAAACAGATATGGATATATGGAGGGGAGTCGACAGAGTTATACAGTAGCATCTATAACAGTACTGAGTCCCGATGGATGGATGCATCCCAAGAGCTGATTAACTGGCTCTCAATTTTAACCTTACTTAAGCTGTTAGGGTAACATGGCTTTAATGATGTGACCCATACATCGTCGATTCTATTGTGATCAGAAGAATGCAAATGTTTAGAGACGGATTTGTCGGAGTGTAATATAGTATTCCTAAGGTGTTCCCTAAAGTGGTAGGCCAGGCGTCTACCAGCCTGCTCAATATTTTTTTTTAAAATGTTACTTCTTTTATCAGTATAAATCTGACGTATCGACTTTGCAAACAAACGTGAACATGTTTATACTTTTTAACAGCCTTAACCACATCATAAATCGCGAATGACTAAATAAACAGACGATCTGGAAAGACTCACAGGAAACAAATGCACAGCGGTAATTCAATCCTACGGAAAGCGTAGACTGGCAACACAGTTTGACAACCAACACTTGGACATAACGTTTCATTCTGTTATTTACTTTGCCCTTTTGAGTGGGAACACTTAACTCTTTCCTCCACAGGCAGCAAATTTTTCTGAACACTTTCAACGCACCATGCATAATCAGTTTTTGTCCGTTTGTATCCAGTAACATGTGATATGCTAGTAATGTAATATGAACTGCATTGTGGCGCAAAGACAAAAAGAAACCTTTTGAAAATCAGAAGTGGGTCCCCCTTCGTAAATGGTCCAGCCTCTGCATCTTCTTCACACCCGAGGGGGAGGGGGCATTCCATTAGGATCGTGACTCCCTAGTGTCTTTCTCCTGTTGTAAATTCGAACCGTGTATGCCAGCTTTAAGATCGTTCACCACTGTTTGCAATATTTCGAACAAATTCGTCGGTATATGTATCTACTCTTACTTGATTTACGTTCGGTCTGAAGACACTAAAGAGAGAACGGGCGAATGAAGGAATGAACTAGAGACCGAACAAATGAACTAGAGAACGAACGAATGAACTATAGAACGAACGAGCTAATTGTTTTCCCCAAAGGATTAAAAAGTGTGCATACGGGTCTATCTATTCTGCTAAACAGTTAATAACTATGCCATTGAGGATTTATAACAGCATGAGATTAAAAGAGTTAATAAATGTGTCAAAGGGGGTTAATACATGTGCCAAATTGAGTTAATAACTGTGACAAAATGGTTTAATAAATGTGTCAAAAGGGTTTAATAATCGGGTAAAAGGGGGTTAATTATGTTATTAAATTTAGTTGCATATCCTTTACAGGACGTCGCAGTCAACCCCATCATTTATTTGGCTGTTTGTGATTTCTTGGCAAGTTTACGTTCAGTAATTTTCCATTGCTTTCTGAACGACCGGCACTCATTCCATTTTATAAAAACCAACCCAAGGCGGTCTGCTGCCACGCGTCTGCTGCAGATGTGTTTCGAACGCGGTATGCTGGATAATGAACTGCGACCGTAACTCCTTGTACAAGGAGTTGATAACTGTCTGTGACAGAAGGAGTCAATAATTTCATGAAGCACAGGGAGCAATAAACCGCGAAGAGTTCACTGAAGCAATAACTGTCTTGTAGGCGTAATAACAGCGGTCTGGGACACAATGGGTTAATTATGTCTCACCGTAGGAAAAGTGCACAAGGGATCTAGTTGACATGTCATTAGAACAAAGTCCAGCACGAGGTCTGATACAGGACAGCATTATACGGAATACCGATTGTATTGTGCTGCCACCTTACATGTCGTAAGATGCCATTATGCAGGGTTGGCATGAGTCCGGATACGTAATCCTGTAGAAAACTTCAGCTGCAAACTCCAGTCAATTAATGATCACGTGTTGGAATCCGATCTAGGCGGAAGTGTTTTTTCTCCCCAGCAAATTGAGTAGCCGAACATATACCAGTGTGGGTGGAAAAGAGAGTTAATCATTCCTCAGGAATCCCTATGCAGTCGACAGGTCATACAACGTCGAATTCGCCCATCACGGAACATTTGCCGAGCAGCAACCACACAGTCAATAGGGAGTTGTTTCATTGATCTAGGCTCCCAGCTCGGTCCAGCCTAACATGGGTCCCAGAAATGACCCTGGAAGTATCAGTGACCGGTGTGATAACTGACCACCGGTCAATCATCCGGGAGTGCTAATTGGTCTAAAAATATACGACTAGCACCGTATACTCTTAAACGCGTCATGACCTGAAAAGGTGTCTTTTATCTTCAAACTTGATTACGTTATAATTGGGGTCTTTAGTTAATGTATGTTTTGTTGTTTCAATGTGTTATTTTTACTATCTTTTATTTTATTTTCACGTGTGTGAATGTTTCACGACTATTTCTATGTTATATATATAATTTCAATTGCATTTTCATTGTATGTTTTGTTTACTTGTGTATCCTTACAGTTAAATTACTTGTTACTTTATATGTGCTTTTCTTGTTTCCTAATTGCTCATGTGTATCCTCACTTAGTTACAGCTAATTTACTTGTTAATTTGCTTGTTCTTTTCTTATTTCCTAATCTTTTCTCCAAGATTTATGTCTAACTTGCTGTCACTAGTTAGCTTCTAACTCTCTTGTCGCCCACCTGTCTAGTTATATGTCTGTCTGGTTTTAAGCCTGGTCGTCTATCTATTGTATGCATGTATATTTGTGTGTGTGTGTGTGTATGTATGTATATATATGTGTGTGTGTATATATATATATATATATATATATATATATATATATATATATATATATATATATATATATATATATATATATAAGGGCTGCGGAAGTTAACAATTAATTAATCGATTAATCGTTAATTTCTTTTTACGATTATTTTTTTTAACGATTAATCGAAACATTTTCTCCCATCACTTATACAAATGAACCGGATGTCGAAAAATTATCGGACGTTTTAAACATAGTGCTGCAAACACAACCAAGTTGCAAAATTGTACTGAGTCACCATTGTGTAAGCTGCAGCAAGATGTACCAACAAGATGGAACCGTATTTTTATTATGCCACTAAGTATTCTACATTCCAGAGAAGCATTAACTGTCTACATGTCAGATGAAAAGAAGCAATACGAAACTGTCAGATTCAGATTGTGAGAAGATTTTGAAATATGTCAAAATTTTGGGCTTATTCTGTCAGACCATGGTCCTGCTTGGCGGTCAAGATTATATTTCATGTAGTTGTGTATTGCCACTGCTATCATCGTTGACAAAGCATATGACTGTACACGATGATGATCCGGGCTACATAGCTAAATTTAAGGCAGCATGTATTAGTGACTTCAGTGAACGCGTAGCTAGTATAACAAGTATTGAAATACTACAGATTGCAACAGCACTTGTTCCACGCTACAAATACCTGAAGTGTTGTCAAAAGATGCAAAAGAGCAAATGTGGTCACGAAATGAACAACAAATATCAGTTGATGTTCATGATGAGCAGATGGAGACTGCAGCAACGAATGATACTGATATTGACAATGAAACTATATGTGCACCAAATGTAAAGCGTATTAAGCTAATGGAGTCTGCCTCAGACACGGACGATCATGTCGACAACTCTTCTGATGAATTGTTGCGTTAAAAAATGGAGAAGAAAGTTGCTGAATCGACTGACCCTCTGCAATGGTGGAAACTTAATGAACATCGATATCCAAAATTGGCAATCCTTGCAAAGACCATTATGTGCATACCGGTTACCTCAGTTCCATGTGAACGATTGTTCAGCTCTGCTGGTTATATTGTTAATAAGACGCGTTCGTCATTTGAACCAAATACTGTAAACATACTCGTCTGTTTGCATAGCTGGTTACTAGATGGCATATGAGCAAGACAATCCAGTGTTATTTCGATTTTTGACAAATATGACTATAATGTGAGTTATGTGACTATATATGTTTTGCTTTAATCGAAATTAACTATTAATTAATCATTAATTTTTTCAAAAGTTAACTATTAAATTTAAATTAACCGGTCGCAGCCCTAATATATATATATATATATATATATATATATATATATATATATATATATATATATATATATATATATATATATATATATATATATATATAGTCATTTACCTATCTGCCTACAAGTCTTCCAACTGCCTCCATATTTAGAGATTTGTGTTTTGTAATAGTTGCAATCATCTCACTAGTGTGAACATTTAGATTTGGATGGTTTGCCATCGAATTGACAAAACCAAAACAATACATGGTGTATACAACAATGTTGTGGTGTATTTAACCACTAATGTTTACTGTTCTGTCGCGAAAGAGTACTCTATGTGGCACATGCAAGTTTAGTGACGCATTGGCCAGGATGTCAAGCATTCCCGATGGCAAGTGGGTCGAATAGGGCCCTAAGAATTGGGCACCCTTAACCATTAGACAATATGCTTAAACTGCCAATGATTCTTTTATTTCCTGGCAACCAGTATTTTTAAACCCAACCCACCAGTGTGTATGATATCAGTCCAAGTATTGTATAAGCTTTAAAGTGGTATACATATTAAGTAATAGAAAATATTTTACCCTAATGGGCTACCGTACAAGCTACCCATAATACACCCAGAACAACAGTGCAAAGGAATGTATGAATGGGGGGGGGGGGGGGGGGGTCAAGGTGACAGGTACAACGTTTTTATTATTCTGCGGGAAAATAATATCTAACAAAAGTAGGGCGGGTGGGATATTGCAAGAGTGGAGAAATATTTCCACCAGTTCTCGAAAACAACACAAAGTAATCGACGCATAAAAGGAATTCTCTTTGAACAGGTCACCCATATAATTCCACATTGTATATGTGTTAAGTACATATTTTCGTATGTTCAAACCACATATGGTTTCACAAAATGTTAGTCTCTAATGCATCATTAGCATATGAATGCCCCGAACCAACGACAGAGAAATCGTTTTCCACAATGGCTCGAAACGTTCAAGTACGGCTGGCTGGCAATCACTCTCCCATAACCTTTAGGAAGAATTCGCGAGCAACCCCTGTCTACAGATGACCTGGCATTTAGCAAGAATCCACGAGCAATTCTTGTCACTCGGCACTTTAACACTTCATGTCGGGCGTTCAAGTGGCGGCGTTACTGCTAATACCCGCGCAACTCTCTACATTTTTGTTGAATGTATATGCGAACAGAAGAACTCACTGTTTGGATGTTGTTTAGACAACAATGTCATATATAAAACATGCAACCACCTCATGAAGGATTTACGGTTGCGATCTTAACTTCTTGAAAAACTCATCTATTACGTAACAAAGAAATCGTTTGCAAGAGAGAATAACTTACCTTAGTTCGCGTCATATTCGTGTCTTTGTTGTTTCTGGTTATGTCTTGATCAGAGAAAGAATCGGCTTCTTCTATGAGACTAAGCATTTTTATACCTTCTCTTGGAAACCGCGTGGCTATATTTGTATTATAGGATATTCCTATCCTTAAATCTCATTCGTCGCTATCTTTAGTAACCGGGATTCCCTTTCATTGGCTGCTGAGCTGGATACATCCATGTAGATTTGGTCACGCCTATCTCCGGTTTCAAACACAACGGTTATTTTGCATCTGTGAAGTTAGTTCGGCATTATTCGAGAAACCGGGACATGTTAAGTGTGTGAATGGCGCGAGATTTCCGGTTTTTCCAAACAGACCTCGTGTTTGTCACGGTGTACAGTTTTGCATTGAAAAAACTAGCATTGTAAGTGATTGAAGAACGTAAATCGTGCTGGAAATCACCCACCAGTGACACGAGTAGCTTATCTGTGCAACATAGCTGACATCCACTTAGCAAAAACTTATGTATGAATGCATGGTTGACTCATTCTTATTTCCTTTATCGTCTTCAGTTGTGCGGACAGCCAGCTTCCTGACTTACATTATTTCTTTCATGGCCATATAATAGACGGTTTATGTTTTGTTTCGTTAGTTGTCACCGTGCCGTCTTCTGGGTCCAGCGGTTACACAACTTTCTCCGTAATCCCGTATGCTCTCGGTGAGTAACGTGACGTGCGCGAGAATTGGTAGCGGTTCTCTCCGCGTCGGTAACTTACGGGGTATGTGAGCCGGTCGCTCAGAAAGCAATGGCAAACTGCTTAGCGTAATCTTGCCAAGAAATCAACAATCAGCCGAAAGATGCTGATGTTGACAGCGATGTCCTGTAAAGGATATGCGAACAAACAAAAACAAAACGCTATCACCGTGTGAGAACGTTAGATAAACAGTGAAACATCTCCATGCTTATCGACGCCAAGAAAGGGACGGAGGGACAACATGTGCTCTAAGATGATTAGCCCAATAAAAGGGAAAGAGCGAAAACGTGTCCTCCAAGATGATTGGTCCCTGGAGAAGGGCAGAGGAACAACGTGTCCTGCAAGATGATTGGTTCCTGAAGAGGGACAGAGGGACAACGTGTCCTACAAGATGATTGGTCCCTGGAGAGGGACAACGCGTCATCCAAGATGATTGGTCCCTGGAGAGGGACAGAGAGACAACCCGTCATCCAAGATGATTGGTCCCTGGAGAGGGACAGAGGGACAACCCGTCATCCTAGATGATTGGTCCCTGGAGAGGGACAGAGGGACAACGTGTTATCAAAGATGATTGGTCTCTGGAGAGGGAAAGAGGGATAACGTGTCCTCTAAGATGATGAGCCCAAAAATAGTACAGAGGGACAACGTGTCCTCTAAGATGATGAGCCTAAAAAGAGGTATAGAGGGACAACGTTTCCTCTAAGATAATGAGCCCAAAAAGAGGTACAGAGGGACAGCGTGTCCTCTAAGATGATGAGCCCAAAAAGAGGTACAGAGGGACAACGTGTCCATAAGGGATAAAAGTCGGCGCAGTGAAGCTTACCCTCCTGCCTTTTAAATCCCTTTTAGTGAAAGAAACTATGGTAATTATGGGAACTAAGACAGTAGACCGATGAAGACAGACGCAACTATATCAGATATTATAACGGTGAAAGACGTTACAATATCCATCCATCCATCATGTGCCATGCCGGAAAGCTTGGGCGGTCTTGACTCGCCATTTTTTCACTCGATCACAAGAGTCGTGGATCAGCTCAGTGTTCCTGTCTCGACCATAAACTTGTGATCTGTAATTAGGCGAATCATAATGAACTTTTGGGCACTTTTAAAGAAGGCAGTTTGCCGCTGCTTTCCTTCCTGGACAGTGACCATACTGGTCGGTGACGCCAGCCATTGTCCCGTGAAAGAGATCTTCTACCTACTGTCGTGAAAGTTGAGACCATAACCAACAACTATCTGCCGGCTGCCCTCAAAATTTCAACCACCACATGCCTTCTGTAGCTTCTTGTGAACAAGTCCAATAAACGAATACGAAATAACACCACATAATCGACGGGAAAACACTAAAAACAGCATCTCCTGAAGAATGAACGTTAGGTCGTCGCTATTTTACCGGAAAATACTATATCAGACAGACGTTATGTTGTTGTTTTTTTTTACAGCTGGGGGTGGGGAGGGGGGGGGAGGGGAATGTAGAATGTAGTTCTTCCTTAATAGCTCGAACATGATTAATTATTGGTGCCTGCACTCAAAATAGCCTTTTTTTTTTTTTAAAGCTTATTGTGGTACACTCATTTTTGTGAGTAAATTTCAAGTTATGACTAGTAATACGAATATGAAGTTGATTGCTTTCAGACCAAATTGAAATGAAAAGTCTGCCACACTCCAACATACAGACTGCCAGGCTTTTTGGCCTTTTCGCTAAGATCAAAGTGTTGTATCTGTCTTGATATTGCCAGGGCCACCAATATCTAATTGGTTTAGATCAAAGTGTAGATTCATTTGCACATGATCTGGCCTGGATGCAGAGACGGTCATCCAAACTGCAAACTCGAATCGCCAAATCACTGCTCTCTAACACTGGCAGGCGGGCCTTGGAGGACCACCGTGGTCCGAAAGGTGCATCATGGGCTAATAGACTGTTTTGATTAAGATCAAGGTGTAGTCATCTGCAATATATCTGGCCAGGGCTACCAGCAGAGGCGGTCATCCGAATGACACACATGGACGTGGATCCTCATGGGGCGGCTCTGACCCCTGGGGTACTGCGTACCTCCAAAAAATACTGAGTGAGTGCGTGGCGCGACACTGTGAGCTGTGAGTTTCGTGTGAAATGCTTTTGAATCTGCCCGAGGTTTTTTGGAATGTGACTGCATGTTCCGAGCGATGGCAGATGGCTATGTCCCAGAGTTGACCGGTTCTTGCCTTATGCAGAAATGCGTGGCTGCTGGGCTTCTGGTTGACTGCCACTGCCATCGACGATGAACTGCATTTCGTGGACTGTGTGGGTGAACATCTAGGAAACATCCAGTTGGGAAAATGACTGCCGATTCCATCAGAAATGAACTGGGTGTTTTGTGGGGGACTATTGTGTTGACATTCTGGCGGTGGCATTATGCACAATGTATCTGTGCGGGCTGTTGTTTGTCAAGACTCCTGTCTTCTCCACTTTTCACATTGGGCAGTGGGGAGCGTTTTGTGTGATATTCACTGGCACAGGAACGGAGCATAATGGGGATGACCCGTTGCTGTGAAGTTGGAACTGCGACTAACTAACTAACTAACTAACTTGTGGAAATGAAATGCTGTCACGGTATTCGAGCCATATATTTAAATAAATCTGGATCTTTGGAGTCTCAAGCTCTAGAGCCGCTCTAAGTGGAATCTGATAATTTAGGGCAACGTTTAGTCACGTCAAATGGTGCTCGGTATACTAAAGGTAAATCTAGACGTAGTCACAAAATAAAACTTTACCATCTACTTTTTGCAAGTGTTGACAATCAAATAAAACTTGTCAGGGAAATTACAGAAATGGGAAGTATTCTTCATCTGTTGTCTTTTATATTGAAATGGAGATTCACACTCAGCCAACTCACACCAAGTCATCATACCCTTTGATGTCTCATGTAGCTTCTTCCATATTCTAGCCATGTTATGCGTCACTGTCCCTGTCTCTAGTTCTCCTCTCCACGCGTTGTCACGTCTCCCTCTATTTCGTTTGCGTTGTGGGTCCCAGATGAAGAACTTTCTAGTTATACTATTAATGTGTTTTCTTGTCATGAGTCTAGCGTTTTCCAGATCAGCAAGCCTCCAATGTGGAAAAAGCAGGCACTTGAAAATGTATTGTCTGTGTGAAAAATAGCTCTTAGGCAAAGCAAATTCACTTGACGCTACACAAATGTACTCACTGAACAGGCAATCATTGTACATGTAGCAAGAATGCAAACGAATAGGAAGACCTCTGCCAGTAGCGAGCGGATAGACTACCTTAACGCTGAACGGAAACCTGGGAGTAGAGACTTGTTGTCAATCTCCGATGGCGTCGAAGTCTGGGAGCTGACGGTAGGCATGGCAGAGACCTTGAAATAATTGGGGATGGGATGGGGGGAGGAAGGGCTTCAGAAAGGATGAAACCCCGAGTCAGCACTGGAAGTTAGCACTAATCAAGCTGACTGCACCTAATCAACAGAGAATTGCGGAGCAGCACATCTTTTAGATGGAAAATACAGCGACATGGTCGCCAGTCTGAGATAGAATGGCCATACTGTCAAGCTATTCCGCCTAGAGGTAGGCGCAGGAGGTCTGGTTGACACCTGCCTTGAGGATGTGCTTCAGCAGCTGGGTCTAAAGAGACAGTCAAGAACTCGGGCACTACAACGAATGGACGAAACTGCAGAGTACTGACTATTGAACAATCAGAAAGATTAATGAGTTCAATCGACGTAGTAAAATGGCCCATGTCTCTGCCTGCAAACCAAATATAATCTGCCCCCCCCCCCCAACCGAAGTGAAAGCAAATCAGTCCTTCAAACAAGATAGAGACATCCTGTATTGTCTATTACCGACACGATGGCCAATCCGCCATATAAGAACAGTGCACTTGAGCTGGGACTGTCCATCAGACTACAAGGCAGCAATCTTTAGAATGGAGAAATGTCGCCTAAAATCCAACTCTACAGCTAAATGATGACTACAGCCGCCAGCGGTAAAATAAGATGTCTTGTGGGCACGCGCTCTACAGCAGAGACAGCGTGAGAGGAATAAGCCCAGGCCCGAAGCGCAATCAATTAGCCCAGAGGAAAAGCTGGCTTTCCCTAGACGCATTAGGGAGTGCAGCTCCTTCAGCTTTGAACAGGTTGCGAAGAAGACAATATGACGGCAAGGGTGACTACTGTAGTATAGCGAATTGCCCATGTGGAGGCAGCGACAGAGGCAAATTGGTCATGGAAAATAGGTTGGCGTTCTAATGGTCAAAAGAAAGGCGGTATGACAATTTAGCAGGTTACGATGAGCCGGTGAATAATGTTCGCCTCACCGAGGGTGCAATTGCTTGTGGGAAGGCACACATAATGGCGTATTTGTGGGATAACTGCGACAAAGGACACGCCTCGATCCTGGAAGCCTGAGTGTGAATGCACGACAGGAGAAAGAACCCCGGGAACCATGAACTGAGTGGAGCCGTTAGCGGAGAACGTCAATAAATTCAAGAGGCCGTCACATTACTGGAAGTGGGGTAGTTTGTGTCGATATGAAACCTCCTTTCGTGCTGGCTCCACTATGGAGAGATGGAAACAAGTTGATGAACATATCACTAATATCAGTCACCAAATGTCATCTCTACACTGGAGGTCGACTATTATGAGTATCCAACATCTTCTGTCCTACATATTCACGTTGCACTTATACTTGCTTCTTCCAATCTATCAAGTCTCTTCAAGTTATCAACTCACATGTAACACTGCCTCCACCTAAAGACTTATCCTCCACGCTTCCCTAAGCAAATCCCTTAACCAAGAACTGTGTCTCTGTACATTACTCATGCACAGCAAGATCGAGCTAATGATCGCTGAAAAGATGGAGCGTACTGAAGGTGTTAATTGTTTCGCTTCCACCCCTGTATATTTTTGGCTTTATGTTTTGAACAATGCATGTGTACTCTTAGCAGAGTTTGCGAAACGCTAAGTTTTAATAAACGTAATTTACTTCGTGGTCTCTTTGTAGTCTGCGTCTGTGGCTTTTGGGTAGTGATCATAGATTCACAATCATGACTAACCCTTTTAGAAGTCAGCTGCATGCGATTCAGGAGCAGACCGTTTTGCCTTGATTTTCACATTGCTATGAGCGTCGGCTGAAGCTGAGACAGCGAAGTGGCTAGACACTCGTCTATCGCCCCGTTGGTCATGAATTCGATTAGCATTGGGGTGAATTCGGATTTTTTAAATTGACATGAGCTCCAAGGTCGATCCAGCCTAAAATGGGTACCAAGAAAATTCTTGGGAAGTATAGACATCGGCGAGATACCGACCACATCACCAGATATCGACCACATCACCCAACGAGTATCGATTGGTCTATAAAATATGTATATAGCACCATATGCCCAGTGCCCCTACAGGCATCGAAAATCGTCCTGTATTTGTTTTTTAACTTATGAGCGTCGACGGACGTCTAGAAAGCAATGGCAAACACCTAAACGTAAACGTGTCTATAAAATTGCAAACAGCCAATACATGTGTGGGTTAGCTGCGGAGTTCTGGAAAAGGATATAACACTAACTAAATGCTAACGACGAAATGACTAAACATTTTACTTACACATTTCATTTTCAGAGTTCTCTGTATCGTATAATTCTTTACAACTCAGCCAGATTCCCAGTAGATTTTCAGATAGTTTCAAATCTTCCCCAGACCTTATATATTTATGTGTAGAAGCATAATTACGCGTTCCACATGTACGCCCACTCACTAATAAACGAGTAGGCAAACACCCACACACCCAGGGCTTTTAAGTACCCAGAACCTATTCTTTCATGTTGATACAGAAATGAGGCTATAACCGCATCAAAGTCCTTCGTGGGTCACGCCTACCTCCCCATAATATGACGAAATTCTTGTAGCCTTGCTCTACCATCGCTGTATTAATGTATGTAACAACATAACTTTAGTAGACAAATCAAAATACTGTGAGCTTTCTCCTAGGGGCAAGCTTTCATTTCTGCTTCAAAGTGAGTAGCTTTCTCCTAGGGGCAAGCTTTCATTTCTGCTTCAAAGTGAGTACTACTTAACAAATGTCACCACTTACTTTGACAATGCGATTGTGAAACCAAGAACAGACCTGGACAGTCCACTGCTTTCATATGGCCATTAAGCATTATTTTTATTATTAAAGTATTGTCTTTTGAATGCGCAAGTTCTCTCGTTAACTTTTTCTGTTCAATTGGAGAGGAGTAACTATGGCATGATTTCAGTCGAGTAAACGCTAACGGTGAAAAATTTAATCGCCCTCTCTCTCTCTCTCTCTCTCTCTCTCTCTCTCTCTCTCTCTCTCTCTCTCTCTCTCTCGCTCTGTGTGTGTGCGTGCATGTGATTGTGGTGTGTGTGTGTGTGTGTGTGTGTTTGTGTTAGCTTAAAGAATAGGCTAGGAGTATCGTTCACTCGTAGCTAACATTTACACATAGTATGCATTCATACTTAAACACACGTGCTCACATACACACTTACAACACATATATACATAATAACACACACACATACACGCACACGCACGCACACACATATATATATATATATATATTACGGGTGTACCGGATTTGTGAAACTGTTTCTGTATCAACATGAAAGAATAGGTTCTGGGTACTTAAAAGCCCTGGGTGTGTGGGTGTTTGCCTACTCGTTTATTAGTGAGTGGGCGTACATGTGGAACGCGTAATTATGCTTCTACACATAACCGGAGTGAAGAAAGTATAGAGGCATTTTATAATGACATGGAGTCTGCTTTGAAGAACTGTAAAAAATCAGAAATAAATATCATAATGGGTGATTTCAACGCAAAAATAGGAAAGCAAAGCGATGGATACAGTGTAGGCAACCATGGTTTGGGAGAGAGAAATGAAAGAGGTTACAGACTTGTAGAATGGGCAAAAGAACAAGAATTGGTTGTAGGAAACACCTGGTTTAAACAACATCCTAGAAGATTATGGACATGGAGGAGTCCAGACAGCAGGATTAAAAACCAGATAGATTACATCCTGATGAGCAAAAGGTTTCGAAATGCATTAACAGTTGTAAAAACAGTTCCAAATGCAGACTGTTACAGTGATCACAGATTAATTACTGGCACATTGAGGGTAAAGTTAAAGAAAGTCAAGTATACAGCAGGAAACCCTAAATATGACTTGTGCAAATTGAAAACTGACAAAGAAATACAAGATAATTTTAACATAGAAGTAAAGAACAAATTTGATTTATTGTCTGATCTAGAGATCCTATTTCAAGATGTAGATGATCAATGGGAAATGCTGAAGAATTCAATCAGTTGTGCAGCAGAAAAAACTATTCCAAAAGTAAAGAAAGTTGGCCGTAAGACATGGATGACTGAAGAAATTTTACAACTAATGGAAACAAGAAGACAGAACAAAAATAATCCTGCCAAATATGAAGAAATTCACAGAAAAGTCAGAACCTTATGTAAGGAGGCTAAAGAAACATGGCTTGAGAAAAATTGCAGAGAAATTGAAAAACAACACAACAGTAAAAATGCGAAACTAATGCACAAAAGAATTCAGGAGATTACTAATCAAAGAACACGTACATCAGCAGGCTGCCTAAAGACAAAAGATGGAAGAGTCATAATAGAAAAAGATCAGATTTTACATGTATGGTCAGATTACGTGAAACACCTTTATGACGATAGTAGAGACGAACAATATATTGTTCAAAATAACAATGAAGGGCCAGCAATTTTGAAGATGGAGGTTCAGAATGCTCTTAATCATATGAAATCTGGCAAAACCCCCGGTCCAGACAGCGTCACAACAGAAATGATTAATGCTTTAGAAGAATATGGAATAGATAAAGTTACCAGTCTGCTTAATACAATATATGATACTGGAAACATACCTCATGAGTTATGTAATTCTGTATTTATTGCAATCCCAAAGAAATCAGGAGCCTTGGAATGTGATCAACATCGAACAATTAGTATAATGAGTCACATCACGAAGATTTTGCTAAGAATTATCATGCAAAGAGTTAGGAGGAAAATACAACCTGAAATAGGAGAAGAACAATGTGGGTTTGTAGTAGGCAAGGGTACAGTAAATGCTGTGTATATACTGAGAACCGTAATCGAACGTTCTATAGAAGTAAACAAAGATCTACACCTTTGCTTCATTGACTACACAAAGGCTTTTGATAAAGTGAGACATGTCAACATGATAAGGATGCTTGAAGATCTACAAATTGATGGGAAAGACCTTAGACTTGTAAAAAACATATATTGGAAACAACAAGCTGCCATAAGAGTTGATAATGAAGTAAGCCAATATCAGCCTATTAAGAGAGGTGTGAGACAGGGATGTGTAATGTCTCCAGATCTGTTTTCCCTGTACAGTGAAAATATTTTCAGAAATATTGAAAATATGGAAGGAATCAACATTGGGGGACGATGCATCAATAACATTAGATATGCAGATCATACAGTCTTGATTGCAGACAATGAACAGGACCTGCAAAATTTAGTAGATGCGGTTGTTACACATAGTGAACAACAAGGGTTAGAATTAAATTGTAAAAAGACACAGATTATGGTCGTCACTAAGAAGAACGAAATACCACAGTGTAATATACAAGTAAATGGGAATACTCTTCAACAAGTGAATAGGTACAATTACCTCGGAACAGTAATAACATCTGATGGGAGATGCCTTGAAGAGATTAGAACAAGAATCGCCATGGCAAAAGTAGCCTTTAGCAAGATGAAAAACATACTGACCAATAAAAAGATGTCAATTGAAACGAGAAAAAGAGTGTTGAGATGCTACATAGAACCTGTACTTTTATATGGATGTGAAGCTTGGACAATGAGCAGCCAGGCTGAAAAATATCTGATGGCTGTAGAAATGTGGTTTCTGAGGAAAATGCAAAGAATACCATGGACAGCCAGAAAGACCAATGAACAAGTCCTTCAAGAAACAAATGAAGATCGTAAACTGATCAGAGACATTAGACGTAGACAGTCACAATTTTTTGGGCATGTTATGAGAAGAAATGATTTGGAGAACTTGGTGACAACTGGTAAGATCGAGGGGAACAGACCAAGGGGAAGACCTAGAAACAAGTATCTGGATGGCTTGGCCTTGTGGCATGGTCGAGACAAAAACACGGAACTGATCCACGACTCTGTTGATCGAGTGAGATGGCAGAACATGACCGCCCACGCTTACCGGCATGGCACATGATGGATGGATGGTACCGGATTTCGGCTCCGGCAAATCCGGAATCCGGCCATTTTTACAAATCCGGCTTCGGCCGGATCTCACTTCATAAATCCGGCCAAATCCGGGTCCGGCCGGATTTCAAAAATTTGAATCCGGTACAGCCCTAGTGAAAACACTCATGGCTTTCCTCCAGAAAGAAGGTAGTGATGCTGGGATCAAAACTATGAAAGCAGCCCTGCTTGAAGCTGTTAGTAGCAGATTTGCGGACATTGAATCCAACAGTATTTACACCTGTGCCACACTACTGGATCCTCGATTCAAGCTGTGCTTCTTCTCCGAACGTGATAGAAGTGATGCACGAGCCCATCTGCTGTTAGCAGCTAACTCCATTATTGATTCAGCAAACACAGTCAGTCCACAGGATCCATCAGCTACTACTACTAGTAGTAGTAGTAGTAGTAGTAGTAGTAGTAGTAGTAGTAGTAGTAGTAGTAGTAGTAGTAGTAGTAGTAGTAGTAGTAGTAGTAGTAGTAGTAGTAGTAGTAGTAGTAGTAGTAGTAGTAGTAGTAGTAGTAGTAGTAGTAGTAGTAGTAGTAGTAGTAGTAGTAGTAGTAGTAGTAGTAGTAGTAGTAGTAGTAGTAGTAGTAGTAGTAGTAGTAGTAGTAGTAGTAGTAGTAGTAGTAGTAGTAGTAGTAGTAGTAGTAGTAGTAGTAGTAGTAGTAGTAGTAGTAGTAGTAGTAGTAGTAGTAGTAGTAGTAGTAGTAGTAGTAGTAGTAGTAGTAGTAGTAGTAGTAGTAGTAGTAGTAGTAGTAGTAGTAGTAGTAGTAGTAGTAGTAGTAGTAGTAGTAGTAGTAGTAGTAGTAGTAGTAGTAGTAGTAGTAGTAGTAGTAGTAGTAGTAGTAGTAGTAGTAGTAGTAGTAGTAGTAGTAGTAGTAGTAGTAGTAGTAGTAGTAGTAGTAGTAGTAGTAGTAGTAGTAGTAGTAGTAGTAGTAGTAGTAGTAGTAGTAGTAGTAGTAGTAGTAGTAGTAGTAGTAGTAGTAGTAGTAGTAGTAGTAGTAGTAGTAGTAGTAGTAGTAGTAGTAGTAGTAGTAGTAGTAGTAGTAGTAGTAGTAGTAGTAGTAGTAGTAGTAGTAGTAGTAGTAGTAGTAGTAGTAGTAGTAGTAGTAGTAGTAGTAGTAGTAGTAGTAGTAGTAGTAGTAGTAGTAGTAGTAGTAGTAGTAGTAGTAGTAGTAGTAGTAGTAGTAGTAGTAGTAGTAGTAGTAGTAGTAGTAGTAGTAGTAGTAGTAGTAGTAGTAGTAGTAGTAGTAGTAGTAGTAGTAGTAGTAGTAGTAGTAGTAGTAGTAGTAGTAGTAGTAGTAGTAGTAGTAGTAGTAGTAGTAGTAGTAGTAGTAGTAGTAGTAGTAGTAGTAGTAGTAGTAGTAGTAGTAGTAGTAGTAGTAGTAGTAGTAGTAGTAGTAGTAGTAGTAGTAGTAGTAGTAGTAGTAGTAGTAGTAGTAGTAGTAGTAGTAGTAGTAGTAGTAGTAGTAGTAGTAGTAGTAGTAGTAGTAGTAGTAGTAGTAGTAGTAGTAGTAGTAGTAGTAGTAGTAGTAGTAGTAGTAGTAGTAGTAGTAGTAGTAGTAGTAGTAGTAGTAGTAGTAGTAGTAGTAGTAGTAGTAGTAGTAGTAGTAGTAGTAGTAGTAGTAGTAGTAGTAGTAGTAGTAGTAGTAGTAGTAGTAGTAGTAGTAGTAGTAGTAGTAGTAGTAGTAGTAGTAGTAGTAGTAGTAGTAGTAGTAGTAGTAGTAGTAGTAGTAGTAGTAGTAGTAGTAGTAGTAGTAGTAGTAGTAGTAGTAGTAGTAGTAGTAGTAGTAGTAGTAGTAGTAGTAGTAGTAGTAGTAGTAGTAGTAGTAGTAGTAGTAGTAGTAGTAGTAGTAGTAGTAGTAGTAGTAGTAGTAGTAGTAGTAGTAGTAGTAGTAGTAGTAGTAGTAGTAGTAGTAGTAGTAGTAGTAGTAGTAGTAGTAGTAGTAGTAGTACTAGTGTTTTGACTTCTGTGAGCACTGCCACACAGTACGAGTCCAGCCTATGGAGCTGTTTTGACACAATTGTCGAGGAAAATCCCACCACAGATCGTTCTGCAAGTGCCGAAGGCAACAGCATTAACACTGAGGTGACACAGTACCTATCAGAGCCACTTCAAACTCGACAGTCAGATCCAGTTTCATGGTGGCATGCCAATAAGCAAAGATTTCCAAGTATGGCTAGACTGGCGCAGGCATTTCTTGCACCACCACCTACAAGTGTGCCATCGGAAAGGCTGTTCAGTACTGCAGGAGACATTATCACTGACCACCGTAGTAGCCTTTTACCACAAAATGCGGAGACGTTGATTTTCCTGAAATACAACTCGTCCCTTCTTGACTCTGAGAGTTCAACTTCACAGCCATAATGAAGACTGACTGACTGAAATAGTGAAATTACTGAATGAATGTATTTCAATAAATTCACTCTGTTCAATGTACTGTTGTTGTGAGTTGTAACAGAGCTGCCAATTTGCCAACTGAAAACAATGTGAAAACTAAAAACTGAAACTGAAAACTAAAAATTAAAGTTACTAAATTAGCATTATGTGCTTATGTATTATGTTTCATCTTGAACTTATGGAACTTAATATTACTTAATTACTTATTCTAATGTAAATGTAATTATTTTACATTTAAATGATTTAATATGAGTATATGTCATCATTGTCATGTCTATAGTAATGAACTGCAGTAATGAACAGTCGAGTGACTCCACTCACCTAAGTCAAGTGATGTAGTAAGTTATTTTATTTTTATTGTTTTATTTGTAAATCCGGCTCCGGCCAGATCTCACTTCATAAATCCGGCCAAATCCGGCTCCGGCCGGATCTCACTTCATAAATTCGGCCAAATCCGGCTTCAGCCGGATTTCAAAAATTTGAATCCGGTACAGCCCTAATATATATATACACACACACACACACACACACACACACACACACACACACATACACACACACACACACACAAGTGTAAAAGTAAGTGCTCGTTGTTTGCGTGAATGCGTGCACACATACCTCATGTGTAAAAAAAAAATCTAATTGGGGTACTGTTTATTCAGGAATATATGGACATTTCACCATTTCTAAAATATGAACAAAAATCTTAGTATTAAGAGAAGAGTATCGATTTCATTGCACCTGGTTTTATCTCAAATGGCTCGGTTTCCTTCCCCAGGGCGGCCTGCCCAAAAAGATCGCACAGAGCATGGACTCCACAGCGCCAGTGACGATCCCCATGAGTCTCCGAGAAATCTGCACTCGTGAACCGAACGATGTAGCCCGGAATTAAACCCACAACCTTCGGGACGTGAGTCAGGCGCATAAACATTTCGCCACGGAGACTTAAATTCCATGGGTAATGAGAGCAATATATGACCAGCCGTCTGATCTCACAGAAGATTGTCTGGCACCCACCTTATACGAATGGAGACGCGTGTGGACCCACTTGAGCTAGCATGATCCTATACACTATACATAACGTGATCTAGAACACAGGCCGAACTCAAGACCCTGGTGATCGTGGGAGATGGCGCACCATGACCTCCCAGGCTTGATGATGATGATGATGTTGATGATGATGATGATGATGATGTTGATGATGATGATGATGATGATGATGATGATGATGATGATGATGATGATGATGATGATGATGATGATGCCAAGGATGATGATGATGATGATATAATGATGATGATGATGATGATATGCCAATGATGATGATGATGATGATGATGATGATGATGATGATGATGATGATGATGATGATGATGATGATGATGATGCCAAGGATGATGATGATGATGATATAATGATGATGATGATGATGATATGCCAATGATGATGATGATGATGATGATGATGATGATGATGATGATGATGATGATGATGATGATGATGATGATGATGATGATGATGATGATGATGATGATGATGATGATGATGACTGTCACAATACCCTGCAACAGGCAGACATTGGTTGTTGTCTAAGGTCCCTATGTCTTGCAGATATCACTAAGTAGTGCAGGATGGATCAGCCACATGTATCACATCATAGATAATTATTTTTATCACCAACTATAAGACACTTGAGAACACCGGTTTACACACACATGAGATTTATTCAGTATGAATGAACACAATGCACAGCACTATTCAGGAACGTTTCGAACACATCTACATATATCTTTTTCACTCCTGTAGAGTACAACACTGCCTTCCCCATGCCTTTTATAGCAACGCGATAAAATGAACTGTTACGCCGAATTCTCAGTTAGACCGAGGATAACCATCTCTCCTACGTCCAACTCCCCGGGTGAAGTGTTGCTTACTTCCCCAAAACTTCAATTCTCCAGTCTATATCTTTGGGCTAAGTTCCCCTCACTTGCCCAACACTGAATGCTCGGCCCATATCTTTCCTCTCTTTTTATCCGCTTCCACGGGACCCCCCATGAGCACTATATTTCACCTTTGATCCCAATTACAGATTCCCATGAAAATACCTTTCTGGGTTTTCCCTTGCCTATTCGTCTCTATCCATCCATCATGTGCCATGCTGGTAAGCGTGGGCGGTCATGTTTTGCCATCTCACTCGATCACCAGAGTCGTGGATCAGCTCCGTGTTTCTGTCTCGACCATGCCACGAGGCCAAGCCATCCGGGTATTTGTTTCTAGGTCTTCCCCTTGGTCTGTTCCCTTCGATCTTACCAGTTGTCACCAAGTTCTCCAATTCATTTATTCTCAAAACATGCCCAAAAATGATGACTGTCTACGTCTAATGTCTCTAATCAGTTTACGATCTTCATTTGTTTCTTGAAGGACTTGTTCATTAGTCTTTATTCGGCTACTCGTCTACTAGCACGTTTTACCTCCCCACTGGTGATCTAATCTAGACTGGTGCGTGCTCTGCAATACCACTGTCTTGGGGTCCCCCCATTAGCTTGATCTGTTAATTAACCTCCCTGGTCCCACCTCTGCCTTACTTCGACCTCACACCTGCAACCTCGCATTGTTACTTTCACTTGTTCCTCACGCATTGTTACATTGCCCTCTTCTCAAAAGAAAACATAGTTTTCAAATGATGGGTGAACGATGCTTCTCTAAATTCGTGAACGAGCAAAGTGACGATGCGTGAGTAGCATCGAGTATACATCCCTCATAGCTTCGATTCCATCCCTTGCTCATTTCCTCTCCTACACTAAATAATAGCGCAGTCAACAGCAAGAAACCTAACACATTATCCATACATTAAAAAAAAATCCAACCTGTGTACCAATACGTCATATCATACATAAAATAATACGTTAGATTTTCACATAGTGACCAATAAAAGGATGCCCATAGAAACGAGAAAAACAAATGTTGATGCGCTGCACAGCATCTGTATCCCTGTATGGCTGTGAAGCTTGTACAGTGAGCAGTGTCACATTTCACCACACACAATTTACATCTTCAACTATTTAGTGTTCATTGTTTTCGTTGAACCTTGCCCTGGGTGGTGTCTGGAGAGTAAGTCTGTCACGGTGTTGTCTTCCCCACGTATAGGCATCGAAACAAATGAGTACTCCATCGATGAACACGTGAGTTTTATATTGCTGCTGTATGTATGAAAGTGGGTGGTCTGTGCTCTGTTTGCACGACAAATTGTTTTTTCATTAGAAAACTGGACAGTTTATGTACCGACCACACAATATCCATGACGTCACGTTGCCACGTTGAAAATTTTGTCTCTCTGAGCTGTAGTACTGGATGCATGACAGGCTCCGTCTCTTAAATCAAACATCCTCCAGTTCCTGTCGATGATACGTCTCCCCTAAAAGTACATTGTAAGTCAAGATTTGGGAGGATTAAAATGGGATGACTAGAAAACGGTTTTGTCATATTTTTGAGTGCATGCTCGCACTGCTGGGTCCATACCACTTTGTTGGGTCTGCCCTTCTGTGTCATCACAGACAACTCTGATGTGATGGCTGACCAAATTTTCTTTTTTACTGTATTTTAGAACTGTGTGATGTGTAACAGACTGTTCATATCTCTCATCATCTGAAACGTACATTGTCGCCCCTTGTCAGGCTAAATTTCATTAAGGAAACCCAATCCAGAGAGTACCATTAATATGCTTCGGGCACGGCTTCGACTGCTCTGTGTTTGACAGGTACGGGTTCTGGCCATCTAGTGTAACATTCAATCATGGTCAAGATATACCTAAAATTCCTCTTGGACATCACTGACAATGGGCCAATGATGTCAATAACACCCTTTAGAAATGACCTGACTTTCATATCTGTAGCTTGCACAGGTGCACCGGATCTGCTATATAGCTTGCTATCTTTACTAAACCCTGGCCAATAAAACTGGGACACGACTCTATGTTGTGTGCGCACTATTTCCATGTGACCTGCAAATGAAATATCATGAGCTGTTCTCATAATCAATTTTCTATATGCTGAAGGTACCCCACCTTGCCTGCGTATGGTCTTGTCATCTGAAAAATGGCAAGTGAGACTATTCTTCTTCCCTTCGAGGCACCACCTATCATTCTTTGTAGCTTATCTTCTGAAGTACTATACACCTAAAACATTTGACAAGAGTGAAGTCTTATCTTTGACAGTCAAGAAAGCTCTGTTTGAGATCAGTTTTCTACTGATCATTTGTGCTATTGTTAGTCTCTGGTTGTCCACTTCAAGTGTCGCGTCTTCCTTGGCAATCGTATCTAATCTACTTTGTCTTCTGGTAACTACATCGTTGCTTCTCACACCATGTCTTTGGTACAAGTAATCAGTTTCTTCTGCACATGCTTTGACTGTTGGTACATTTCCAATGATCAAGTCTGCGACTGCGGAGTCCAGGACACACGCTGTCACTCTGCCTGTGATATATGCTGTTGTCACTGTTATATCAGCAAATGGGTAAAATTCAACTGCCCCGTTGAATGTTATACTCACCGTTTCCCCTGTGTAAGCATAATGGTGTACAAGACTTTTTCTCACTCCAATGGTCGCACACCATGAATCTCTAAGAGTTAAAGCTTGATTATCATTGACCAACCCATGTTGTAACTTCAGACTGCCTCCTGTGTGCACTAATGATCCTGCTGGGAATGGATGACCACACATCAAGATAGGTTTACTGATTGTTTCGAACAAAGGCTTCTACCCCTCACAGCTTTCTGTATTGAGTGTATCAATCACTTGGACTGCGTTTGAGTGCTCAGTATCCTCCATCGTGCACTGATACCGGATATGGCCCTTTCCCCCACATTTAAAACAAATAATATCCTTCCTCCTGTTATTTGTTGGCCCACTAGATGGTTGTACATTACAGTTTGTTGAGTTGTGCTGCCAACTGCCACATCGAGTACATCCAGAGTTAACATTCTGCTGTCTCTTAAAATTTCCCTTGTGGTATTGGTAGCGGCCTGATTTGCTAAAATGGTTGCTAGGGTCTTGTCGTCCCTGTTGCTCATACCTGTGTGCTGAGTCAACAATTTTTGACCTTTGTCTGATAACTGGATTCTGATCCTGTTTAGTATAAGCCGCGCAGACTATTTCCCCATCATTTTGTCTGCCATTTGAACAGTTAGGGTGTGCTGTCATATAGTTTTGCCCTAACTGGGACATTGTTTCAATGTCCTTTGGTTTGCGTTCTTGAAAGAAAAATGATGATAATACCTTGTCTCGTAGCATCAGGTCAACTGGACGATTGAAGTCCCCTCCTACTTCTGCTAACTCTAGCCATTTATTAAAGAGATTCTTCAAAGTATTGACAAAGTCTGTAAAGTACTGATTTTTCTCAGCCACAAATTGTCTGAACTTAATTCTGTGTCCATGGTCAGTCAGATTGAACTTCGTAATCAGGCGTTGGCGCAGAATCGTATTATTATTTCTTTCTCTCTTTTGCATACTCCTTCTCTTTCTCACCACCATTTAAGTGGCTCTTTCTCATCGGCTCTCTCTCTCTCTCTCTTCCCTCTCCCCCCCCCTCTATCTCTCGCTCTCTCTCTCTCTCTCTCTCTCTCTCTTGCACACGCACACTCTCTCTCTTTCCTACCCTCCATTTAAATGGCTCTTTCTCATCGGCTCTCTCTCTTCCCCCCCCCCTCTCTCTCTCTCTCTCTCTCTCTCTTGCACACGCACACTCTCTCTCTCTCTCTCTCTTTCCTACCCTCCATTTAAGTGGCTCTTTCTCATCGGCTATCTTTCTCTCTCATATACGCACACATACACATAATCTCAAACATACTCACTCTATCTCTCTGACCCACTCTCTCTCCCACATACCCATTCTCTATCTCTCTTTTTCTCCCATCTCTCTCTCTCTTTCTCTCTCTCTCTCTCATATATCTTTATTTTTCTCTTTTTCTCACTCTCTCTCTCTCGCTCCCTTTATCTTTCGCATACACTCAATCCCTCATTATTTCTCTCTCTCTCTCTCTCGCTCTCTCTCTCTCTCTCTCTCTCTCTCTCTCTCTCTCTCGCTCCCTCTCTCTTTCACACACAATCTGAAATACATATGATTTTCACCTACGGTACAAAATAACTATCTAACATCGGTGTCATTTTTATCTGTGGTCCAAATAAACGTCATTCTCTCATACTCTCTCTCTCTCTTTCTCTCTCTCTCTCTCTCTCTCTCTCTCTCTCTATCTATCTATCAATCTATCTATCTATCTATCTCTCGCTCCCTCTCTTTTTCACACATACTCTATCTCTCATGTTTTTCACTCACTCATTCTCTCTCTCTCTCTCTCTCTCTCTCTCTCTCTCGCTCCCTTTCTCTTTCACACACACACTCTATCCCTTATTCTTTCAGTCTCTCTCTCTCTTTGCTCCGTCTCTCTTTCACACACACTGTATCCTCATTCTCTCTCTCTCTCTCTCTCTCTCTCTCTCTCTCTCTCTCTCTCTCTCTCTCTCTTTCCTTCTTTTTTCTTTTCTTCTTTGTAGGACGTCGCGACCAACCCCATGTTGATTTTCTAGGCAACGTTACGTTAAGTAGCTTGCCATTGCTGCGTGAACGAGAAATGCGAATTGGGCGCACGACGAACTGCAAATTCCTCAGAAAAGATTTCTTCAGTAGCCGTTTCTATTTCGCGCACGAACAAAGAACTGTGGAGTATGTACCGAATCCGAACTCTACCATTTAAATACAACTAATGGTTTTAGAAATGTATATTAACCAAACATAGATTAAATAACAGTCACACAAATACATCGGATCGTTATACTGTGTCTAGTATATTACCAACATTTAACAGATTCAGTGCCGAACAAAAAGTAGGGTTTGACCGAACAAAAAATTGATGGCGGAAAATGGGAAATAGCGGTGTGTCATAGTTATGACCTAAAATTGTTAATATGGTAGTAAACATGTTGTGTTATACATCAAATTAAAGGGTGCTGCAATTATACATTAAAGTAAAGGGAGCTGTTTAGTGAAGACTACTGTATTGATATTTTAATAGAAACAACATTTCGCAATGACAAAATTTCGTCGATATATAATCTAATGGCAGATAAGAGGACTCGCTTATGGCGATTAATCAGCCCATGGCACTTAAACAGTTAAAGAAGAGGTATGATTGGTTAGTTCTTTTGTGTTAAACATAATACACACACCAATTTCTAGGCAATTGAAATAGTATGAGAATTAAATTAACAGTATATGGAAATTCAATCAAGTAGAGTAAAAAAAAAAAACAACAACAACAGAGATTAGTCTTAAACACATTAGTTAGTTGCATATCATCTACAGGACGTAGCTGTCAGTCCTATAATTTTTCGGCTGTTTTGATTTATTGGCAAATTTACGTTCAGTAATTTGTCATTACTCTCGGTACTCATACCACTGTATGAGAATCAACGCAAAGCGGTCTGCTGCCAAAACGCCTGCAGCTGAGTTTCGAACGAGGTATGCGGGATTACAAATTGTGTCTGTAACGCCTTCGCCACAGAGGGGGCTTAACCACTAGACAATATGATGCCAGTGCCTCCCCAGAAGAGCAAGTATACTTCTACTCACGACCAAATAACCTTCTTTAAGACATTCTTATAATCTTAGTCACACAAACCATGCAGTTGGTAGCTGGGTATTCCCTATCACAAGAAATAACTCGATCTAGCAAGCCATGGGCTGATGATTTACATTTTGCCATGTTGTATTTATACATGACGAAGATGACTGGAATGTCCTCGCAACGTTCTACAGATCAGTATTCGTTTTTTTTTTTTTCAGTGTAATTAAAACCGTAACCATAACCGTAGATTTTTTTCTGCAGATGCGTTTCTCTCAATTACACAGAAGAATAGAAACCAGCGAGAAACTCTTGATGTCATGTTTTCATTTGCTGTGAAGGGTGCTCGCCCCAACTGAGTGCGTTTAAAGTTGAATTTTAATACTTCTTGTTTCCTTATATTACTCATATTGAGTTGAGTTGAGTCAAGAACCGATATCACAGCACTTGGGACATTCCCATACGTACTTCGTCCTTATCTTCAATAGCCAGCGAAGAGTCCCAATACTAACGGTACCGGTAGCAGTTTGATTATGTGCCCGTCATGTTTATCTAGAAAAATGGGGGAATTGATGCTTTGGGCTAGATGTGGTTAACGATGACAATTATCTTGGACGGCTTGTTGGTCCACAGGTAAAGATGGGACTTTTCTTAGATGATTTTTTGAGCCTCAAGTAAATATGACATTAATCTTAGATAGCTTGTTGGGCCGCAGTTAAAGATGACACTTATCGTAGATGGTTTGCTGGGTTGCAGGGAAATATGGCTAGACAAAATGGCTTACATGGCTTGTTTGCCGTCAGGTAGTTGACACTTGTCTTTGATGGCACGGTGGGTCGAAAATAAAGTTAACCCCTATCGTGACTTGTTGGGCCGCTGATAAAGACAACATTTAGTTTAGAGTGTTTGTTCGGCCGTAGGTAAAAATGACACTTATCGTAGATGGTTTATTTGGACCACAGATAAAGATGACACCGATGTTAGATAGTTATTTTGTACCGTGGGTGAAAATGATATGTATTTCAGGTGGCTCGGTGGACCGTAGGAAAAATGACACTCCTCTTAGAAGGCAAGTTGTATCGAAGTTAAAGATAACATTATTGTAGATAATTTGTTTGGCACAAGTGAAGATGATACTTATTGTGTATGGTTTGTTGGGCTACTGGTGAAAATGGCACTTATCTTATACAGTATGTTGGATTGCTGCAGACAATTTTAAAACAGACCGCCTTGCGTTGATTTCGATGGTATGGGCGTCGGACGTTCAGAAATCATTGGCAACCTACTAAACGTAAAGATTGCCTAGTAAATCAAAAACAGTACAAAAATGCTGAGGTTGACTGCAACATCCTGTAAAGGACAAGCAACTAATTTTGCGTGGCCTATCTACAGAACACGCTGTCAGGCTGGCTAAAATGAAGAGAATCGCCATGAATCTTCTCAGATGTGAAGCTCTAGTACCGGTATTGGATACCTATCTGCGTTTGCAGAGGGGAAGAAGGGCTGTAAAACACAGTCGCCGTGGAGATGACACCTCTATACTGGGTCGAAGAGAAATGACACTTGTGTACTGGGTCGAAAGAAAAGTGCCTACACCTGACTCACCCCGGCAGATGAAGACCCTTTTCGTGGTCCCTCTGGCTGACCCTCATCACTTCAGACTCAGATAGGAGTCCCCGTTGTCAAGTGGCCACGCCGTGTGCCTTTTCGCTCCGAAGATCGTGGTGTCGAATCCGGGATACGTCGTTCGGTTCACAAGTGCAGTTTTCTCGGAGACTCCTGGTTTTCGTCGCTGGAGCTACAGAGTTCGTGCTTTATGCGACGCTGTCGGCATGCCGCCCTGCGGAAAGAGACCGAGCAATAAGGGATAAAACCCGGTGCAACGAAGTCGTTCCTCTTGCCTTTAAAACCCCCTTTAAAAAAAAAACCTAACAGTTTTCCAAAGATTCGCAGTCAACCAGCCAACCATCCAGCCCACCAGCCAATCAACCAATCAGGCAACCTCTTGATTGTTGAGTCTAGGTGATACATCTGGCTGTCAGTCAAACACGTCGCCAAATCTTCAAGGAAAATGTGCACTAAAAGTCATAGTTCACATTTTTTTAATTTATTTATTTTTTTTTTTTTTTTTTGCATTTCCTTTACAGGACATCGCTGTCAACACCAGCATTTTACATGTTGCTGTTGATTACTTGGCAAGATTACGCTCAGTAGTTTGCCATTGCTTTCTGAGCGGCCGCACACACGGGTAGATTTTAGCAAGAATTTGAGCATGTAGCAGGTGATTTTTCAGCATGTGCAAGGATGAGTAAAATTAGTGGAGCTGTTGTAAAGCTGTGAAAGTATAAATAATATAAAATAACACGATCATGTTATTTTATATCGTTTAGATTTTCACAGCTTTACAACAGTTCCATCGTGTTATTTTATATCGGTTAGATTTTCACAGATTTACCACAGTCCCATAGTGTTATTTTACATCGTTTAGATTTTCACACATTTACCACAGTTCCTTCGTGTTATTTTATATTGTTAAGATTTTTACAGCTTTACTACAGTTCCTTCTTGTTATTTTATATTGTTTAGATTTTAACAGCTTTACAACAGTTCCACCGTGATATTTATTTTCTTTTCTTTAGATTTTCACATCTTTCCCACAGTTCCATCATGTTATTTTATTTGTTTAGACTTCCACAGCTCCATCGTGTTATTTTATATTGTTTAGATATTCACAGCTTTACCACAGCTCCATCATGTTATTTTATATTGTTTAGACTTTCACAGCTTTACCACAGCTTCGTCGTGTTATTTTATTTTGTCCAGCATGTTTTGCTCGCCTGCCAGGCGGATTTTTTTTTCAAATGTACCTGAGCTACCCGGCCATTACTAACTAAATTAGGTACCAGTAAAAGTCTGTGAAAGTAAAGGCGTCCGGTGCGACACTAACCACATCACAAACCGAGTGCCGATTAGTCACAAAAAACGAGTCTAGCACCATACGCCAAATGTGCCTAACTACGCGTAGATAGCTACTTTGCCTACTTTACTTAAAGTACGTTTTAAAGAAGCAGACCACGTGTAGCCAGTACACTAAACCATCTGTTTCCACATCTTCAGGCGTTTCGGGTACATCTGCGTAATTTGTATAGACCGATCGGTATTCGATATCACACAGACCGCTTGTATTTCCCATTACATTTCCTGGAAACCATTTTAGGTTATTTGTGTTGTTTCCTGATGAAGATTATTATAATCTAAACGTCGATTCGTTGTGTCGAAGTATAACTTATTTTTATTTTATTTTTTATATCAACATTGATTTTCTTCCTGTGGTATACGTTTGCAATATTGGAGTTGGTTGTAAAGTATGTACGCGGTGTCTGTGTTTATTCTCTCTCTCTCTCTCTCTCTCTCTCTCTCTCTCTCTCTCTCTCTCTCTCTCTCTCTCTCTCTCTCTCTCTCTCTCTCTCTCTCTTTAGCTGGGATTACATGTACCTAAGTGTTGTTATTTTCTATTGTTATACCCTGCTGGGTTCCAAATGTTGCTGTATGTAGCCGGGGCGCAGTGTTGGGGTGAGCGCCAAACATTGCTTAAATACCCCAATGGCTCGTGAATACATAACCTCTGCAGCAAAAGTCCAACTCCTGGCCTTCACGTGCCGGAACTGATTTTACTAACAGGAGAAGGGGCGACGGCGAGTTTCTGGCGCCGACAAATAACCAGTATGCTCTAGATGTGTATGCACGTACATGCATGCGGAGACACGTGTGTGTGCGCATACACATCTAAACTCGAGTGAGACCACAGTCTGCTCTAGCAAAGGAAAGGTGCTGAAGACGGAGGCAACCAGCCAGGAGGCGCACCACTGAAATCAGGATGCCACGCAATTACGCAAAATTGAATATGTCGACTACTGCTAAATGTTATGGTGCTCGCCCTGCTTTGGACCCCCAGGCAGGTGCAGTGCCGGGCCCTATGTCTCGAAAGGGTCCAACCACAACTACTGGAGGTCCTTCTCAGGTGTCCTGTGGAGCCAGGGGACATGAGAATAGAACGGCTGGCCATACTAAACAAAGACTTAAAATAATGCACTGGAATGCGGAGGGAGTCAGCAATAAAAAAAATAGAATTATAAAACATCCTGGACCAAGAAAAAGTAAGCGTATGTTGCTTGCAAGAAACTCACCTCAACGAAAATATAGCCTTCAAAATCAGAGGCTACCAGTGTTACCGATCTGACCGAAAGGACAGGCGAAAAGGTGGGATACTGACCCTTGTAAAAAATAACATCACAGCTTCCCAAATAGAAGTCTTCAAGGAATGGGCTGAGTATCAGACACTTAAACTTAGGATAGGCAATACAGACCTACATCTGATCAATTACTACTGTCCAAGTGACCGCTCACAGGCACTGAACACACTACCATTAACAGAAAAAATGATTGTGTGTGGCGATTTCAACAGCCACTCGCAGAGCTGGGGCTATGATCACATGGACAAGAGAGGAGAGAGACTGGAAGACTGGCAGGATGAGAATAGATTCATCTTGATTAACAAGCTGTCCGACCCACATACTTTCTACTCGAGATCATGGCACACTACAACTATACCTAACCTGGCTTTTCATTCACCAGACCTGGAGTGGAACATTACACGAATTGTTGGGAAACAACTTGGTGGCTATGACCATCGGCCAGTCTTTTTAACTGTAGAAAATGAGCTTGTAAGTGAAAGCAGCACCCTCTCGAGGTGGAACTACAAGAAAGCAGACTGGGCAATGTACAAGAATCGCACCAGCATACTGGCTAGAAACCTGAACACTGAGAAAGACATAAATAAAGTAGTTGAAGAATTTGGGAAATGCATACTACAGGCAGCGCGAGAAACAGTACAAAGAGGAGCCCGTAAACAATATAAACCCTACTGGAGTAGTGAACTGGAACAGTTGCATAATGATGTGGACGTGTGTAGAAAGCAAGCAGAGGCCACACCCAGCCAAGAGCACCACAATAAATTCCAGTAAAAAAGCCATATTTCAAAGGGCCAAGCTGCAGGCTAGGCGGAAAAGCTGACAGGAGAAAACGGAGTCTCTGAACTTTGAAAGAGACACAAGGAAATTGTGGAAGCTAATAAAACAACTTAACGATGAGGGCACAAGGAGAAACTCAAAAATTGCACTACATAAAGATGGAAACATCTTAACAAGAAAGCAAGCAGCTGACCATTTTGCGGACTCATTCGCGCAAGATAACAATGTCAAAATTAGTCCAGAGAAACAAAAAGAGATTCGAGAGAAACGGCAACATACAGTACAGAAGGAAATAGTACATCAGGATCTGGAGGCACCCATTACAATCAGCGAACTGGAGCTAGCCATATCAAAATTGAACATGAGAAAGTCACCAGGAGCTGATGGTATCTCCAATGAAATGATCAGGAACCTAGGAACAGATGCCAAAGCAAAGCTGTTGCAGATCTTCAATTACAGTTGGACCTTAGGCAGTGTTCCACAAGCCTGGAGAGGAGCAATCATGACACCCCTCCTAAAATCAGGGAAAGATAGTTCCATTGCCTCTAGCTACAGACCAATTAGCCTCACCAGCTGTCTCTGCAAAACACTTAAGCGCATCATCAATCACAGACTGCAGTGGTACATTGAACGTAAAAAAACATCCTTGTGCCACAGCGGGCTGGCTTTAGGCAATGCTACTCTACGGAAGATCAGACAACCTACCTCTCTTAAGAAATTGAGGATGCATTCCAAGAGAAGAAGCTGGTGCTTGCGGCATGGATAGATCTGAAGAAAGCCTTTGACAAAGTCTGGAAAGAAGGTGTGATGAAGAAACTGAGAAACTGCAAAGTCAATGGAAGGATGTACAAATGGGTGAAAGCATACTTGCACAACAGAAGAGCCCGAGTACAGATAGACGGACTCAACAGCAAGAAAGTACTACTGCGTCACGGTTTTCCCCAGGGCGGAGTCTTGTCCCCCACACTTTTTCTAATCTTCATCAATGATCTCGTTGCTAATCTACCGCATGGAATTAAAGCGGCAATGTACGCCGATGACCTGGTTCTATGGAGCACAAATGAACATACATCAGTGGCCACCAGTTTGCTACAAAGAGCTGTAGATACATTTGTTGCATGGGCAAATAGATGGTGTGTCAGCATAAACACTGACAAGTGCATGTCACCGCCTCACCGTTAGATATATTATTTAGAGGGCTACAGCCCAAGGGAGAGAACAGAGTCACTCAGAGCCCGAGTAATCTAGAGCCTTCTAGAAGGACTGGTCAATGAGTCCAGGGTTCCGTGGACACTGATGTGGCCCGCCTATTGCGGGGTCCACGAGGAACTCGGACAGAGTTACCACCCGTGTCGGAATGGGACACGTGTGGACCGGCAGAGGACAGACGGACTTGAGAGAGGCAACAGGGCCTGCCTTTGAGGGACTCTATAGATATCAATAGATATATAGACATAATAGACATAGGCTAGATAGTTTGCTAGACTGTTGAATGATAACTATGTGTTTGATGTTAACCAGCTGTGATATGTAATATGCGCCAACGCATACTGTATATGTATACCCAATAAATATTCGATCTCATAGCGAACAGATTTATTGTTGCCTGTATGAACCCAAGTTTAGTTACTTAGATACGAGAAAGACTATGACAGGCTTTTTTGGGGCTCGTCCGACATACTCCTGTCACCGCCTTACCGTTAGATATATTATTTAGAGGGCTACAGCCCAAGGGAGAGAACAGAGTCACTCAGAGCCCGAGTAATCTAGAGCCTTCTAGAAGGACTGGTCAATGAGTCCAGGGTTCCGTGGACACTGATGTGGCCCGCCTATTGCGGGGTCCACGAGGAACTCGGACAGAGTTACCACCCGTGTCGGAATGGGACACGTGTGGACCGGCAGAGGACAGACGGACTTGAGAGAGGCAACAGGGCCTGCCTTTGAGGGACTCTATAGATATCAATAGATATATAGACATAATAGACATAGGCTAGATAGTTTGCTAGACTGTTGAATGATAACTATGTGTTTGATGTTAACCAGCTGTGATATGTAATATGCGCCAACGCATACTGTATATGTATACCCAATAAATATTCGATCTCATAGCGAACAGATTTATTGTTGCCTGTATGAACCCAAGTTTAGTTACTTAGATACGAGCAAGACTATGACAGTGCAGCACCACCATATTTACCCTCTCTCCAAAACAAAAGGCAGGGATCATCCAGATAAATGGAACACCCCTAGGAAGATAAACAACCAACATACCTTGGAGTAACATTTGATGGCAGGCTGACGTGGAGAAAGCACATCAACAAAGCAGTAGCAAAAGGGGGAAGGAAAATAGCCATCCTGATAAAGCTAAGTGGAATCACATGGGGAGCCAGTGAGAAAATACTTAGCAAAGTTTATCAACAGAGCATACGACAACACCTGGAATACGGATCAACTGCGTGGTGTTCGGCATCAAAAACCACACTACAAGAGCTGGACAAAGTGCAAAATCAAGCACTTAGAGTCACCACAGGAGGGATGAGATCAACCCCTATAGTGGAAATGGAGAAGTTGGGGAGGACACAAGCGCTGAGAGAGCGCAGAGATACGAAAACGCTAATACAAGCACAAAAGTTCCTCAGCTTGCCAGGCAACCCTATGAAGAACAGATTTTCAAACCTAGCTATGGGGCTTTTGAAAAGAAGTAGTTTTATCCACCAGGCCAAACGACTCTGCAGAGAAACCACCGATCTGCCCACAGTTGGTATCCCCCTAACAACTGAGCAAATTCCATGGAAAGATAAACATAGACTATCATTACAAATCCAAACAAACGGGAGAGGAATATTTGACAAGGAAGAACAGAACAGTGTGCAGCGCAGAACAGCCACTCTCAGCTTCCTTGATGAAGAATACCCACAGGACCTCTGGATCCGAGTTTACACAGATGGGTCAGCACAAAATGCTGTTCGAAATGGAGGAGCGGGAGTGTACATAGAATACCCAAATAATACTAGGGACACAGCCAGAGTATCGACAGGAAAGTACTGCCATAACTACGATGCTGAAATTGAGGCAATCAATATAGCAACAGAGAAATTACTAAATACCAGCAATGATACACAACCTGTGGTGTTATTGACAGATGCAAAATCAGTACTCGAGGCGCTCCTGTCTGGGAAAATGCCAGTACTGAGGACACTACTTTCTGAACTTAGCAATCAGCATAAGGTCACCATACAGTGGATACCGTCCCACTGTGGAGAACCCGGAAACGACAGAGCTGAGCAATTGGCTAAGGAAGGAGCCAAAGAAGAACAGCGTGATGTGCCCGTTACATACCACCAAAAGAAAAGAATGATCAAATCAGTCAGAAAGCCACCAAAACCTGCTCAAGATGACTACCACGTTATGGACAGACCAGAACAAGTCATTATTCTGCGCCTCAGAACAGGACACAATAGATTACGCAACCACATGTATACAAAATTCAAGATTGGTGAAACAGCCATGTGCACATGTGAATTGGCGTCGCAGACAGCAGAGCACATACTCCAAGACTGCCCAAAATATAACATATCTAGGTAAACCTTCTGGCCTAGAGAGACGACAGTAGAAGATAAACTCTATGGACCGCTGTGTGAACTAAAAAAGACAGTTAAATTCATACAAGAGACAACATTGCAGTTATAGACATATTTAAAACGAACGAAAGAAGAAGAAGAAGAAGAAGAAGAAGAAGAAGAAGAAGAAGAAGAAGAAGAAGAAGAAGAAGAAGAAGAAGAAGAAGAAGAAGAAGAAGAAGAAGAAGAAGAAGAAGAAGGAGGAGAAGGAGGAGGAGAAGGAGAAAAAGAAGAAGAAGAAGAAGAAGAAGAAGAAGAAGAAGAAGAAGAAGAAGAAGAAGAAGAAGAAGAAGAAGAAGAAGAAGAAGAAGAAGAAGAAGAAGGAGGAGGAGGAGGAGAAGAAGAAGAAGAAGAAGAAGAAGAAGAAGAAGAAGAAGAAGAAGAAGAAGAAGAAGAAGAAGAAGAAGAAGAAGAAGAAGAAGAAGGCTGGGTCGACCTGGAAACTCAGCTCAATTGTTTTTTTTTAAACAATTCTCGACTCGCTTGTCATCGAACACATGCCCACCCTATCAGCAGGGATCGTTTCTATACCCTGAGCTACCACGGCTCGACAGCCAGACTACCTCGAGCTAAATAATCTGTACATCCCTCAAATGTCAACACTTTGTCACTCTTAACATTTATAATCTGTCGCGTCATAGACGATTCTCAAGTTGACCAAATAAACAATTACAGTTACCCTCTGAGGGTGGCATGATGTGCCTTAAACTCTTCAGCCTATTTGTTTACCAAACACAAGCTAGCAACATCCAATTTCACGCAGTTTTCTATCTGGCAAAGATCCGGTCCTGGGAGCCGGGTTACACTCCCATGTTTGTTTGACAATGATAGGAAGTGTTTACATTTTTCCAGGATGTAATAAGTGCCAGCAGTCAGTCGCATGATGGGGTTGGCTGGATTTTGTAGCTGAAGTTTTTCTCCAGGATGAGGAAGCCAGCCCCATGTTCATCCCTCCTTCTTTGCCTTTTACGACATGTATGGTAGATTACTTTGTGATACTATTCTTTGCTTCTTTTAAGGGTCTAGGTAACATTTGGGAGGTATCTTCCTTAGTCACGTCTTACAGCCCGCGTGATGGGTTGCAGTCCTAATATGCGTTGCTTCCTTCAGTCGTTAACACAAGTCGAAGCTCTCTAACGAACTGCGTGATGGGTTGCAGTCCTAATATTCGTTGCTTCCTTCAGAGTCTCATTAGTACAAGTCGAAGCTCTCTTAGTCGCTAAGCTCTATTACGACATGCATAATAGGTTGCAGTGTTTCTATTCATTGTGGCCTTTTGGGGTCACGGTAACAAACTGGGGGACGCCATGGCACACCCTTGTTTGTTTCGCTATGGTGGTAAGTGAGTTTGAATTTTCCCAGGATGTAATAAGTGCCAGCAATCACGTGGTAAATGCGTGCATGGCGCCTTTAATTCTTAGTGTCTGTTTCATTCATCATTCCGACTGGCGAGAACCGTAGCGTCTCTCCACAAGCCTTGATATTTACCGATTCCGGATGTTCTTAAAACATCCTGTATGCTGATGCCGGGGTAGCGGGTTCCACCGGACAGTTGGACTAAAATGTTGATTTCTCGTCATTGACTTGGGGACGTCAATTACAATTACCTCAGAAGTCGGAGTGGGTTCGCTGATGGCGAGTGACACTGCTAATAGGAAAAGTCGGTCTCCGTACCGAAGTGCTTACGGACACGGTTTGTAATCCCGTATACCCGCGTTTGAAACACAGCTGCTCGCGATTTGGCAGCAGACCAAGTTGCGTTGGTTTTGCGTTGGTATCGGTGCCGGTCCTTGAGAAAGCAATGGCAAACTACTGAACGTAAGCTTGTCGCGAGATCACAGTGGCAGAAATACTGGTGTTGACTGCAATATCCTGTAAAAAAGGTATGCAAAAAAAAAAAAAAAATGCACACTCACAAATTAGTTCAGTGCACTAGAAGTAATAGCACCTGTATGGACTGCGCTTGAGTGAAATGCGAGCGAACGTTTTTTTAACCTGAAGGCGGGTGGAGGCGTGGCTGAGAGGTTGCTGTGTTCGCCTCATGCTCAGAAGGTAAAGGGTTCGATCTCAGATAGGGGTGGAATCTTTACAAGAACTTTTGGTATCTAAAGGTATCATACGTCCCCTTGATCTCTTGGATAGCGAAATCGGATAGATTACCTTTGCGGATAAGGACATAAACAGGAGGTACCGTATGCAAGTTGTGTATGCGAAAAGTTCCACGGTATCTGGAAATCGCCAAGATCGGGCCGTAATTCCACAGCCATGACAAAATAGGAAAGAAAACTTATCCACAGGTAGAATCTATCTATAGGGGAAGCAAACCTTGAACAAACCCATGCTGAAGTCGGATACACCGACATTGGTTTTACTGTCCGTCCAATGTATTCTTTGCCTTTTCCTAAGACACCAAATGTTAACTGCCATTAGATGTTTCTCAGCTTGTTTGCTTGTTTGTGAATAAACATAACTAGTATGTATGGGATTGTCCGAAATTCAGCAATGTGGATTCTTCAGAAACCATGAGCCAGGAAACATAACTCTTGATTGGGTGTGGTTTTTTTAGACCAGATTTGAGAGTATCCTGGACAGAGAGTGATACGGGGGATGAAATATTGGCAGTCACAGTAAACCACTGAAAGTTTGACGTCCGCGTTCGTCGTCCGCTAACAGAGAAAAATACTGGCCATTTATTCCTCAGTGCAATCAGGTCCTCAAAATGTGATGGCCCCATCACACCATAGATTCACAGCAGCTTTTGCTTCGGGACATGTTTATATAATATACATAAGTCTAAGAGGTAGTAAAGTAATTTAAGAACTCTTATACACACGTTACGAGCGTTTGGCACATGGTGCTAAACCCATATATCTATAGACCAATCGGTGCTCGGTGAGTGGTTAATATCACGCCAGTTGCCTTTACTCTCCAAGTCATTTTCTGGTACCCATGTTAGTATGCGTCGACCTGAAAGGTCAGGTCAATTGTTTTTTTTTAATTTGATGCGGATCAAACCCTCGAATAGCTGACCTGCAGGCGAGCGTCTAGCTATTAGATTGCCGCGACTCCCATCTAAGATGGTGAAACAGAGCAATTATCCGTATGTAGGGAATGACCAGACAAGAGAGGCAGTGAATACAGAAATATATTTTTGTGGGGAGCTCAAACAGCTCGGCTACAAATAACAAAATAAACAGCAATTTCTTCTTCTTCTCTTCCATTTACCTATATATTACAGTGTGGTATTTCTGTCTTCCTAGTGACGACCATAATCTCTGCCTTCTTAGTGACGACAATAATGTCTGTATTCTTACAATTTAATTCTAACCCCAGTTCTTCAATGGACACTTACTAAACAAGTTGAACAGCGAATAAATGACTGCGAATATAAATGTTACAGACGGGTTCTAAGAATATCTTGGGTAGAGAAAATAACAAATGCATCCATACATCAAGAGCTGAATATTGAAGAGGGTTGGCTATTAAAGACGATAAAACAAAGAAAATTTATATATTTTAGTCACTTGAAACGTCATGAGAGTTTGGAGAGAGCAATAATGGAGGGGTATATGCCTGGGAAGAGAGGAAAAGGAAGACCAAAAGAGAAGATGGGACAGGATGTGGCTGATAATCTCCAGATTGGTGTATCGGACGCGGGACATCTTGCTTGTGATCCAAAAGTTTTCCGGAAGGTTGTTATGGGAGCGAGGTTCTGCAAAGGACATGCTACTGAATGAATGAATGAGTTCTTCATTGTGTGCAATAACCGCATCTACTATGTGTTGCAGGACTGTCCATTGTCTGCAATCAATACTGCATCACCTTCATATATAATGTTACTGATGCTATGTCCCCCAAGAGTGATTCCTCTCATATCTTCTAAATTACTATTTACAAAAATATTGACACCGTATAAAGAAAAAAGATCTGGAGATATTATCGTTTTCTGTCGCACACCTATCTTAATATGTTGATATTAACCTACTTCATTATCAATCTTTATGGCACCTTGTTGTTTTCAATATATGTCTTTTTTACAAGTCTAAGGTCATTCCCATCGATTTGTAGATCTTTAGCATCTTCATCATGTTGAAAGTCTCACTTTATCGGAAGCCTTTATGTTGTCACTGCAGTAGAGATGTAGGTCTTTGTTTACTTCTATTTAACGCTCATTTAATGTTCTCAACAAATACACATTTACTGCACCCTTCTCTTCTACGAAGTAATATTTTTCTTCCACTATTTTGGGTTGTATTTTCTTCCTAACTCTTTGCATGATGATTCTTAGCTTTTTTTTTTTTTTTTTTTTTTTTTTTTTGGTTATGATATTTAATTCTGAATACTATACTTGCATTCCATGAACGCATTCTCCAATTCACTACAAAATACATCGATCACTACTGTCTGTTGTTGGTGCATAAACGTGTCTGATGTTTTGAGATAAAAAGGTCTACCACTCAACTTTACCAGTAATACTTTACCTTACCAGTGGTCACAGTCCAATATCCTTTGATAGATTTTGACCTCTCCTGATTCAAAATACGTTCTACCCCCTCGCTTTTCTTTCTCTCCACCAGAATGAATTATGTTATATTCCTCGGATGTTATCATGGCTTTTTCTCTCCATTTGGACTCACACATATTTAAAATGTTAATATTTAATCTTCTAATTTCTTAGTAGATGTTATCTAATTTGCCATTCCTACACGTAGTTCTAACATACCATATTCCCATTTAAAATTTTACATTTTAATTGTTGATACCATCACGCTGCAAGAAACCGTTGCTGCAGCGATTGATCTTGAGGACGCATTCAACAGACTACCACTGGATTTTTTAATGTTTCAGCTTCTCGAACTAAACGTAAGTCCATTCCTCCTTAGTTGTATCGCTGCAGCCCTCTTCCAACGGAAAGTAGTTTTTAGATGTGGCAGTTGGACTTCGGAACCAACAACAATATATCCTGGCCTACCACAGGGATCACCATTATCTCCGGTACTGTTCAACGCCTACACAGTGAGAATCACCAGTGAGCAGATCACTGGACCTGGCAGGACATTGTCATATGCCGATGATGTTTTAGTGTATCGTCAGGGGAAGGATAGAGAGGAGGTTGCTGTGGAACTACAAACCGAACTCAATCGCATAAGTACTTGGTGTGATGAAGCTGGGGCAATGGTCAACCCAACAAAAGCAACAGTGACTTGGTTTTCATTGAATAATCATATTGTCAACACTCCAACACCAACTGTAATGCTGTGTTCAGAGACGGTGGAAAGAACGCAGGCAATGAATTACCTGGGGATACGGTTTGATCGAAGCCTTGCTTATAATGTGCACATAGACCAGGTGATAACAAAGGCCAAGCGGGGTTTGGCAGCGATGCGGGTGATGGCGGCAGCAAACTGTGAGCAGCGCCATCTATGTCTTCTGTACGAGGGGTTGGTCATGTCTGTTTTGGAGTATGCAATGGCAATCCTGACTCTCAGCCATAAGCAGATAGAAAGGATGGAAAGGATACAGAATGAAGCTATGCGCATTATTCTTGGATGTACAAGAGATACAGCATGCAGGGCGATGCGCTACCTTCTTGGTTTTCCAACCATTGAAGAGAGAATACGAGGTTGCAGAGCACGCACCTACCTCAGAATTAACGCAAACACACAACATCCACTGCATAGTGAAATTAGGAAGGTGAAGGGCAGCAGGTTAAAACGAGGACGGTCGTGGATGGGTCAAGCCGAAGACATTCTTCAACAGGTGTGTTCACTTGAGGACTTAGAACCTGGCGAGGAGTGGGTGCAAGTGCCAACAGACTTCTGCACATCCTTTTCAGTTTGCATCCAACTAGATAGAAAATGCAGACAAGAAAATCCGGCTGCTGTTGAGGCTGAAGTACAAGCGTTGATTTTCGAGAATTCGCTAGACGGTGACGCGGTCATCTACACAGATGGGTCGGTCGTCCGACATGTGAGAAGCTCATGGGCCTTTACAGCTCGGGCCGGAGGGAGAATTGTGAAGGAGGACTCTGGTGCTTTCACTGAAACCACAAGTAGCCTGACCATGGAAGTCATGGCAGTAAGTAAAGCAATAACATGGCTCGAGACACAGACATTCACTAGGGCTTGTTTCCTTAGCGACTCAATGAACATGATCAAGAGGATAGAGGAGGGGTCGATCCGAAGAGAATGGTTGCTGCCTCTGGAGCGGTCTCGGCTGGCAAAGATTAGTTTCATCTTCGTGCCATGGCATGCGGGAGTACAAGGAAATGAGCGGGCTGACAAGCTCGCAGGTGAGGCTACTGTGGAGGGCGGACGCGCCATGGACCAGGCCGACATTCTGAATGCTCTACGAGAAGTAAGACTTTTGCGAGAACCAAGTGATGACTGTGAATCTACAACAATGGCCAGACTGCGAGAGCAGCAAATTAAAAGAGGGGTGGCCAAACAAGAACACTACGCAGGAAGCCAAAGAAGATTGATAAACCAACACAGAACTGGCGTCGTTAGCCGCTACACGTTGCGGGATTTGCTGAGGAGGGGATCCGAGCACTTATGGACTGAATGGTTCGATGTGCAATGAGGATGATCTGTCGACTAACTAACTAACTAACTAACGCCATCTTTTGCGTGGTCTTGCCCTTGCTCTGTATCCATTATATTTCATCAATGGCATCTCTTTATCGCAGATGGTACCAGGGCATTCTTGTGAGGTAGCCAAACCACATATTCTGTAGCTCTTTAATGAAGTGCATGACTGGTTTAAGATCTAGTCGTCTTCTAATTACCTCATTCCTAATTCTTTCTCTCACGGTTACCCCCGCAGCTCTTGTAAGGTATCTCATCTCTGCATGCGCTATGCAGTATCAATTTCATAAAAATATTAGATGACAGATATGATAAGAAATGACTAACACAATTACTAACACAAGTACTAACACAAGTACTAACACAAGTACTAACACAAGTACTAACACAAGTACTAACAAACTACAAGCATTAATTAACTGATGGTGAGCATAGGAATAGAACTAGACAAAACTGTGCTTGTTGTTGTTTTGTCGGGACGGCTGTCTGTTCCATTATTCACATGGGACAGTGAGGAACATTGTTTGTTATATCCACTGGCACAGGAACGGAGCATTTAGGGGTGATGCTTTGCCGTGAAGTTGAAACCGCGACTAACTATTAGACAGATTTTGGTGAATCAAACGATAAGGAAAATATTTGCGTTTTATTGGATACGCGTTGATAATACTTGGTAATAATACAACAAGGACATCCTTTCAATGGCCTCACCAGGGGGAAAAATGGGATTCCTAAAACCACATTGATAAATGAAATAGAGACGGAGATGAGTGATAAGAAAAGAAGGAAATAGGGGAGGGGGTGCTGCAAGAAATAGTTAAAGAAAGGACAGAGCATCTTGGCTTGAGTTGGTGGGTGTAGGTGCTCTAATGAGGGATATCTTATTTTCCTTCTGTCATTTATTTTACTACCAATATAGTACCTTGCGGTGTATGGCGGGGGGTCTTTGAGTCTGAGGATTTAAGGCCGCCTGGCTATTGCAGTCACCGCGAACTGTGCAGGTTAGGATTTTCTTTTTTTTTTTTAAATCCCACACCTTACCGAGAAGACCCGGGCTAGAATCCTCGGTAAGATGTGGAGTTTTTTCTGTCCGGGGCAAAAATAAAACCCTAACTTGCATAGTTTGCGGCGACTGTACTAGGCAGGCGGCCTTAATTCCTCAGGCTCAAGATCCCCCTGCCCTACACCGCAAGGTACTATAGGCAGTAAATGACAATTATTTTCCTTCGTTGGTGCGAAATGTTTGTTTTGGACGTAAATGAGTTGTGCCTGTTTATAACAGAGCTTTCTATATTGTGCGCCTTTCGGCCTACGTATTCGACGTCTTCGGGCGTTTCTTGACCGAGTCTATCGGGGATAAATGAGCGGGCAAAGAAGACATGACTGTAGAGTCACAATAGTCACCATCTGTCTGCCTCCAGATAAGACATCATTTTTTTTTTTGGACACGTTATAAGAAGAAATAAACTAGAGAACTTGGTGACCACTGGCAAGATTGAGGAGATAAGAATTATGGGAAGACAGAAAGGTAAATATCTCAATGGCTTGGCCACGCGGCGTGGTCGAGACAAGAGCTGATCCACGATTCTGGTGATCGTGTGAGATGGCGAAACATGATCACCCACGCTTATCGGCATGGCGCATGTTGATGAGATAAGACACCTGAAGCGGGCGTCTCACAAAGGTTCTTTAAACAGTCTTGAGACTAGGGTTGTCAGACGTCCCAGTTTTACGGATCAATCCTGGTTTATTATAAAATAATTATCTGTCCGGAAAATGCTTTCGGGAGACCCTTTTGTTTGAAGATGGAGCACAACCCACTACTGGCAACGTTGATCGTATTCCGGTGGAACCTTGACCTTGTCCACGTCGGATTGGAAGCACTAGACTCGAGTTTCGCTCTCGTTTGAGCTCGTCAGTAGTTTATATCCCTTGTTGAACCCGGGATCGAACTCCGGATCATTGGTGTGTGAGGCGGGGGTGTAACCACTTGACCTCGCGGCTCACGCTAGACGCTTCCAAATTATCATACTAGAATATCACAACGTCACCCATTCTATGCTACAGCTCAACGTTTGCCCGATCGCCACGACTGAAATCCGTCAATCGACATGGCCCCGGATGATCAGGTCTTCTCGATCTGACAAGGTACACCACGTAAATATAATACGGCAGGACAATTTGCATACTGATGCAACAGATACATTTCAAAAATATTGAACGTGAATGAAGACAAACATTTGTGAACGGACTATACCAATTGTACATTTTGTTTGACGGATCTGGTAATTTGTTACTCATGCGTGCAGCTTCGGTTTCTGTATGTTCCTGGTAGGAAAGTACAGTATGCTGCTTGCTCACGAGTGCCTCGGGCTGAAGTGCATCTAGCATCCGTCTTGGCGTGAGTGAGCACGATTAAGTGGTCTGCATTTTCTGTCATGGAAAACCCGTGCTTTTAAAAAAAAAATATACTTATATAATCGGATGTTTGATTTCTCCTTTACTCTGTCTGTCTGTCCGTCTGTCCGTCTGTCCGTCCGTCTGTCCGTCCGTCTGTCTGTCTGTCTGTCTGTCTGTCTGTCTGTCTGTCTGTCCTACTATCTATACCTCTATCTACCTGTATATCCGTCCGTTTGTCTGTCTGTTTGTCTGTCCGTCCGTTCACCCGTCTGTCTGTCTAGCTATCTATGACTGTGTATCAATGTGTCTGTCTGTCTATCTGCCCATATTCATATCATCTTGAACTGGTCCTTTCATCTAATTTCCATCGTGGAAACCGCTATCTAATCTCTACATGTGTTGAAATGAAGAACAGCGTGTCTGACCTAGTTAAACATTTCTGGAATGTTTATACATCTGGTTTAGCTTTGCACCATATTTATTTTCTCTTTAATGTATTAAGTCAATTTATGTTTTAAGATCTTCCCAAATTTAGGATAAGACGCCGTTAAAATTGCATGGGACTTTACCAAACACATTAACTTTACGCTGAATCGAAAGTGCAAACAACTGCAGAAAATGCACAACAAAAACACTCTGCTTGTAAAATGTTAGTTAGTTAGTTAGTTATCAGTTGGGGTATCTTCGTTGCACTCCGGACATGTCCATAGGTGCTCAGATCCTCCCCCCAGCATATGCATCAGCGTCCAGTGGCTAATAGTGCCAGTTCTGTGTTGGTTGACGAGGCGCTTTGTTTTCCCGATGTACCTCTCGCGTCTGGCTGTGCCGATTCTTACTCCCAGGTCTTTCATCCTGGAAAGCGATGTGGAATCACTGGCGTCAAAATCCTCTGTTCTCGCCATATCTTTAAGAGCGTTAATAACATCGGCACGATCCATGGGCTGGCCATCTACAGGGGGTGCAGAGCCAGCCAATTTATCAGCTCGTTCATTTCCCTCGACTCCCGCATGTCCTGGGACGAAGATGAAGGTGACTTTGCGGACAACAGACTTCCGCAGCGACTCAGTCCACTGTCTACGTACAGATCCAGCTTCGACCTTCTGAATCATGCTCATTGAATCACTTAGTACACACACGTTGGTATAATGCTGTGATTCCAGCCATATGAAAGCCTGTGTAACTGCCATCACCTCCATCGTCATGCTGCTCGTGGTCATGGAGTGGGCACCACTGGATTCTTGAACGGTTCGGCCCGCTGAGCGGGCTGTAAATGCCCACGCACTTCTCTGCTGCTTTACAACAGATCCATCTGTATAGATGAGCACTTCGGGGCTATCTGAGTGATCATAGATGAGCGCGTTAACCTCTGCATTGACAGCGGCAGGGTTCTGCTCTCTGCACCGTCTGTCGAGTGTGATAATGCAGGAGAAGGTACACTTAAAAGCTGGAGGCACCGGCACCCATTCCTTGCCGGGGTTGATACTGGTAAGACTGCAGACCTGTCCGACGACATCTTCCGCCCGACCCATCCATGATTTGCCCCTCTTTAGCCTGTCACCCTTTTCTCTGAATACAGCGTCATGCAGAGGGTGCTGCTCATCTGCACTTATTTTTAAGTATGCACGAGCTCTCCAGATCTTGATCCTGTGTTCCATTGTCGGGAAGTCAAGGAGGTATCTCATTGCTACACAGCTGGTGTCTCTCGTGCAGTCCAAAATGATGCGCATGGCTTCGTTTTGTACCTTTTCAAGTCTTCCAATCTGTGTAGGGCTGACAGTGAGGATGGCCAGGGCATACTCGATGCGTGAAAGCACAAGTCCTTGGAACAGAAGTAATAGCAGTCTTTGCTCGATATTGGCACTCGCCATGACTCTCATTGCTGCCAAACCTTTTCGAGCCTTCGTTATGACATAATCGACATGATCTCTGAAGGACAGGCTACGATCAAGCCTCACGCCAAGATATGTCATTGACTGGGTTCTACTCAGAATGCTCCCATCCATTCTTACTGCCGGCAGGTCTGTTTTCACAATATGGTTGTTTAGTGAGAACCATGTAACCGTTGCCTTTGCAGGGTTGACAAGGGCATCGGCATCAGCACACCATGAGGAAATTCGATCTAGTTCGCCCTGCATATAGTTGGCAACCGCCTGTCTATCTCGACCCTGTCGATACACGAGGATGTCGTCAACGAATGATAGAGTCCTACCCCTCCCATCCAACTGTTGTTCAGTGATCGGCACCGTATACACGTTGAATAGTACTGGTGACAGTGGTGAACCCTGTGGCAATCCTGGACATATCGTTATCGGCTCAGAAGACCAACTCCCGCATCTTAGCACCACCTTCCTTTGGAGTAGAACTGCAGCTATCCATCGTACAAGGTGAGGGTGCACTTTCAGTCTGAGGAGGGTTTGCATCAAGTGCTCGAAAGATACTCTGTTATATGCGTCCTCTAAGTCTATGGCGGCCGCACATGTCTCTTCTCTGACCTGAAATCCTTCGTAAACATCTTGAGCTAAGACCGCCGCATTCAGCCATGACTCTTTGTTGCGTCTGTATCCTCCAAGTGTGGGCGGGAAGCAGCCGAGCTGTTCCAAGTCCCAAGCAAGTCTGTGTGCTACAATTTTCTCCAGTAGCTTGCCAACAATATTCTGCATCGTAATGATTCTGTAGCCGCTTATCTTGGAGTGGTCTTTGTTCGGTTTTGGCAGCGGCAGCAGGTAGCTGTGTAGCCATTCTTCTTTGACCTGACCCCTCTGGATACTGGTGTTGAATTCTCTGGCCAGTTCTTCCATGTCATCATCTGATATCACCATTAGGTCACCATATCGGATGCCGTCTGGGCCTGGGGCGGTGTTAGGTGATTTCTTGAGCATCGCACGCAATATGTCAACTGTGATCGTCCATTCTTCGTCTGTCCCGACCCCCTCGCACAACTGAGAGAGTGTTGTTGTGGTCCTCTGTCTGGCGGGCTCGTCTTTCTGGTCAGTCTGTTCTATGTAGCGTGCAATAAGGGCCTTACCTTTATCCGCATCCGACTTTTTCCATGCGAGGTCTGTGCCTTGAAAGTCTGGAATGCCCCTACGTTGTGCAGCACCGTTCATGCTCTTGTGGAGGCGCCAGAATGTCGTAAGAGATTGCTCGGAGCACACCTTCCTGCAGAACTCGTCCCATTTGTCGGCCTTCGCCTGTTTGGCGTAGGATTTGAATAAAGTTGTCGTCCTAACGACCTCAGTCTTCAGGTTCGCCAATTCAACCTGTGGCATGTTAGCCTTTCTGGCCTTTTGCCAGTCTTTGACAGCCTGCTGTTGTTGGTTATAAAAATCTATGTGATTACATTCCGGGTAAACCCAAAGATGTCCGTTCTCAGTAAATTCCATTTTTAGCAGATGCTGGTAGTTCCAAAAACACATTGGTTGGATGTTTTACTTGATTGTCCCGTTTCAATTGAGTCATTCTTATAACCATACACAGGCATTTTTCAATATCTTCTTTCATATATGTTTGTGCCTTTCAATAGGAATAGTACATAAATAGTTTTCAAAATAACTCCTTTATATATGGTGAGTGATCCAGCCACTGGATTTGTTAATGCAAACAGATCCGCTTGCATGTCTTCTCACTCCAGCAAGACAAGGTCGGTGTGACGAGCCTGTCGCGAATGAGTGCCTAGAGACTTATACAAAACATATGGATTCCAATAATCAAACACGCAAGATCTCCAACCGAGACTATCCAACAGTTATGCTCAACACAGCAGTCACGGAACAATCCATCGGCACGGCTTCAAAATAAGATATTTGTTGTACATACATGATGAGCCAACAGACCAGTGATGAAGTCCGCGTCTATCATTCAACTATGCAATTGTAGCTATTCATTAAAATTTAAGCTCCTCGTGATAATGATTATTCCCGCTGTGCACATCTCCAACAGCCATGCATCATCATCATCATCATCATCATCATCAAGTGCCATGCCGGCTGGCGTAGCGTTCATGACTCTCCACAGATTTCGGTATTTGGATAATCCTCAATTAGCAATTGAACATTGACGGGTATCTTTATAATCTCTCAGCCACAAACTTGCAGTTACCTCCTGTCACAAGTATGACTCCTCTGAATCTGAATGCATGCACATGACAGTATCTGTATAATATAGCATAATCCTGCATAGAGCGGATACCAGGTGACTGCCGGAAGAAATATAATAGAACCGTCGGTCCCTGCAGCGAACCACAGCCTTTCTTCATTAGAAGCTTTGGCTGGACTCCATTATGCTATGCCTGCCGGTTCCTCCACTTACCGCTGCCTACCTCCGGCGGAAGCTCTAACTCGGCTAATGTTAATTGTCACATGCCTGTGGTCGTTGGCATTAAGGTGAGTGGCCGTACAATATAAACAGTTCACGAGGTGAAAGGTTCACCGGAAAGAAAATATAAGGAGATAAACGGGGAAGGGTGTAAGGTAGAGGGGCTGCAAGAAGGGGCAGACAGTTGGAGCAGTGAGGTTGTGTGTTGTGTGTGAGGCATTGTGGGGGATAAGATTGTTTAAAAGACAGGGACAAAGATTGACCCAGGGCATCAGTTGATGTTTGGACTCCGAGCTGAGGGGAGTTGAGTTGAGACCGGACTAGGAGGAGGTCGTGGTCGGAGAAAGTGGAAAATTGTGACGGAGTTAGGAAGAGACTCCGCACTGTGGGTTCCAGGGATAGTGAGTGGAATTCGAGACCCAAAGTGGGTTACTTTGAGTCGGGCCTAGAGAGAGGCTAGTATACCTGTCGTGTGGGACGAGATTTAGTAGGCCTTGAGAGGCAGTGTTATTCGAAGTGTTCAATTGGGATGGAGATATATTCGTAGAGAATTATTGTTCCTGGATTTATATGTTACATGTGTCTGTGTTAATTCAGAATTAAAGGAATATTATGTGCGCAAATTAACGCTTGTTCACTGACTGGTGTTTGGTTGTGATGTATCTTGGTTAATCTGTTGTTCGCATGTAATCTGATGTACATCGCAAGTAACGTGACGTTGCGCGGGAATCGGTAGCTGTTCTCTCCGCGTCGGTGAATTTCGGGGTATGTGAGCCGGTCGCTCAGAAAGCATGGCAAACTTCTTGCCAAGAAATCAACAATCAGCTGAAAGATGCTGATGTTGACAGCGATGTCCTGTAAAGGATATGCGAAAAAACAATAGTGCAAGCACAAATCGACACGTTGCCAACACACGGGCAGTCAGTATATTCATGTCAGTATGTGTAAGAAAAACAAGCTGAACATCGAATAAATGCCGTTGAATATAAATTTTATAGACGAGTTCTAAGAATATCTTGGGTAAAGAAAAGACCAAATGCATCCATACTTCAAGAGCTGAATATTGAAGGCGGTTGGCTATTAAAGACGATAAAACAAAGAAAATTGAAATATTTTGGACACTTGAAACGTCACGAAAGTTTAGGGAGAACAATAATCGAGGAGTATATGCCTGGGAAGAAAGGGCGAGGAAGGCCAAAAAGAAGAACGGTCGCGAGACATCTTGCTTATGCCCGAGAGAGTTGTTATGAGAGCGAGGTTCTGCAAAGGACATGCTACTAAATGAATGAATGAATGAATGAATGAATGAATGTGTAAGAAGCCGGTCTCCGTGGCTAAGGCCTTGCGAACGCGAATTGTGAGCCCGCTTACCACGCGTTCGAAAAACAGCGGCAACCGATTTGGCAGCAGACCGTGTCGCGCTGGGGTTTTAACGTGTTGCTTTGGGAGCCGGTCGTTCAGAAAGCAATGACAAACTACTGAACGTAAACTTCTCAAGACATCAACAACAGCGGTAAAATGCTGGTGTTGACACCGTTGTCCTGTAAATAGGATCAATCAATCATTTGCCATGCCAATAAGTGTGGGCGGTCATGTTGTGCAATCTCACTCGATCACCAAAGGCGTGGATCAGCTCCGTGTTTCTATCTCGACCATGCCACGTGGCCAAGCCATCCAGGTATTTCCTTCTCGGTCTTCCCCTTGGGCTCTTCCCTTCGATCTTGCCAGTTGTCACCAAGTTCTCCAATTCATTTCTTCTCATAATATGCCTAAAAAAAGGATATTGCACTTTTAAAAAATGTGTAAGAAAGCAAGCAGGGTTCATGGTGGCTAGCATATTGGCCTGCTGGCACGGTGGTCATGGATTCGAATTAGTATCAAGATGAATTTCTTCTCTGCAACAATTGAAGAGGAAAAACTAGATCTTTCACTTCAAATTTGTCGATCATCATCTCATATCATCTTATTCCGCTTGTACCTTGCGGTGTCAAGGTGAAGCATAAACAGCGGGAGAGTGCCCGCTTATGGGCTTCATGTATCGATATTCCCATGGCCTCTGCTATTTCCTCTGTCCATTGTTTACGTGGCTCGCCTCTTCTTCTGCTTCCTTTTGGTTTGTACATCATTGCTTGTGGTATACTGTCAGTTCGTAATCTAGTTACATGGCCAAACCATTTGACTTGTTGTTTTCTGATAAAATCGAGCACTTTAGGCCTGATTTCTTCATATCTGTTTTTCTCTCTTCTTGATACATTGAGTATTCTTCTCAGGAATCTCATTTCTATTGTTGTGATTTTTCTTTTCTCTTTTTCTGTCATTGTCCAGGTTTGGCATTGGTAGCATAGCGTTTTAGGACGTGTATGTTGTAGAGTACTTTCTTATAACTATTGATACGTGTTTGTTCTTTAGTATCAGTGCTATAAGAACTATTGATACGTGTTTCTTCTTTAGTACTAGTGCTATTAATCCAGTGAGTTGGAAAACCAAATCATTGAACAAATAGCACCAATGCTAAAGAACAAACACGTATCAATAGTTACTAAGAAAGCACTCTACAACACAATCTTCCCTGTAGAATGCTTGTCGTTGGTATTCCGATTTCATCATTATCATCATGTACCATGCTGATAAGCGGGGGCGGTCATGTTTCGCCGTTTTACACGATCACCAGAGTCGTGGATCAGTTCTGTGTTCTTGATTCGACCATCCCAAGTGGCCAAACCATCCTGGTATTTACGTCTCTGCCTTCCGCTTGTTTTTTTTTCCTCTGAATCTTGCCAGTTGTCACTAAGTTCTCTAATTCATTTCTTCTCATAACGTATCCAAACAATGTTAATTGTCTACGTCTGATTTCTCTAATCAGTGTACGGTTTTTATTTGTTTCTTGTAGGACTTGGTCATTGGTTTTTCTGTATATCCTGGTATTCTTTGTATTTTCCTCAGAAACCACATCTCCACTGCCATTAGATGTTTTCCAGTTTGTCTGCTCATTGTCCACGCTTCGCATCCGTACAAAAGTACGGATTCTATGTAACATATACTCTTTTTCTCGTTGTAATTGACATTTTTAATTGGTTAGTATGTTTTCCATCTGGCTACAAGCTGCCTTCGACATAGCTATTCTCAGGATTATCCATGAGACACATTATTCAGTCCCATCCCATGACAATTTATGCCAGTCCCATCCCATCCCATAGGATTCCCATGATAATATTAATATGGAATACAGTTCAAATAAAATTATGAAATTTATGAAAATTTAGGGTTAGTGTCTACTAAATAGGACTACGTGTACAAAGAGACATGTACAACAACAGAATTTATTAATTTTAATATTCAAGAGTATTTTATTAAAACAAAGTTTAATCTAAATATGACAATTCAGTGTCATTCTGACACTCTCATTATGTTTCTGAGTCACTCTGCTCATTCAGCACATTATCAATTTCCTGCTGATCGACTGTTACTAATAATTCAGCTAATCCAGGTAACCCCTGAATCATTTCCACAATATTAATCTTACGTGCAAATCTGATATATACCGAGTTTATAACGAGAGCTGGTAACATCCGTTTTCGTAACTTACTCAACAACAATCCAGCTGCACTAAATAAGCGCTCTACTGCCGCTGATGACACTGGTATGGCCACAACAATTTTCGCACTTGCTTTTAGCAGTGGAAACCTATGTTCATTTGCCAATAATTTAAAGGTTGTGAAGGTTGCCGTAATTTTTGAAACATGGTGATAATATAATGGTTCTGAAGTTGGTTGCCGTAATTTTTGAAACATGGTGACTTCATCCTCAAGGCATTTGTTTCTGGGGTCATCAAACTTAAGTACTTTGTTTGGTGGAGAATCAAAAAATAAGTCAAAATCACCTTTCGGCTTTTGTTCTATAATTTCTGCTACTTCACATACAGCAGATGATACAGAAGAATGATGTAAATCCTTGATGAATGAAATAATAGTTGGAACAACAGACTTAGAAAAAGCGATCCAATCATTGGCCCATTTATTGGTGTCCACATTCCCTTTCTTCTTAGTAACAATTGACTTGACCATGTCTTCTATTTTTGGCTTTAATGTCAACTCCAGTAAGGAATGCTGCAGTAACTGCCAGAGAACTGCCGCAATATGGCCAAAGTTTTTCTTCAATAATTTTCTGAAAGTTCTGACAATATTTCTTCACCATGCTGCTGGAAGTTTCTTCGTCAATATCAACAATAACTTTGTACAACTGATAATCTAGGAGGAAGTATAACAGCAAAATTAAATTAGATGTAGCACCATCAATTTCTAGTTTGTCAAAACAAGTTTTGAATTTCTCATGTATGTACAGCATTCCTTTAATCAGAGCAATATTCGGAATGTGGTTTAAGAATACTTCATCATCTTCATTAAAGTAATGCGAGTAATTTTTTTTTTAATGGGCATTGAAACGTTCACTGTTACAGATTTTTTTAGTATGGAAAATGACAACTGTGATGCCTTTGCCTGACGTGTATTGTAATATGTTTCAATAAATGAAAGTTGATCCATGAACTGATCCAGTTCAGAAATCACGCCTCTGCTGAAGCTATCAGTAATGCATGTTGATAACATGTGCTCAGTACAATCAGATCAGTGCATTTCTGTATCGGTATCAAACCGTCCATCAAATGCTGCCGTCATGCTTGCTGCATTATCAGTACACACAAACAATGGACTGGAAAATGTGGTAGATTCGGCAAGAAATTTACGTGCAAAAAAACCTGCGTAAATTGTGCAGTATGGAATTGATTACTATCAATGTTTATAAGAAACAGGGGAAAAGTAATCCATTCCCAATTTTGATCTAGCCCACATGCAATAATTCCCCCATATGGCAAAAAATATGTTTGTCTTGCAGACCAAAAGTCAAGTATTCCCGACATTGCACACTTTGGATCTTGTGCCATATTTTGAAACCATTTTTGAAACTGCAGTTTGGCCAATTTTCCTAGCGCCATTTATTTATTTATCCGGGTGTCCTACCACGAGATAAAGAATTGATACAAATACATAAAGAAAAAAAGAAGGACAAAAGGCTTTAAAAATGTAAAAAAAACAAAAACATTAAAGGTAGCCCTGACGTAGATCAAGTTTCTATGACATAGCTACTGTCCTATGGGTCCCATGGGAAATACAAACGTGTGCTTTCCCATCCCATCCCGTCCCATCCCATGGGACATTTTCCATGGGATTCCCATGGGTATCCCATTCCCATGGACAAGCCTGGTGATTCTTGTTATAATCTCTTCAAGGCACTTCCTCTCAGATGTTTTGACTGTTCATATTTAGCTGTGCCGATTCACTTGTTTAGGAATATTCCCATTTATTTGTATATTTTAGAAAACGTTAGTTTGAATAACGAAGACACAAACTATAGATTGCACGATTTTTTGCCTGGCATATTTCGCTGCATCTCGTCAGGTACATACTGCAGAATTCACACAAAGTAAAGTAAAATAACTAGATAAATCCTTCAAGCTGAAATACACACATGTTCGCACAGTAATGTCACTTATCTACCACGGTAATTTTAATCTGACTAACATGTCTTTCTGTTTCCACAAAACTGGCTTGTGTAGATTAATCATTATTAAAAGTTAGTTGCATATCCTTTACGGGACGTCGCAATCAATATCAGCAATTTTTTTCTGTTGTTATCTCATGGAAAGTTTACATTCAGTAGTTTGTCGTTGCTTTCTGAACTTTAATATTAAATTGTAGTATTTGATAGTGAAGACCATAATCTGTGTCTTCTTACAATTTAATTCTAACCCTCGTTGTTCACTGTTGTACAACAACCGCATATACTAAGTGTTTCAGATCCTGTCCATTATCTGCAATCAATACTGCCATGAACTGTCATTTACTGCCAATATAGTACCTTACGGTGTATGGCTGAGGGGTCTTTGAGCCTGAGGAATTAAGGCCGCCTGGCTAGTGCAGTCGCCGCGAACTGTGCAGGTTAGGATTTTCTTTTTGCCCGCGACAGAAAAAAATCCCACACCTTTCCGAGGGATCGAACCCGGGTCTCCCGAAGGAAAGTCCGGCGTTCTAGCAACTCGGCCAGCCGCTCCTCCCACATCAATACTGCATCATCCGCATATCTAATGTTATTAATGCTATGTCCCCTATTGATTCCTCTCATATCTTCTAAATTTATAAAAACTATTTATACTGTATAGGGAAAAATAAGATATGCAGACAGTACACGTCCTTGTCGCACACCTCTTTTAACATGCTGATATTGACCTACTTCATTACCAATCTTTATGACAGCTTGTTGTTTCCAATATATGTTTTTTTACAAGTCTAAGGTCTTTTCCATCAATATGTAGATCTGCAAGCATCTTCATTATGTTAACATGTCTAACTTTATCGAAAGCTGTTTTGCAGTCAATAAAACAGAGATGTAGGTCTTTGTTTACTTCTATAGAACTCTCAATTAATGTTCTCAGCATATACACAGCATTTACTGTACCCGCGCCTTCTACAAACCCACATTGTTCTTCCCCAATTTCAGTTTGTATTTTCTTCCTAACTCTTTGCATGATGATTCTTAGCAAAAATCTTCGTGATGTTGCTCATTATACTAATTGTTCGAAGTTGATCACATTTCGAGGCTCCTGATTTCTTCGGGATTGCAATAAATATAGAATTGCATAATTCAGGAGGTATAACTCCAGCATGATATATTGTGTTCAGCAGTCTGAATAATCATTCAACCGCTAGGGATTCAGGCAGGATCATACTGTCTTCTTAAGCAATCTCTCTGGTCACTGTACCATCAGGGCTATTTAAAATGGGTATGAAATCGTGTGCCGGTCTCTCTGGCTGTGGGGTTACAACACTTTCTCTCTGTAATCCCGTTTATCACGCAGAGTCTCGCAGCGGAGCGAGAACTGAGGTGGTTCGACCCCCGCTCGTGACTTGCGGATACTGAGCCGGCCGCTCAGAAAGCAATGGCAAACTACTGAGCGTAATCTTGCCAAGAGATCAACAGACAGCTGAAAGATGCTGCTGTTGACAGCTAAGTCCTGTAAAAGGATACGCAAAACATTTATTATGAAATCGTGTGCTCTTAACCATATAAAAACTGACAAGACCTCGAGTCCAAACACCATCAAAACAGAAATGACCAATGCATTAGAAGAATATGGAATAGAACCACTTGATTTGTGTATGTCTGTGTGTTACCGGGGCCATTAACTAATTAAGTTCCATGGGACGATTAATTGTCTAAAGCGACATTCCGTATCTGCCATGGGCTTATATATTGTCTAAATATTGTCATCGTGTTGTAAAACAGGGTATTTGTAAAGTCTCACTACACTTTGTATATAGAACAGCTGTTTGTTGGAGAGTATGTTTTCTGTCTTGCAAACGAAATACACACTTTCCAACAAACAGCTGATCTACATACAAAGTGTAGTGAGACTTTACAAACACCCTGTTTAATAATATGCTACCATATTAATAACTTGTCACTCATAACTGTGACACACCCCTACTTCCCATTTTCCGCCATCTATTCTTGTTTGATCCAAACCTACTTGTTGTTTAGCACTGAATGTGTGAAGGGAAGCCGTGAATAGTAGCACTGTAGCCTACCATGGCTGTAGTCAGTGGTGACTAGAACAGATGGCAATCCCCATCCGTGGACAACTTTAGCTGAAAAGTCAACCAGCCATAGAGCATATATGGCATAGAGGAAATTGATGCAAGTATTAAAAGTTAGGATGGCTGGGCGTGAGTTAGTTGAGGGACTTTTCTTTAAGGGGCGGTAAAAGGCAGAAAAGAGACACAGAGTATAGTCTTATTTTCACCGGAAATCTGATGCCATTTTTGTTAATTGTACGTCCTTTGCAGGCTTTTCTTTAAGGGGCGGTAAAAGGCAGAAAAGAGACACAGAGTATAGTCTTATTTTCACCGGAAATCTGATGCCATTTTTGTTAATTGTACGTCCTTTGCAGGATGTCGTGATCAAATCCAGGTTGATGTTTTATGCAATTTTACATTCAGTAGTTTGCCATTGCTTTCTGAAAGAGAAATTAACGTTGAAATTCAACGCGTGTGGAAAGATACCAAGCTCTCCCTGCCAGCGGATAGGATAAACCATTCGGCCACGCTGGCCTCTTTTTATGCCATTTGCATTTCAAGATTACATGTAGTCTAGTCATAACAGATAAGGATGGTGCACTAGACTTGTGAATTATTAAGTTTTTTGTTGTTGTTGAAAGACTGTATGCGCACGTAGCACAGATTAGGCATCTTCTAAAATATATTTCGTAATGGAATGATCAAGTAACATAACAAACAACGTAGTACGGGAGTAATTGTGTGTATAAGAAACTTGAAAAGTACTTGACCTAAATCTCTGATGGAAGTGCAAGTAGCACAGTTGCTAGGAGTGGAGAATTCGGCGAATGTCACTTGTCATTAATTTTATCCCATGTCACTGTGTCGTCAATGTGGTTTGTTGTCACTACGTAGAGGATATCACGATTGTATAATTTAATTGTCGTAGTTAATCTTACAATGAATGAAACGAAAATTATAGTGACCTATATATGTGGAATTAGGTTACTATAAACGTGAGTTGCAGTTTCCATTATCACTAAGTGCACGTTTTTGTGTGTGTATGGTATGACAGCATCACCCTTGTAGAGCCTATGGAGAGAACTTAACAAATCCCAGTGAAACAAGAGTTGAAGAAAATACGCTGCGCCAGGATAGGACACGCGCTAAGAAAACCTGAGGACAATATAACTAGACAACACTCTCTTGTCTAGAACCCACAAGGCAAACGAAATAGCGTGAGACCTAACAACACACGGAGAAGAATATTACAGACTGATGAATAATAGCGAAAGCCAATCTACACACAAAAATAAGTACAGTGCACTAGAATGTGTCTGGACTACGCCTGAGTTCAAAGCGAGCGAACGAAAAAAAAGAATATGAATAATATTGCGAGTACATGGTGGGAGCTGCAAGATAAGATGGCTTGATGTGGTTTGGTTGAGGGCCTATCCCCCTATGGGGGATACAGAGCAGAAGAAGAAGAGGTCAGTGTGTCGTCAGTGTGGGTTGCCAGCACCACTACTTATAAGGAAATAGCGATCAGATAATTAGATTGTCCAGGTTAACAATTCCATTAATGAAGCGTAAATTAACGCGGCGTATATGTTTGAAATTAGGTTAAGATTGACGTAGAGGGCAATTTCAATTACTATTAAATCTATGCTTAGTCACTATGTCGTCAACGGACGTAAATCACAAGTATCTTAGAAATCGGAGTGAGTTCGTCTGATGGCGAAGGACACTGGTAATAGGGAAAGCTAATGCACACGCAAAAATCTCTCCAATGCACTAGAAGAAATAGCAAATGTATAGAATACTCTTGAGTTTAAAGCGAGAGAAGCAACAACAACAAAAACGTTTTAATAGGTAAAATTGGAGGTCGGTTATCATAAAATATATATTATATTTGGCTGCACTGTCGGCGTGGCTCGTGGTCGCTACTATAACTCTTAAACAACATGTGAGGTTTGGTGCAGGATTGTCTCTCAGAGTTCTAACTCAGTGCTAAAGATTCATCAACATCACCTGCCCAGTCTGCTCGCGTAGGCGCTCATGTCCATACGCAGATCTCTGTCCTTGGGGTTCTGGATCAGTTCTACTACTGACATCCCTCTCCACCCCCCCCCCCATCCCCCGTGCCACTGTATAAGACAATCAGGCCTAATTTCACTCGGTCTGTCTCTGCCGCGCCAGTTGTCACGATGTTGTCTAATGTCTCACATCTCGTGGTATAACCATTAGGAGAGTGAGCTCCACTTCAAGATAAATTTACAGTAAAAGTTATACGTTTGAGGGCACGAAGCACCAGGTGTACGATGCTCTCTTCCCAGCGGGAGATGTGGCTGCGGAGTAGACACAGTTGGCAGTAATAGGACAAGCACGAAGATAACGCAACCTCTTGAAACATGGTTTGAACTCAAGACAGGAGAAAGACACCTGGAGTTATGACCTGGGTGGACCCACGCCCAGAGAGTGTCAAGAAGTTAAAGGATCGAAACATTTCGGGTAGGGACCTCTTCTGAAGATCAGAAACCCCCTGTTTGTGCCGCGGCGGAGTTTTTAATTACTGTGTTTTTGTTTCAATATGACAATAATATCTTTTTAATCTTTTAATCTTTTTAATCTTTTAATCTTTTTAGATCCATTCCGATTGTTCTTTAACAACGAAAGTGTTTCTTCGGACATTTAACTGTTTACACTGGTAAACATTGCGTGTTATTTGTAAACAGCCGGTCGCAGTGACAACCAACGGCCAAAAGCTCCGTTAATTTGTTGAGATTAAAAATGTCAGTGAGTTAGTTGTGATCGCAAAGTTAATGAAACAAACTGAGAATTGAGAAATCCGAACAATCAGATAAAACATTGAACAGCAACATCGGGCATTTTAAAGACACTTTTGCGCAATTATGGCTGTTATGAACAGGTAAAGCTAGGATTACGACAGGGATGTGTCTTGTCACCGGATCTCTTCTCCCTCTATAGCGAAGTACTAATGAAAGAGATGAAAGAGAAGCCATGAATTCTAATCGGAGGTTATAATATAAGCAACCTACGCTATGCAGATGAAACAGTACTGGTGGCGGATAATGCAAAAGAGCTACATGTTTGGACATTGTAGTAACAAAGAGTGCAACGAAAGGACTCTCCTTGAATAGCAAGAAAACAGTAATAATGGTGATATCAAAGAAAAAGTGACACCAAAATGTGAAATGACAATAAAAGGGGAAATTCTGAACAAAGTGGATAATTTTAAATACCTAGGGGCATTTATAACATCAGATGGCTGATGCACAACAGAGATTAAGAGCGAAATAGGGAAAGCAAAAGCTGCATCTCAGAAAATTAAGAGTATCTTAGACAATAAGTCACTATCATTTAATGTAAGAAAGAGAGTGCTGAAATGGCAGTGAATCATGGAATGTAAATGACCATATTAGGAAGAACTTGGAAGCAACAGACATGTGGTTCCTGAGACGAATGTTGCGAATCCCTTGGACTGCCAAAATAACTAACAACGATTGCCTGAAAGAGGCTAATAAAACTAGAACATTACATACAACAATAAGAAAGAGTCAAGCAGCTTTCTTTGGCCATATGATGAGAAGAGAGGCATTGGAGAACATCGCGACGACTGCAAAGATCGAGAGGAAGAGAGGCTGAGGTAGACCAAGAGAAATAATGCTGGATGGATTGAGACGGTGGCATGGGGGAATATCATCAGGAGAGGTGGTCTAGAAAACCATGGACAGAGATCTGTAGAGGGTCATGAACGCTGTGATATGTCGTGGTCATTCATCCAAGTTTCCAGTAAATAGAGGATTTGCCAAATCTATACAATATAGAACGGTGTCCCTACTGATGGAATGACATCAGGGTTATTTCGAGAACGAACATTCTGGAATAAGTTGCAATAGGTTAGCATGGTTTGAAAAAGGCGCATGCAGTCATTTGATGGTTGATTCGAAAGGCCTGCCGAGAGATTCCATCTGATCCCGGCCAAAAACATAGCATAGCATTAGCTATGTAGATTTCATCCGGGCTGGTCGCTTTCGAGATGTGGTGAAATTCATCGCCCAATTTCGATTTCTTTGTGTCCCAGGTACGACTATAAGATCATTTTAAATGTTGTGGCCGTGCCTAGTGATTAGAAAGAGACGAGTATCAGTGTATGCGTATGAGAAATGTGAAAGGGTGAGATCAGAGCTTCATTGAGAAGTTACGCTGAATGTGGCTTTTTGACAAACTAACATGTCTAACACACTGAATATTTTGCCATGTCTATCGTTTCGTCTGATATGAGAATTATGCTGTACGCTGGGTGAATATTATATCACTTTCAATGCGTATATGCAATCTTTATGCGCTATAGAACTTCCCTATGGACGCACATCATTGTACAATCTTAATCAAACTGTAGAAACGTTCTTGAGCGTCTTGTGTTTTACAACTCTTCTGATCATAATGTGATATATTGACATGTAATCTTTTCCCTGAAAATGCTGAGACTCTTTAAAGTGAATGATATGTTTGTTTTATGAGTTACCATCGCATACGAAAAGAAAGATAGACGCATCATAATATTCATATGTTTGCAAAACGTGCATTTCACGCAAGCATTACACAATTGGGGTTAAAATTAAATTGTAAAAGACACAGATTATGGTCGTCGAAATCAGATGTGGGTGATTTGAGAGCAGATCTCGTTGTGTTGATTTCAATGGTATGAGCGTTAGCCTTCAGTAATCATTGACACACTATTGAACGTAAAATTTCCGAGTAAATCACAACTCCCAATAAACGCCGGGGTTGATTCAACAAGTGAATTATTCTTCAACAAGTGAATCGGTACAATTATATCGGAACAGTCATAACATCAGACATAACATAACATCATTAGGTATGATGTCCCTAACTCAGCAGGAAATCTCAGTGTCAATCACGAATAGGGGTGAGCAGTGAGAAGATATCACCCACAGCCCATCCGAGTAGATTAAACTCCATCACCAAAACAAAGGGATTGGTGCATGAGTTACACCCTCTTTTCTCCTCCCCATTTTCTTTAGTTTCCTTTTGTGTTTGTTGATACTTTGATAAGGACATTTGATTTTAGTGTATAGCAATGGGTTTTTGCATTTTTGTATCAGCAGAGAAAGGGATGGGGAGTGGCCTTTGGGACAATCAAGTAAGAGTCCCAGTCTAAAATCTTCAACTCCTTATGTGTGGAGAGTCCAGTGATTACTACAGAACCTACAGTTGGATTTACCAGCCTAAACCGTCATCACAATATATAGCTTTGCTAATGGCAACTGAAACTACTGAGCGTAATCTTGCCAAGAAATCAACATACAGCTGAAAGATGCTGGTGTTGACAGCGATGTCCTGTAAAGGATATGCAAAAACAAAACAAAACAAACAAACAAATGGCAACTGAGAGTTTGCCTCAAGCAGGCACATGGAAAGTTATAAAACTGTATATCTATGGAAACTCCCATGTTATTCCAAGAAACCGGATTAACGGCATTTCTTAGGAACTATATAACCAAGCTCATTAATAGCTGTGGCTTATTTTAGAAAAAGAATATTTTAAGATAATCGTTTATTCAAATTGGATAGTGGCTGCAGTCCAGGTTAGCTTTTATTCCCATCCTGAAACTTAGTTGGGATGAACTTGCGTAATGGAATGCTGTAAGAATGATTGACATAAGACGATTAACTACTGGTTGGTCTTCAGGGCGTCATTGTCAAAACGTACAGAGAATTTGCCTTCCTAATATCATGAAGAGTGGATGCTCAACTTCACTGAATGACCCCAGACGTCAGCTTCAACAGGCAGTTTTGTCACCGCTAAGGATTCATTATAGTTTTATTCCTTAAAAAACTGTGTCACAGGAGAGAGTAGATGAGGGTTATCTTGAGGAAAGCTGCTACCTGGAAACGTTACTTAACACCGCTTATTAATGGCTGTGAGATAACATTGAAACAGGGCAGTGTGTACTAACTTGTGTTTTGCCAAGAAAAAGAGAACTCTTTCTCCAGTCCCTATTGAAGGAGATAGTACATGGTTTATTTTAGGATTGTTGTTGAAAGAGGAGCTTTAGTGATTTTGTTAATGATGTTGATGATTGGAGAGTTATCAATGTAATAGGCTGGGAGGCTGTTGGTTGGTTGGGGTGAAGTATCTGGGTTGTTTTCACTGATTGTGTTATCTATGCATATGCAATGTTTGAAGTGAATATGATGTCTAGGTGGAACCTAGATCTTCACTAGACCCCTTCCAGTCTGCTCAATACATGGGTGGTGTTAAAAATGGTTGTTGAGTACATTTCACTGTGATTGTCTTATTCAGCTGTTGGTAAGTAAATTTCATTGTGAATGTCTTGTTCACCTGTTATTGAGTACATTTCATGGTGAATGTCTTGTTCAACTGTTGATGAGTACAGTTCATTGTAAATGTTTTGTTCAACCGCTGTTGAGTACCTTTAATTGTGGATGTTTTGGCCAATTGTTGTTGAGTCCAATTTACATGTGTCATTGTTGATACATATAATGTTAGACCTATATGAGGCTGGCAGACAACACACAGTCAACGTTTATTATGGGGGGGGGGGACAGATTCCTCTGTTGCTGTGGTGAATAGCCAGGATCTATATAAGCCTAATAGAGGAACCTTTTGTTTACTATTTCTGTATAGAAGCTTAAACGTTAAGTCTAAAATCCTCACGGTGGAGGTTGATGAGCCATATTATATGGTTTTCTCTAGAGGGCTCTTTGAGAATGATTACCCATCCCATTAGGTATGCTCCTAGACAATCGTCATATCAAACTCATATTGTATCATTTATATAATTTTTTTTTTTAAATCTCACAAACGCCTGCGTTAGATGGCATGGCACATGATAATAATGATATTGCGCACAGAGAGATTCTAACAACGCAAAGTGCCACAATAACGATTCTTTCTTGTTGATTGTACATTTTGCGAGAGTAAGCATGGGAGTAGAGACGAATATGCGCTACTCAACTGCAATATGATGACCAGGATATGAATAAGTGGGGAGTAATCTCCTGTAGAATTATGGAGTAGATGTTGAAGATGATATGTCCTGGCTAAGGAAACGAGTAGAAAAACCATCATATTTGCAACAGCCAGGGCGGTTAGGTAACAATTTCAGGATATGTATATGTTCTTTATTTATAATTCTACAGCTATGATGACAATGTCAACAACACCAATACAACAGACGAGCGGATACTAGATGTACTGTACTTCATAAAGCTGCAAGAGGGTAGATCACTCTGACAACTGTGCTTATACCACACATCTGCATTCATGTTGTGTAAGATAACACCGAAAACTGTACTTATACCACACATCTGCATTCATGTTGTGTAAGATAACAGTAGTATATGAGGCGCATTTTGACACGTATTTCAGGTGCCGAATCTTCTGACTATCCATCGCCCCTCTTTATGTATCCTTAGTAAGCTAGTCCGGATGACGTCACAATCTTGCACCTGCAGGCTCCGAGCCCCCAAATATCGATAGTATTTCCTTATTTAAGACTAGTACACCTAACTGGATGACGTCTTAAACTGGCACCTTCTGAAGCTTCGAGCCTCCAAGGGCCTCCTTATATATCCTTAACAAAATACGCCGAATGACGTCATAAACTAACATCCACAAAATTCGATAGAATTTTTCTTAAGAAATCTTTATAACTGGTGTCGATGGTGTCACAAACAAGGCACCTCATGGCTACGTGACGTGTAGAGATTCCTCCCTCTGAATTATCGATTGAATTTTAAATAACCTTTGTATGCTGGTATCGATGACGTCACAAACAGGGCTCCGCCAAAAAATCGATAATGTACCATGGTCCTATTTGCATACTAGATGGCCGGTAATTAGTTCGTTGGTGTGGAAAATAACCAGAACGGCTCCTCCGAAAATCGAGACTTAAGAGAGGAGGAAAGATTGGCTGACCGTTATCGATTTGTTTTTCAAAGGTGGGTATGTATTTGAAAATGTGACTTAGTGTTATAAATAACAGCAGCGTTATGAGATCAGGGGACAGTGATGGTGTATGTTAAATATGTTCTTCTGTTATTTTTTTTTTTTTTTTTGGTCTGGTGTGTCTGTTTAGTTAGCATGGTGCTATTTTCATAAAGTTAACCGGTAAGTACATCCAAACCTCGGTTTTCGTCGATAATCCGCCCGATTGTTTAATCAGCGAAACCCTAAACCGACGAAAACCGAGGCAATTATTTCCATTTGAAGCAATGTCACTCCAATTAATTCGTTCTAGACACTCTAAAATACATACAAAAACACATTTTATAGAGAATGAATGTAGTGTTTAATACTATTTTTCGGCCCGAGAAGTGTATGAACTGGCACTGTCATCGTGCCTAGTAACACAATGTATGCCACTGCGCCGCTTGAATTTTTCAAACCATAATATGTTGGTCTTTAAATCACTAAGTACACTAGCATTCGTCCCAGTCATTTTCTTAATGTGATCGGCATACAACAGTCTGAAATGTTCACATATGATTACCTCCGAAACAGAAGCGCCATCTAACTGTTTTTGATTTATCCAAATTAATCACTGTTCGACATGTTTCGATTGTAGTGCACCCAGATACATGTGTTGCTGTGAAAGGCTATGTTATTTGTTCTGATATGTACTAGTGGCGCTGTATGATCTGCGTATTCTTGTGTTCCTTGTAAATGTTAGGTTTGTATTACGTTGTGTGTTGCGGGCTATCCTGTCCGAGCTTGTTGATCTGTTATGTATTCATTGTGTGTGTGTGTGTGTGTGTGTGTGTGTGTGTGTGTGTGTGTGTGTGTGTGTGTGGTCTCTATGATATCCGGGTGTAAATAGCTTGTGCAGTGTGTCAAATTGATACATGCCATCCCTGCCAGTTGTGATAACTGGTTGTCAGGGTCTTAAACCTGGCTCGTTAACCTAACACATGTGAGACAGTACAAGTACAACGTGATTTGACTTGAGACTCAACGACACGAAGTTTCGATGGATTTATTTACAGATCACGATCTAGAGATGATCATTACAATACATAAGTTATAACAATACACTTACAGGCAACCCACAGCTTACAATCAGTCTCACAAGATGTACAAGCACTCGACTTTCGGGCCACAGAACTACACAAGCCTTTCTCCCATCATACGTCCAGTCGAGTCCGAGTCCCAGAGCTGTCTGGCTATTTCTCGCAACGCGCCTGCCCACCTGAAGTGGCTTCACGAGGCCTGCGTGCGTCCTGCTTTGTTCTTGCCTGACCGCTGGCTGTCTCGTCAGCCAGCAACCTCGCAGGCAGGTAACTAATACTCGCCTGGCGGGCGTAACGATGTTACAGCATCCCCGCTAGGAACCATTCGCCTGGCGGGCGTAACGATGTCCCTGCATCTCTGCTGGCAATACTTTAGACTCTGACATGCTCCCCCGGGGCTTCTTCATGAAAGATGGCATCTTTCATGTATACTATATACACAATACTGGGTTAATATTTTAACCTTGTCAGAGTCAACCTTTCTGTTATATACATTGGTGTAGAAATACATAAACACCCACATCTTGGCATAGAAACACATAAGAAATGTACATTGTATCTAAAGACATGTGCTGTTCAACCTTTAACACTTGTCAAGTTTCATCCTCTCGATGGCTGATTACCTTAATTGCATTATTGACCCAGTCAGATCGGTAGTAACAGCTTCCCAAGCAACTACCTCGCAGCCTTTCAAAAAAAAGTAATAATATGCTTTTTGAGACAAAAAACATCTGGCAAGACCGTAATACGGCTTTATTAAAGTCGCATTCAACGCTCAAACTCTGACCTCATTTGGCCAGGAGTTCTTGTGTCGGTCTGCAATGTCGGTAACACTCTACCATGCCCAGTAGATGGCTTCTTGGCGTGTTAACAATCTGGCAACAACATGGCTATTTATATACAACACATCATCATATACATTTCAACTTATCGCCCTTGGTGTAATAATGTAATAACAATTAAATGAAAGGGACATAACTTCAAAAATTATGAAATATAATATTTTACAATAATTATTCTATTTCTCAGCGTCATAGCTTGATGTTTTTTCATACTAGCGAAAAAATGTCGATAGTATGAATAAATTAATCAAGATATGATTCTAAGATTACATTTAATGAAAAATATTAATACACAATTCGTGTATTCGAAATTATTGAATCGTAAATAGTTTAGAAGTGTTATAACTTTTTAAGCTATTGTTTGTCGTCTGCTAATTTTGAACTACATTTCTAAATCATCCGGAATTACACACGAACAGCTGATGTTGAAATTTGTAGAACACACTTGTTCCGGTCTGATGTAGTAAAACGGAATGTGCAATGTTCTGATCGTTCATGTGTTGGTTGTTTCACTGGAAAACCTTCTGGATTTCGATTGACTGAAGTGGTGTAGATGTCAATGTTCAGGTCACACTTTCACACACGGAGTTAAAATATCACTGGATAAGTTCCAAATGCAGATACCACGGATAAATTTGACAGTTCGCTTACGGTAAGTTCAGAGCGAATGTGGCACTGTTCTTGTTTCGTAATATATACAATTAATAAAGTTCTCTTTCTACCACACACTACACAATTATTCACGACAATCACTACATTAATAGTAAAATACGAAACTTATATATATTGGGAATAAACCCTATCACATTATATAGACATACACAGCTTTTGTGGAAAAAAAAACTTCACTGATGCATGGCTGTGTTGGTCCGAGTGTATTTTACACACTGCACTCAGACATTGGTGCTTACTGGGTCGGTCGGACAACGGGACAAAAGATCGGCAATCGTGTTGGTTCTGCCCGCGATGTGTCGAACTTCAAAGCTGTAATCTTGAAGCTTAAGAGACCAGCGAGCTATCATTTGGTTGGAAGGTACACCTGAATTGATAAATCTCAATGGACTACTGTCAGACTCCACAATAAAATGACGTCCCAGGAGGAATCTGGACAATTTAGTTATACCCACCACTAGAGCTAGGGCTTCCAACTGAGGTGTTGACCAAGCACGTTCTCTCGGTTTTAATTTTCGGGAGACGAAGTACACAGGATGTAGGATGTTATTGTGCTCTTGTAACAAGACTTACCCAATCGCCACGGAGCTCGTGTCTGTGCGCAATCTGAAAGGGATTTGTAAATTGGGCAATTTTAGAATGGGATTGTATAAGCTATTATCAGAAAAATAAGATAATACTTTCTGGAATGCAAATTTTAGGCATTCATCGTTTACAATTTTCTCCGGTTGATCTTTTGTTAGTCGGTTAGTAAAAACGTCGGTCAGTTCAGCAAAATCTGGTATGAACTGCCTATAATAATTTATAAGTCCCAACAAACTCCTGACTTGCTTTTTCGTAGTCGGAAGTGAGAGTTTTAGTATCTTGGACACAATGTTATCGTCTGTCGTGACAAAGCCATTAGATATTTTGTAACCCCAAGAAGGACATTTCCTGATAGGCTATGTCTACTTTTGCAGGCTTTACCGTCAGTCCGTGCTGTCTAATGCGTTGAAATGTCTGTTCTAATGTATTTATGTGGTCTGTCATCGTCTTTGTGTGAACACAAATGTCGTCTATATAACAAATAATGTTCGGTATGTCTACTAGTAGAAGTCGTGTCATACGTACGAATGTTGCTGGGGCATTGACAAGCCCAAATGGAAGTTTGCACCATTCGTACAGTCCCCAAGGTGTGGCAAAAGCTGTCAGATGTCTGCTCTGTTCGTCTACTGCTATTTGCCAGTAACCTTTCGTCATGTCTACCTTCGTAAAGAACCTAGCGTCTGTCAGTTCTGTCAATAGATCTTCAGAGTTTGCCATTGGCTCTAGATCTAAAAGAGTTATCTTATTTAATTTCCTATAGTTGACACAGAGTCTTATTGTGTTGTCCTTTTTGCGTACTATGACCATTGGAGATGAGAAATTTGATTGGGATCGTCTAATGATGTTGTTTTTCTCTAAGCTAATGATCTCTTGATGTAAGTGTTCTTTGTAATGCAATGGAATGGTGTATGGTCTGCATTTTATGGGTGTATTTGACGTGAGTGTGATGTGATGTTGTACTAATTCTGTTTGTCCTGGGTTGTTTGAGAAGATGGTGTTGTACTGTTGTATGAGATGTTTGCAACTGTCTGTTTCTGCTTGAGTTAACTTTGGGTTGATCTTAATTTCCTTCAAGCAGTTTGTCGTGTCTAATGCAGGTGTTGGAATTTCGTCACTAGCCTCGTCATCTTCATGGTCTATTATCACTCTACATGCTATTGTATCGTCTTGTTCGTTGTCTCTATTGTAATATGGTCTTAGCATATTGACGTGGAATATTTTGTGTTTGTCTTTTATTTGAATCTCATAGTCTACAGGTGAAATCTGTCTCGTCACTTTAAATGGTCCTTGCCAAGAATCAGTCAATAAGTGTTTGTCACTAGGTAGGAGAAGAAGACGTCCTGTCCAGGTGTCAACGTTATTGTCCTGTTACGTTTGTCAGCATATTGTCTATATGTAGCACCAGATAATTTTAGTGCATCCTTTGCAATTATACAAGATTTGATGATTCTTTCACGCAATGATGTAACGTATACGTATGATGATATGGGTTTCAGTAACGGAGTGGATTCAGTTAACATTTGGTGATAGATGCTTAATGGGCCACGTGGTTTGGCACCATAGATAAGTTCAAAAGGAGAGAAACCTGTACTAGTATGTGGCACCTCGCGATAAGCAAAGAGAATAGCAGGTAAATATACGTCCCAGTTATTGGGGTGCTCTTGCGTGACTTTAGCAAGCATATGCTTTAAATCACCGTTAAATTTTTCTATAATTCCACTCGAGTGAGGATGTTACGGGGAATTGAAACATTGCTTCACTCCTAACATCTTGGTGAAAGCTTGAGTAGATGCGGCGATGAACTGACTTCCCCTATCTGATTGGATAGTGTCTGGAAATCCTATCCGTGAAAATATATGGAAGAAAACTTCCATTATGTCATTGGCAGTTATGTTCTTTAGCGGAACCGCTTCAGGCCAGCGGCTACATTGATCAATAATGGTTAATATATATTTATTCCCTCTGGTTGTTATATGATTAAGAGGGCCCACTATGTCGACATATATTTTCTCAAAAGGTCGACTGGCTAAATCAGTAATTTGTAACTTTGCCTGTGGGTTTTTACCTTTCTTTACAAGTTTTTGGCAGATGTCACAACTCCTGCAATATTGCTTAATGTCATTGCAGAATTTGGGCCAATAAAATTGTGATAATAATCTTGATCTGGTCTTAGCGTATGCCATATGCCCTGCAAGAGGTATATCATGGGCAAGATGTAAGGCTTGCTTGCGATACTCAATTGGCAAAACAGTTTGCTCTGTTGTGGTGTCACCTCTGGTATAATACCTGGTGAGGATACAATTTTTCAAAGCAAAATGCCATCTTGCATTTTTGGTTAACTTTGGCTTTTGGCCGATCAGATTAAAATATTTTGACAATGAAGGATCAGCCTTTTGGGCTGTTACAAAAGTCTCCTTCATGGTTTTAGGAGGTAGTAATACTGGGCTAAGCATTTCTATAGCCTCAGTCTGATTAATTTCATCTTGCATTCTAGCAGTAGATCTGGTTACTGCGTTCACACATTCAATGATATCAGATGGTGATGAAACAGTGTTATCAATGATGTCATGAGATCCTAGTGCTACATTAGCTACCATACATTCATTAGATGGTACAACATTATCAATGATGACATTTGATGGTGATGTGATCTCATTAATGCAAAAAGATGTTATGTCATGAGGCATATCATTTACCTCTGGTAAATTTCCAATTATAATATCACACACCGGGTTTGTTAATGTTGCGCATTTTACTTTCCCAGTGAGGAAAGGTGTTTGAATATATGCCCATGCTAGTGGGTACTTTTCAATATTGCCAGAGAATGTTCTGCATGTTACGTGCCTGCCTGTATAGTCTGTAGGCATTATGAACGTTCTCTTCAGTCCAATCAGTGAACTTCCCGTGTCCCGAAGGGCTGTAGCAGGCTTGCCATTCACATATCCTTGATGGATGTTTATTCTGCCTTTGGAATCTACTACCAAATTAGCTTCTTCATTGGCAATAGGGATGGAGTGGCCGCATGTTAAAATACCATCTTCATAAAAGGTATTACAAACAGTACATTTATTTGCGTTAAACATATCAAAAGCCTGTGCTGAGTTCACAGGGTGTTTCTCTGATTGCTCTTCATCTGATGATGAACTATCAAATAAGGCGGCATTGGCTTTCTTGGTCATTTGCCTACCTTTAAAATCATGGCGATAATGTCCATACGCCTTACAGAGGAAACATTTACGCAAATTTCTAAAGGATTTACGCTCCTTATCTTGTCTGTTTACGATGTTCTGTAAATATGTAAGATATGCGGGGTTCTTGTCGCACATCTCACCTTGATGATGTGAAATTCTACAATATTTACAATGGTTGTACTTCTCAGATGTAGGCTTATAAGGTTTTTGCCTACTATAGGGTTTGTCATAGTTAGCCGATGCTACAAAATTGGTTTCAGTAGCTTCACTGGCAAAACAATGTTTGTTGGCTGTGTAATAAGCCGAACCACGCCTCTCAATCTGCTCTACACTCGTACATTCATTCTCTTGCAAAGACTTTGAAAATGCTGATGGAATAGATGAAATGACTTTATCTCTAATGATAAGATCTTCTAACTTTTGATAGTTCTTATCAATTTTAGCTGCTGAAGTCCATTTGGTAAATATGTCTCGGACTAAGCATAGGTAGTCAGAGAACGTTTGAGTCGGTTTGGGGCTCAACTTGCTGAATTGTTCTCTGTAACCTGCCTCATCTAACATAAAATGTGCCATAATCTTTGATTTTAGATAATGGTAATCTTTTCTGAGGTCTTTGGGGATAGTCTCTATGACTTTCAGAGGCTCCCCTGATAAACTTCTCATATAAATTATATTCCATTCAGACAATGGGACATGGTAATGGTCCATTAAAGTCTCAAAATTTTGGGTGAAGGCTGCAATGCAGTCACCCGAGGTATAATTTCTTACGATACCTTGATATTTCTTGTACTGGTTTTCTTTCTCCAGTCTCTCAGATTTCTTAGACTCTTTGTTTATGGCAGTCTCAGTATCAAGTTGTTTGATTTTTAATTGCACTTCCAGCTCTTCCCGTTTACTCTGAGCTGCTATTTCTGCCTTCTTTAATTCTGTTTCTCTTTCAATCTCTGCCTTTTTCAGTTCGATATCTAACTCTGCTTGTTTTGCTGCGGTTGCTGCCTCTGCTTGCTTGGCAGCTCTTTCAGCTGCTCTTTCTTCACGCTCGTGGTATTCAGAGTATTTCTTCTCACTCCACTTCTTCAACTCATCACCTGTTAACTTTAACTTTAACCCCATATCGATGAAATCATTCAATGAAGACATGATGGAAAATTTCAATGAAATATCAGACACACAATTTGTTACAAGTTGTTAGTAAAGTGAACAATTTACAATTGTGTTCTATTCACAATATGTGCCTAAATTTGCATCCGAAAGTATATAGAAAGAAAAAATATACTCAAGTGTCCTGGATGCGGTGACGAACGGTTGAAATTCGGACTAGGAACTGTAGGGTCGCTACTTCAAAACACAAATGACCTCTACGGGCAAGGGTTTCAGATGGCACAGAAAACCTGCTTTGTTTTTGGAGAAAATAAATTAGCGTCTATTTGATGTGGTGTGTATGCTTGTCACTAAGTTTTGGTTAGGTTTGTATGGCATTGAGTATAATTGTAGGTCGTAATGTTGTCAGTCAACAATTATTTTTTTTTCAAAACCACAAGTCACTTTCTTTCCGAAACTTTCTGCTTTACACAACTCACTTTACAAAGACAATCTAACTATATCTTAACACTTTACAACATTGATGACACATCACTTACATCAAGATGACATTCAGTAAGGATATGGACATCAAGTTTACAAGATGGCGACAAGGTCACAATGGCGACAACTTCACAATGTCGACAAGGTCAAAACGGTGACAAGTTTCACAATCACTGATGTTTTACACGTTTACAAGATCAAACAATATGTATGCACTGTACGTTCACATTTAGTCTCCATGTTCAAACAATGTAATAATATATATCAAAATGAGCCTACACAATCACATTTAAATGTACTCTAAAGTTGGACACAAATTTCTAAGTTCACAAATCTAGGTTTTACATGTTAATTACTTAAACCATGTTCATTTTAAAGCCGGACGAATGCCACCACGTCCACACATGTCAGGGTCTTAAACCTGGCTCGTTAACCTAACACAGGTGAGACAGTACAAGTACAACGTGATTTGACTTGAGACTCAACGACACGAAGTTTCGATGGATTTATTTACAGATCACGATCTAGAGATGATCATTACAATACATAAGTTATAACAATACACTTACAGGCAACCCACAGCTTACAATCAGTCTCACAAGATGTACAAGCACTCGACTTTCGGGCCACAGAACTACACAAGCCTTTCTCCCATCATACGTCCAGTCGAGTCCGAGTCCCAGAGCTGTCTGGCTATTTCTCGCAACGCGCCTGCCCACCTGAAGTGGCTTCACGAGGCCTGCGTGCGTCCTGCTTTGTCCTTGCCTGACCGCTGGCTGTCTCGTCAGCCAGCAACCTCGCAGGCAGGTAACTAATACTCGCCTGGCGGGCGTAACGATGTTACGGCATCCCCGCTAGGAACTATTCGCCTGGCGGGCGTAACGATGTCCCTGCATCTCTGCTGGCAATACTTTAGACTCTGACACTGGTCATTGTCTTGTATTAATTGGATACTTGTTTTGTGTGTTAAGTCTTGTAGTGATATTCCGCCGTGTTTCTTTTCTTATATGCTTATAATGTGTTGGTCAAACTTGAATAGTTGTTTTGTGAAGTTGGAAGAGGTGCTGGCGTCACAAACGATTGTCGGATTTTTTCGGGGGGGGGGGGTGGGGAGGGGGGGTCGAAGTCAAGAATTGTCACTAAGTATATTTATTTTTCGTATTATGTACTGTTGACTTTTAAATTTGTACCAAATATTGTTGATGTTTTGTATTTGTACCTATACATCATATCTGTGATTTGATGTGTATGTTCTATTAGTTGTTGTAGTGCAGTCTGTGTGGTTGTGAGTGATAGACATGTATAGTAAACATGGTCAGCTATACAGCTATAATCTTTAATGTAGTAATTGTATCCTCTGTTTCATTCACTAAGCATATTCTAATAATTACATTGTCATGAGTTAATAGTTACACACAATAGGTACATTGTTATGATGTTCATTGTTATGATATATATACAAAGTGAAGTGGTTACAATGAAGTCAATTAACATATTATCAACTAAATACTATCCTTCATATAAACGACTCCGGGGTTCTCTTCTCATATAATTTGATGTCCTGACATTCCTGGCATGTAGTGGTACTAAAATCTTTTAAGGATTTTAATCTTCTGTGGCCAATGGGGTTTGGGGAGTGAGAGGTGATGATGTCAAAATTGGCCTGCAAACAAATAAAGATGGCATGAATAAATAAAGATGACCTGAACAACAAAATAAAGATGACCGAAACAACAAAATAAAGATGTTAGTTAGTTGCCTATCCTTTACAGGACGTAACAGTCAACCCCATAATTGCATAATTGTTCGGCTGTTCGTGATTCCTGGGCGAGTTTATGTTTACTAGTTTGCTATTGCTTTCTGAACTGGCATCCATACCATTTCATAAGAACCAAAGTAAGGTGGTCTGCTACCAAATTGCCCACAGCTGTGTTTTGAACACGGGTATGCGGTATTACGATCATGTATAGCATATTACTGCGTCTGTAACTCCTTCGCCACAAAAGATGGCCTGAACAAATAAAGATGACCTGAACAAATATAGATGGCCTGAACAACAAAATAAAGATGACCTGAACAAATAAATATTGTCTGAACTACAAAATAAAGGCAGCTAGAACAACAAATGAATGTTGGGAAACGAACAGGCGGACAAAGTAGCTGGATGTGCACCTCTGGGTGGGGTATTAATGCAGATAAGGCAGATGTGATCAAGGCTCTTTGAGGGTCGTGTGTATAGTGTGGAAGAACAGGTAAATCATGATTGTCTGGAGAGAATGGTGCGGCAGGCAGTAACCATAGAATCTGGCCAACTCAGTTCTCCGAGAAAAGGCCAGAAAGACACCTAATCAGGTTTCAGCTGGTACCATTAGTATTGGGAATCTTCGCTGGTTACTGAAGATGAGAACAGTGTGCATATGGAAATGTCTCGAGCGCTGTGATGTCGATTATTGACTCAAGTCAACTTATTATATGACCAAAAACATTGTCTCAATGTTATAATTGTTTATGATGTTCTACCTTCGTGAACATATTCTGGGCATTCGGTCTTATTTACTCCGTTTATGAGCGAAATGGGAAGGTCGACGTGCGACAATGGCAGAGTTTGTTCGATATGGATGAAAGGCATATCATCTACTGTGGGGACTTCAATGCCAGAGGCAGTCAATGGGGGAATTGCATCACCAATAGACAGGGAGAAGATCTGGAGGACGCCCTGGCATCTGCTGCCCTAATCTGTCTGAATGATGGGAAGGTCACTAGAATAGCCACTCGACCAGGTGACTCTGACAGCGTCATTGACTTGGCTCTGGTGTCGCCCACCATCGCACCAAGGTGCCGGTGGGGCACACTGGGATACCACGATAGTGACCACTACCCTTGTGTCATCCTGATCAAGAAAGACGGGGCCATGAGTCAAAGAAACAAGACAAATGCCTTCCCGTACGACAACACTGGTCAAGACGCCATAAGCAAGATCAGAAGAAGAAAACTAACTTCCTCTCGCAGGAGACAAGAAAGATGGTTGCAGCCACCATGGTGGAATGGAGAGGTCGAGAAGGCATGGCTGGGAAAGAGGCAGGCTGTCAAAGACTGGCAAAAGGCCAGAAAGGCTAACATGCCACAGGTTGAGTTGGCGAACCTGAAGACTGAGGTCGATAGGACGACGACTTTATTCAAATCCTGCGCCAAACAGGCCAAAGCCGAGAAATGGGACGAGTTCTGCAGGAAGGTGTGCTCCGAGCGATCTCTTACGACATTCTGGCGCCTCCACAAGAGCATGAACGGTGCTGCACAACGTAGGGGTATTCCAGACTTTCAAGGCACAGACCTCGCATGGAAAAAGTCGGATGCGGATAAAGGTAAGGCCCTTCTTGCACGCTACATAGAACAGACTGACCAGAAAGACGAGCCCGCCAGACAGAGGACCACAACGACACTCTCTCAGTTGTCCGAGGGGGTCGGGACAGACGAAGAATGGACAATAACAGCTGAGATATTGCGTGCGATGCTCAAGAAATCACCTAACACCGCCCCAGGCCCAGACGGCATCCGATATGGTGACCTACTGGTGATATCAGATGATGGCATGGAAGAACTGGCCAGAGAATTCAACACCAGTATCCAGAGGGGTCAGGTCAAAGAAGAATGGCTACACAGCTACTTGCTGCCGCTGCCAAAACCGAACAAAGACCATTCCAAGATAAGCGGCTACAGAATCATTACGATGCAGAATACTGTTGGCAAGCTACTGGAGAAAATTGTAGCACACAGACTTGCTTGGGACTTGGAACAGCTCGGCTGCTTCCCGCCCACACTTGGAAGATACAGACGCAACAAAGAGTCACGGCTGAATGCGGCGGTCTTTGCTCAAGATGTTTACGAACGATTTCAGGTCAGAGAAGAGACATGTGCGGCCGCCATAGACTTAGATGACGCATATAACAGAGTATCTTTCGAGAACTTGATGCAAACCCTCCTCAGACTGAAAGTGCACCCTCACCTTGAACGATGGATAGCTGCAGTTCTGCTCCAAAGGAAGGTGGTGCTAAGATGCGGGAGTTGGTCTTCTGAGCCGATAACGATATGTCCAGGATTGCCGCAGGGTTCACCACTGTCACCAGTACTATTCAACGTGTATACGGTGCCGATCACTGAACAACAGTTGGACGGGACGGGTAGGACTCTGTCATTCGTTGACGACATCCTCGTGTATCGACAGGGTCGAGATAGACAGGCGGTTGCCAATGATATGCAGGGCGAACTAGATCGAATTTCCTCATGGTGTGCTGATGCCGATGCCCTTGTCAACCCTGCAAAGGCAACGGTTACATGGTTCTCACTAAACAACCATATTGTGAAAACAGACCTGCCGGCAGCAAGAATGGATGGGAGCATTTTTAGTAGAACCCAGTCAATGACATATCTTGGCGTGAGGCTTGATCGTAGCCTGTCCTTCAGAGATCATGTCGATTATGTCATAACGATGGCTCGAAAAGGTTTGTCAGCAATGAGAGTCATGGCGACTGCCAATATCGAGCAAAGACTGCTAATACTTCTGTTCCAAAGACTTGTGCTTTCACGCATCGAGTATGCCCTGGCCATCCTCACTGTCAGCCCTACACAGATTGGAAGACTTGAAAAGGTACAAAACGAAGCCATGCGCATCATTTTGGGCTGCACGAGAGACACCAGCTGTGTAGCAATGAGATACCTCCTTGACTTCCCGACAATGGAACATAGGATCAAGATCTGGAGAGCTCGTGCATACTTAAAAATAAGTGCAGATGAGCAGCACCCTCTGCATGACGCTATATTCAGAGAAAAGGGTGACAGGCTAAAGAGGGGCAAATCATGGATGGGTCGGGCGGAAGATGTCGTCAGACAGGTCTGCAGTCTTACCAGTATCAACCCCGGCAAGGAATGGGTGCCGGTGCCTCCAGCTTTTAAGTGCACTTTCTCCTGCATTATCACGCTCGACAGACGGTGCAGAGAGCAGAACCCTGCCGCTGTCAATGCAGAGGTTAACGCGCTCATCTATGAACACTCAGATAGCCCCGAAGTGCTCATCTATACAGATGGATCTGTTGTAAAGCAGCAGAGAAGTGCGTGGGCATTTACAGCCCGTTCAGCGGGCCGAACCGTTCAAGAATCCAGTGGTGCCCACTCTATGACCACGAGCAGCATGACGATGGAGGTGATGGTAGTTACACAGGCCTTCATATGGCTGGAATCACAGCATTATACCAACGTGTGTGTACTAAGTGATTCAATGAGCATGATTCAGAAGGTCGAAGCTGGATCTGTACGTAGACAGTGGACTGAATCGCTGCGGAAGTCTGTTGTCCGTAAAGTCACCTTCATCTTCGTCCCGGGACATGCGGGAGTCGAGGGAAATGAACGAGCTGACAAACTGGCTGGCTCTGCACCCCCTGTAGATGGCCAGCCCATGGATCGTGCCGATGTTATTAACGTCCTTAAAGATATGGCGAGAACAGAGGACTTTGACGTCAGTGATTCCACATCGCTGTCCAGGATGAAAGACCTGGGAGTAAGAATCGGCACAGCCAGACGCGAGAGGTACATCGGGAAAACAAAGCGCCTCGCCAACCAACACAGAACTGGCACTATTAGCCACCGGACGCTGATGCATATGCTGGGGGGGGGGGAGGATCTGAGCACCTATGGACATGTCCGGAGTGCAATGAAGATACCCCAACTGATAACTGATGATGATGATACTCCAGCCTAACAAGGCGTTTGCAACATTCGTCTCAGAAACCACACTCATGCTCCTCCAAGCTACAGATTTTTTTTTTTTGGGCGCTCGCTCGCTTTGAACTCAAGCACTACAACACACTACCTCTAGTAGCATTTGACTGAATTTTGCTTGTGGATTAATTTGGTTGCAAATCCTTTACAGGACATCGCAGTCAACACCAGCATTTTGTGTGCAGTTGTGATCGCTTGGCAAGTTTACGTTGCGTAGTTTGCTATTGCTTTCTGGACGACCGTGCCGTTTCTGGACGACCGTTTCATTTCGTAAAAGAATCAGCGTTTGACGATCTGCTGCCAAATTGCCCACAGATATGTTTCGAACGCGGGTATGCGGGATTAATAAATGCGTCCTTAAGACATTCGCCACTGAGCCGGCCTGTGGATTAGCTTTCCCTATTAATAGTGTCCCTCGCCATCAGGCGAACCCACTCCGACTTCAGAGGATTGAGAAGTCAACATGTTAGTCCAACTGTCCGGTGTAGGGGTTGAACCCTTACCTCGGCATCAGCAAAACGGATATTTAAGGACGAGCATTCTTATCCATTCGGCCATGCTGACTTCTGTTAAAAATGTAAAATGTTGCATGTTCTTTGCAAGAAGCTGCGATCAACCGCAAGATGAACTTCTAGGCAGTTGTACGTTCAGTAAATTACCATTGCTTTCTAAACGCGAAGTCAACGTTTAAGATTCACTGACCGGTTTAGGGAAAACTTCACTAGCCCACCACTAACAAACCGGAAGGTTAACCATAAGTGGTAGTAAAGGGAATATCTAAAATGTATAATCATGACAAAACGAAACAAATAGTAACTAGAAGTTACCTAATCTTTACCTCTTGGAAATTTTGCGCCATATACTAATTTCCCGACCGTTCAAATTACAAATATCATCATGACACACATTGAGACTGTCCTAATTAGACTTCTAACTATTCTAACTTTGCACAAAATGATTGCCATCTGGATGTTTGAAAGTGGGTTAAGAAGCATATGACTTTTACTTCCTAAAGTTAATTAGACAGGGTTGCATTTTATTTGTTAAACTGTTTCTGTCCTAGATAGTTTAAAGTGCAGAGTAGAAACCATGTCAATATGAGGGTATTGAAAGTAATAACTGTATGTTCACTGTTGATAGGCCAATAGACGGTGAACACAGAGTATCAGAGTAAGAAATATGTCAATACGATGGTGTATAAAGTATTAATTGTATGTTCTCATTCTGTTGACAGGTCTAGAAAATGTGGGAACTAGAATTCTTCTCAGAATAGGAACAATTTCAACCTAGAGGAAAGTAGTTCACATTCTGTTGACAGCCCTGTAGAAGATGAAAACTGGAATGTGCTGGGAATACAGTGGGAACGTTGGAATGAATGGAAGACAAGGGGAAACCTAGGGAGATACGGCCAGGCAGCTTAGCATTGGGACACGGAGAAATACCTGCATTGGAAATCATTGACATCATACAAGAGAGGAGAATGTTGCTGCATATGACAGTCAACAATATACGGCAGAAACTTACAGAAGAAGGACTGCCTGTGGCAGAAGGACATAAAGTAACCTGTGGCAGAAGGGGAACTCGTGGACAGGAGACAGGTAGAACACATCACACACGCGACCAGCGAGATTCCGCCCACAGGAGATTAAGTAAGATGTGTGAGAGATTGTGTTTAAAAATGCACCACACACTGGCACTTTCCCGTCTTGATAGACGATAGTTTGTAAAATGGAGTTATACCTCTCCACAGCACAATGCCTGGGCTGAATTTAGCGACCATGCAGCACGAGTCCGCTCTCGTCCTGCCTAGATTACTCCAGAGTAAAGGTGACACCAATACGTCTGGAACAAGACGAGCTGCAGAAGCTGACGCATCAGCAAAGCAATGCTCTAACTGTCAGCCTGTTGGAGCTTTCATCTTAGACCAGTTGCTACATAAAGGCACCATTGTCAGCCAACGACACGGGAACTTAACTCTTCGTATATGTATGCGCTATGTGATATTTTTCGGCGTGTGCGGCGGGCGGAGTGGTAGCACAGCTTCACAGTCCCGACATACGAAGCCAACTGTGACCGAATTAGAATCAGGTACCTTTGCGTTGATTTTCACTATGGTGTAAGTGTTGGTAATTCAGAAAGCAATGGCAACATTGTCTATAAAACTACAAGCAGCCAATAAATGTTGTTGTTTATTGCGACTTCATGTAAAAGAACATGCAACTAGCTAACTTTGTGCAATATTTGCTGCTGTAGGCTGGGAAAGGTACGGATATTTACAAATTAAAAACTTAGAGAATGGTATAACCCTCCCACCCTTATCCTTGGGTTGTGGGTCAGATGTAAGCTTCTTCGGATCAATGCGAAAAACCAGGAGGACCTGTGTGCGCAATGGGTTTTTTTTTTCATATCCTTTACAGGACATCGCTGTCAACACCAGCATCTTTCAGCTGTATGTTGATTTCTTGGCAAAATTACGCTCAGTAGTTTGCCATTGCTTTCTGAGCGGCCGGCTCACATACCCCGTAAGTTACCGATGCGATTCGACCCACTGCTGATTCTCACCGTCATTACGTTATCTACGAGAGTATACGAGATTACGGAGAGAAGTCGCTAACCTCTATGTGCACGTTAAAAATTCCGAGGCGTTTAGAAATAGAAAGGTGCAGGCCAAATCGGCAACTGCATAGGTTACATTTCAAACTTAGAAAGCTCACCTATCAATAGCACGTGTAATTCCGGTATAAACATTTAGATACACACCGGCATTACAGAGTTCGTGCACTGTTCTGAAATTCTCCTTGTGCAATCTACAGGATGAGAATTCGGCACGTATTGGAGTATTCGTGTGCAATAAACCAAACCTTAGTGTTTGATGCCTTCATGGTCAAGAGGTTAAATGATAGACTTCATCTCAGAAGGATGTGGCTTCATTTTTAAACTCCCTTATTCCTTTTTTTCTTTCTTTTTTTTTAGACCTAGGGCGTTCGTCACCGGATCTACTGAGTTCGTACTCTTTGCCACACTTTCAGCAGGTGATTAGCTGCTCTACGGGAAAAGACCGAACTAGATGGGATAAAACTCGGTGCAATGAAGTCAATCCATGTGCCTTTAACGCATTAATCTCGGTGTTGCATTTTTTTTTCTCTACTTATTTCTCCATGTATTGTTTAAGATTAAGAGTCACGTATTTTTATTTTTTTTTATTATTATTTTTTTTTTTTTATTCAAGACTTCAGCACCATTCTTTGTGCTGACTAACATGGTGATGCTTGGAACAGAAGAATGTTTAGATAATACAACCGTCAGCCTTCACACTGACAAAGCTGATCACGTTGACAACGATGTTGATTATATTGATTGTGATTGTAATGTTTAGATAAATCAACAGTCAGTCATGACACTGTCAAAGATGATGGTGTTGACGACGATGTAGATGATGATGATGTTCAGATAAATCCACCACCAGTCTAGACACTGTCAAAGATGATGGTGTTGACGACGATGTTGATGATGATGATGATTACTATTATTATTTTGATTGTTATGATGATAAAGATGACGACGATAATGATGATGATGACAATGACAATGATAATGATTGTGATGAAAATAGAAAAGTGGACAAGGAAGCCGGAACAAAAGTCCACTGACACACACATTTAACCTAGCCATGAGAAGTCAGTAAAATCGACATGCAACTTCGACCTGTACATCCTGCTACAGAACATGCTAGAAACATCTGCAAGCATCCATTTTATTGGGACATTGGTGGAGTACAGTCATGAAGCTGACTTCTCATTCTGCAATATACATGTCAGACAAGACACGGATGTTTGTGACCATGTCCGTGTATTATTATTAGATCGCCATGTTGTGCATCTTCCATACCCCAACGTGCTCATGTGTGTGTGTGTGTGTGTGTGTGTGTGTGCGCGCGTGCGTGCGTGCGTGCGTGCGTGCGTGCGTGCGTGTGCGTGTGCGTGTGTGTGTGTGTGTGTGTGTGGTGGCGGCTTGCGCGCTAGCTGTCGGTCCATTCGGCATGGCTTCGAATTAGCATCGAGGCGGTTTTGTAAAAAACAAAATAGGTCATTTTTAAAACAATCCTCGTCGGGAGGACGATTCTAACGCACTGCAGCCGGGTCGACAAGCAAGCGTGCTAGATAGAAGCATCCGGTCGTAGCAATGTAGAGTTTAAAGATTAAATTATACGGTACAAGACCAGCACACATATAACAGTTGACAATATGTATCCCGTCTGTGAAAAAATACTGGTGTATGTAAACTGAACCACTTCACAAACACCAAAAAAGAAATCAATTAATCAAGCAGGTGCCGTCTCCACAATGAAGGTTGGATCACGAAGACTGTCTAAACCAGTGTTTCCCAACGTGGGGCCCACGCCCCACAGGGGGGCAATTCGATTGTTAAGGGGGGCAATTCGAAAATGGAAGAAATCGGCTGAATATAACAAAACGGGGAGACTTGAGACTGAAGTTAACTAAATTGGAACCTGACATAAGATCTCTTTGCAGCAAGCATCAAGCGCAAGGATCTCACTAAATTTAAATAATAAATAATTACTAATAATTAAAATAATATTGAAAAATCTTTCATTAAAATTATTTTGTACTTGAATTTCAGTTCTCCATTATATGTTTTGAAAATTTACTTACTGTATTTGCTCAATAATTTCCTAGTGATTTCTTCCTAAAACCTATCATTCAAGTTTCTTTAGTGAACATTTCAATTTTTGAATATTAAAAATAATGTATATGTTGAGGGGGGGGGGGGGGCGTGGGGCGGGGGAGGGGGGCAATATGAATTTTAGAAAGGCTTAAGTGGGGCATGGCACAAAAAAGGTTGGGAAACACTGGTCTAAACAGAGTCTTTTGAACTTACATCCCTCAGAAGAGCTTTATAATATCATGAATCAAAAAAGAAATAAAAATGATATGAACATCAAAGACCACTTGCTCATATTAAGTAGCATGTCCCAAAAGCCAACATATGTTGGCCACATGAAACTTCACAGTGGTTTACGAAGAACACTGATGACGGCCATGACTGCAGGACGGTGAGATATGGGTCGACCAACACGAAGTTGGATACGTGGCAGTGAAGACACTCAGAACATAGTTTAGTTTAGTTTAGTCGACGAATCAACATCACGGCACACGGGTGTAACCCATAAGTGCTCCGATCTACTCCTAACTCCAGCCTGAGTCCGGAGAAACTCAGCTCAGTGCACGAACTCCGTAGCACTGGCGAGGATCCTAAAATACTTTGGATAGATTTTTAACTCGACATTTTGCCCGGGCAGCGCCGTTAGGCTACTCTTTTTCGATTACCAACTGCCAAGGGATTATTTACGTGCGCAACAATACAAGCGGGCGTCCGATCTCACTACCCAGAGACCAGGGAAAATGTTGAAACTAGAAGTCCACGTGAAACAGTCCCGGCCCTCACCGGGGCTTGAACCTGGGATCTCCAGCACTCGAGGCGGACACCACACCTCCATATCACTTAGCCTCCCCCCTCCCCACCAAGAGCATAATGGTGCATGAAACATGGAAAACAAAGAGTTGCCAGTATTATTTTGTATTGTGAGAAACTGTTATTTTATCATTCTCATTGATTCAATGTGATTTTATAAATAACAAGAGTATAGAACAAACTTCTCCGTACTTTCCCGATAACAAAAACAAATCAAATACCAGATTACCCCACAAAACAGACACCTCTTAATGAAGTCCTTTGCAGAACGTCAATCTCACCATACCACACGGAAAGACTCTCCATTCTTGCCAGCTCACCTACCCTCATGCTCAGAGCATAATGGTGCATGAGGGCAGGTAAACCGGGAAAGAATGGAGAGTATTTCAGTGTGATGTGGTGAGACTGACGTTCTGCTAAAGACTTGTTGGATCTTTTATGACATCATGTTGTCGTCTTAATACACGATAGTTTGAACAATGAGTTATACGTTTCCATAGCACAAAATCTGGGTATCTTTTATATATTAAAGTTAGTATTGTTGAATCTCTACGCCAGTTGAATTGGGATCATACAAAGCATGGGGATGTATGCTGTGCTACGTAAAGTATGTGCACAACGCGTATTTCTCAGCATCATCATCAGTTTTGCTGTAGGGCAATGAGTCATGGAGCATGGACGAATAAATTAAGAAGAGCATGGAGGCAGCAGAGATGTGATACCTGAGATTTTTTTAACTAGTACAGATAAGATATTTTCTAGTTTACATCTAAATACGAAAAAAAAATGTAACATCTTAATGCGAAAAAATTCCAACCCATCCTTGGCCCCCCTGACCGTCAATCATAGCTCCCAGGCGACGTAGAAAACCACAGTCTTGATACAGAGCCTAGGTGTGGAAACGCAGGGTTATCTTCACCTCATTTCCAGCATTCACGACTCACTCCCCTATCTCGTCATACGATGCAAGTATGACTCATTCACGCACGCACTCACGGATGTTGGCCTCGCCGTCTCACAACTCACAGATCCACGCAAGTGTTCCTGTACTGTGAGCTTTTTTGCCTAATGGGAAAGACATCCCTACAGTTTTCAGTCACTTGCGTGTCACGAGGCAAGCGTAAATGCTTGGTCATAAGACTACGATAAAATGTAAACGCCATTCCTTTCTTGGCGTGGGAATTTTCATTATGAGGTTTCTGTTTTGCGGGGTAATCTGGGATTTGCATTGTTTTTGTTATCGGGAAAGTACGGAGAAGTTTGTACTATATACTTGTTATTTATAGCATCACACTGAATCAATGAGAATGATGAAATAACAGTTTCTCACAATACAAAATAAAATTAGCTACTTTGTTTTGCATGTTTTGAATTTTGAATGAACGTTTACCATTCCGGGAAATATTATTAGCAAACTTTCACAATGTATATTTTAAGAATAATACTAAATAAGGAATTGTAGAAACTATGAGATTTCGAATATTTCAAGATAACTTTCACACTGTATACGGTGGAACCTCGCTTAACGAGCATAATTCGTTCCAGAACCTTACTCGTAAAGCGAAACACTCGTTAAGCGAATCCCATAGAAATTAATGTAAAATGCGATAATGCGTTTCATGCCGAAAAAATACTCAAAATATTTTGTGTAACGTTTATTCAAAGAAAATTATATATACATCGTTAAGGAACGTGATTCATCTTCCTCTTCTATCGCCGAATGAACGAACCTGGAATGAGAATTCCATTTGTAGAAAAAAAATTGCAATAATTAATTTTCAATTTATAATACATACCTAATTCTTTTTTTTTTTTACTAGAAAGCTATCTAGAGAAATTTGTTTTTGCCGACGCTTCAGAATTTGATGGAAATGCGACAGAGCATTATCATTAAATAAATTTGTAGCTCTCATAGCCACTGCCTTATTAGGGTGATGGTTCTCAATGTACGATGCAATAGTTTCCCATGCTTTCATCATTTCTCTTATTGCGCCAGAAAATTGTTGGTTTGCTGTTACCTTCTCCTCCTCCTCGGACAGACTCTCCTCCACAACTTCTTGCTGTGAAACACAATGTAATTCCATAAGCTCTTCGGTGGTCAGCTCTTGGCTATGCTCTTCCACAAGCTCATCGATATCTTTGTTATCCACCTCCAGTCCCATAATTTTGGCCAAAGACACAATCTCGTTGACTACAGGCTCCACAGGTACTGTCTCAAACCCCTCAAAGTCACATTCGACAACGCTCTCCGGCCAAAGTTTCTTCCAAGCAGAAGTGAGGGTTCTCTTGGTAACCCCTTCCCACGCCTTTTCGATCATCTTGAGGCAGGCAACGATGTGGAAGTGATATTTCCAAAACTCTCCGAGAGTGAGATTGGTCCCTACAATCACCTTTAAACAACGCTCGAAGAGCGCTTTAGTGTAGAGCTTCTTAAAGTTAGAAATAACCTGCTGGTCCATAGGCTGGAGTAACGGAGTAGTGTTGGGAGGCAGAAACTTGTGTGGAGGATGGGCAGGAGCGTTGTCCATAACAAGCACAATCCGGGACTTCCTCTCCCCTCGTCACTCGTTATGCGAAAAGTCACTCGTTCAGCGAGTCATTTTTTTTACAATTTATTTTTTCGCTCGTTATGCGAATTACTCGTTATGCGAGGTGCTCGTTAAGCGAGATCCCACTGTATTTTAATAATAATACTAAATAAGGAATTGAAGAACATATGGGATTTCGAATATTATGTGCTAGAATTTGCGCTAGCCGTGGCTTCTAGCATTGTTGTTGCAACGAATCATCATCTTCAAGTGCCACGCCGGCTGGCGTAGGCGTTTATTGCTCTCCACATATTTTGGTCTTTGGTTTTCTGGATCAACTCCACTGTTGATATTCCTCCATGCCACCGTCGCAATCCATCCAGCATCATTTCTCTTGGTCTGCCTCTGCCTCTCTTCCCCTCGATCTTTCCAGTTGTCATGATGTTCTCCAATGCCTCTCTTCTCAACACATGGCCCAAAAATGCTGTTTGCTTCTTTCTTATTATTGTATATAATGTTCTTGTTTCATTAGCCTCTTTCAGACAGTCGTTGTTAGTTACTCTGGCAGTCCAAGGAATTCGCAACATTTGTCTCAGGAACAATATTTCTGTCGCTTCCAAGCTCGTCATAATTCGTTCATTTTTGCGACGAAACAAAACGGTAATCCCTTAGCCGAGTCATACCTTCTATGTCACGGCATATGGTGTAGGGTGGCTGGTTCGCTTTCTTCAGAAAATTCTCTAAATTATCTGTTATCCATTTTTATCAGGCTGGGTGTACCCAAGAACAGTACTGGTCGGAAATAATAAACTTGCCTCTGCTGGGGATTAAACCCGGACCACTGACTTGGAAGGCATGCGTACTACCCACTATGCCGTTTAGATTCTTACGAAGAAATATAATGTAATAATGGATTAAACGACGCATATAAACCAGCAAAATCAATTTAAGTGTGAAATAAGTAACGCAAAGAAAAACAGAGATATTGAAGATCACGTTGGACTGCTTACGAACTTGTGAAATAGCTGGAATCGTTACATAAGAATGAAACAAGTTAGCTGCTTGTTATCTAAAGGAAGTTACTGTCAATACCAAAATGTATTGGTTTTGTGCAGTTTACTAGGCAATTTTAGGTTCAGTAGTCTGGCATTGGATTCTGAACTGCCGACGTCACATACTATCAAAATCAACGTACTGTAGACAAATAAATTGTACATTATTGGGAATACAATCTATACAGACGTTTTACTAAACAATCAGTCTGTTTACAACAATTTATTTCCTTTTTGAATAGAAACACATAAGCTAAAAACATATTCCGCTGCATCTTGGCACCGTGAAGATAACATACTCGACATTCTAACAATATCAGTGACTATGTAATTGGTATTTCAGTCAAAGTATTATTCGTTTATTCACTTCATATAATATGTAACTCAACAGTTTGCATACGACGAGATGCAGCGAAATACGTCCGGCAAGGAATCGTACAATATATTATTTATGGCTTCACGGCTTAAATCAGTCTGTTATTAAATTTTTTTTTTTTTTTGTGTATATTGTTTAAGGGAGGATACAGGACACGACTAAATTATTGGATAGGCCTAAAGGAATTAATAGATGAAAGAATAGACAAATGAATTATTTAGACACATTAATCAGACATAGAAACCGAGAAACGGAGTGGGAGAAGAAGAGAAAGATATCGTGACAGACAGACAGACAGACAGACAGACAGACAGACAGACAGACAGACAGACAGACAGACAGACAGACAGACAGACAGACAGACAGACAGACAGACAGACAGACAGACAGACAGACAGACAGACAGACAGACAGACAGACAGACAGACAGACAGACAGACAGACAGACAGACAGACAGACAGACAGACAGACAGACAGACAGACAGACAGACAGACAGACAGACAGACAGACAGACAGACAGACAGACAGACAGACAGACAGACAGACAGACAGACAGACAGACAGACAGACAGACAGACAGACAGACAGACAGACAGACAGACAGACAGACAGACAGACAGACAGACAGACAGACAGACAGACAGACAGACAGACAGACAGACAGACAGACAGACAGACAGACAGACAGACAGACAGACAGACAGACAGACAGACAGACAGACAGACAGACAGACAGACAGACAGACAGACAGACAGACAGACAGACAGACAGACAGACAGACAGACAGACAGACAGACAGACAGACAGACAGACAGACAGACAGACAGACAGACAGACAGACAGACAGACAGACAGACAGACAGACAGACAGACAGACAGACAGACAGACAGACAGACAGACAGACAGACAGACAGACAGACAGACAGACAGACAGACAGACAGACAGACAGACAGACAGACAGACAGACAGACAGACAGACAGACAGACTGGCTGGCAGACTGACTGGCAGACTGACAAAGAGGCTCACGGGAAGCTACAGAATGTTATTTTGCATGCAGGAGTGTCCGCGGCCTTTTACGGAGACCTCCCGCCAGGAAGCAGGGAATTTTCCAGGGCGTAGCTGCTATTATTCAATGAGCAATACTTGATGACTGTAAATGATATATCTGTCGGATGCCACCCGTTCACCTTTTGTGTTCATGTCATTCCCTCCTTCCAGTTCGGCCTCCTAGCTTTTAACCCTGTCTGTGCCAGGCACGTGTTATTAGCCCACTCTGTTCTCTTTCGATGAGAGTTATGTATCTCAGATGTCAGTTTGTCCAAATTCCACTTGCATTTGTGTATGGTTGACTTAGTCTAGGCCAACTCCGTGGCGAAGGTGTTACGGGCGCAGTTCCTAAATCCGCATACCGCGTTAGAAACACAGCTGCGGGCGATTTGGCAGCGGACAGACTTGCGTTGATTTTTTAATGAAAATTGTATGAATGTCGGTCTTTCAGAAAGCAATGGCATTCCGCTGGACGTAAACTTGTCAAATGTTCACAAAAAGCCAAAAACAAAATGCTGGAGTTGACTACTACGTCTTGAACAGGATATGCAACTAACTTTTTTACTTCCTCTAGAGCAGTGGTTCTCAACCGGTGGGGAATTCCCCCCCCCCCACCAGGGGGGAATTTTGGGGTTTCCAGGGGGGGGGGGGAGAAGATTATTTCAAGATCGCGTTAATACAATAGCCGATTACTTGATATTGTTTTTCCCTTCATACTCTACACTTCTGTACGTATCACCCTTCTGAAATTCATTTTATAACGTAAGTAGATCCGCAAATCACGCTTTATGTAGATGTCTAGACTTGTTTTAGTATGTGCTATTAAATTTACCTTCAATTATTAGTATACTGTGTAGGGGCAGGGGGGGGCATTTTTAGGGAGAAATACGAAAGGGGTGGGGGGGAATGACGTTCTAAAATTATGGTGAGGTGGGGGGGGGGAATGACGTCCTAAAAATATTGTGAAGGGGGCACGGGCCAAAAAAGGTTGAGAACCACTGCTTTAGAGTCTAGACATATTCCTTCCAAGGTAACAGGCTCTTTATCTACCTGTGGGAAGGTTTCTAATTTTCCTAACTATTCTACCAAGACAAAGGTCAAAAGACAAACGAGAACTCCTGTATTTCCCCCGTATACGAGAAGCCCAGATATCCGGTCTCACCATCCAAGAGACGTGTAATATCATTGCCCACATTGTCAAAGAACACTTCGAGCCAAAATAGGCCTTGCCAGCCATCTTAACACTCGAGGGCTCGAAACTTGCAAGCCTCACTGGATGAACTGAAGGGTCATCATCATCATACTTGATGGACAATCAACAATGTCATTAGATAGCAATGGTTCTTGAAAAAATGTCCAAGCCTCACCAGCATCATCATGTGCCGTGCCGATAAGCGTGGGCGGTCATGTTTCGCCATCTTACGCGATCACTGGAGTCGTGGATCAGGTCAGTGTTCTTGTCCCAAGAATACCACGTGGCCAATCCATCCAGGTATTTACTTCTCTGTCTTCCCCTTGCTCTTTTCCCCTCACTCTTGCCAGTTGTCACCAAGTTCTCAGCTGTATTTCTTCTTAACGTGTCCAAAAATTCGTGACTGTCTACGTCTATGCAAGGATCGAACCAGTACCATCTGAATTTGTGGCGTACACTGTAACATCTCAGCCAAGGCTCATCTCTGTTCTAGCATTTAATTTTGTTCAGAAAGCAATGATAAACTACTGATCGTAAACTTGCCAAGAAATCTCAAGCAGTTAAGAAATCTTAAACAGCCACATAATGTTGAGATTGGCTGCGACGTTTTTTAAAGAATATGCAACTAACTTATTTGTGATATACTAGACAGTAATATAGTTCAGTAGTTTGCCATTGCTTTCTAAACGACTGACGCCTCCAACCATCGAAATCAACACAAATCACCCGTGTCTGATTTCAAACACTCGACTCATTATGTCGGATTTGGTTTCACTATCCCGTGGACCTCGGAGCTGGTTCTACTGAACGTAAAATTGCCTGGTAAATCACGAACAGCCAATAAATGCCGAGGTTAATTGCAACCTCCTGTAGAAGGAAATGCAATATGTTTGTATTATTATTAGATCCTTAAAACAGGATGATTACTTTAATAAAAATTGTTTTGTAATAATCGCATGCTTTTCAAGAAACAAGACAACTAATGTGCTTAATTTGTGTACTTTTTATTTGAAAACAAATCTATTCACAACACACAATCACACACATAGGACACAGTAGAATGGTGACAAGTTTGTCATGCTAAAGACTGTATGCTCATCTTTAGCCACACATTTCTTATTTGGCACTTTTACAGCTGAAATGGACTCAACTTTTGTAGAATAAAAGCACCTTTCAAAACTGAACTGGACCCAACTTTTGTGCCTTCTTGACAGCGAAAAAAATTGTGTTTTAATATTATTTTACCATTTTATGTTTTGTTTTTTAGATCTGTTTGTGTTGTCACGTCCCTGATGAAGATTTATATAATCGAAACGTCGTTTGTTGTGTCCTATAAAATACTTATTTTTATTTTATTATTTTATTATTATATATTTTTTTTATTGTCTCTTGTTTTTTGGGTATTTATGTTCACCTGTATGGAGTCCGTACACTGTGTCCGGGGTTAGCATGTCTCAACTTTTCACAGGAGCTACAAATACCTAGCTGGTCTCCCTGGTCTAGGGGTTATACGACTTTCTTCGTAATCCCGTATACTCTCATGAGTAACGTGACGTGCGCGAGAATTGGTAGCGGTTCTCTCCGCGTCGGTAACTTACGGGGTATGTGGGCCGGTCGCCCAGAAATCAATGGCAAACTACTGAGCGTAATCTTGCCAAGAAATCAACAATCAGCTGAAAGATGCTGATGTTGACAGCGACGTCCTGTAAAGGATATGCGAACCACACAAAAAAAACATATACCTAGCCGGCTCCGTGGCGAAGGAGTTACGGATGCAGTTCGTAATCTCAAATATCGCGTTCGAAACCCAGCTGCGGGCAATTTGGTAGCAGACCGCCTTGCTTTGGTTTTTTTAAGAAATTGTATAGGTGCCGGTCGTTCAGAAATCAATGGCAAACTACTGAACGAAACTTTCCAAGAGATCACAAACAAAAAATACAACGCTGGAGCTGCCTGCGACGTTATGTAAAAGGATATGCAACTAACTTTTTAACATGTACATGCTTATATTTCCTACTGTTAAATCCTGCTGCAGCCACTGCTTCTCTTATTAAAGACTATTGCATTGGCGGGCGTGTTGATGTAGTTGATAAAGAGTTACGCTGATAATGTCATGGGCGCGGTCAACAGAGGAACAGACTGGTCACCTGTTCCACTGTGAGCCCAGTGTTACAAATGTAATGGCCTTATCATATCACAATTTCATAGCAGGAAAATGCTTCGCGGCATATTTCATTTTTTCCTGACGATTGCTTTAACCAGTACTGTTACTTAGGAAATAGTGAAACAGCATTTTCTGTATGCAGATGTTACTCCAGGAAGGAGGTTATGATGTGATCTTTACTGTCATCTAATGCCAATAGTACCTTGCCGTGTAGGACACGGGAAGGGGTCTTGAGCTTGGGGAAATAAGGCCGCCTGGCTATTGCAGTCGCCGCGAACTGTATAGGTTAGGGTTGTTATTTTTATGTTTGCCCCCGACAGAAAAAAAAAAATCCACGCCTTACCGAGGATTCACTCGGCCAGCCATCCCTCGCCGTGGTATTTACTGTAATGATAATGTATATACCCAGATGAGTGATACGGTTCATTATTGGATATTGCCAACTGCATACCTAGATGAGCAAGTCCTACAAGAAGCAAATGATCACGACAACATGATTAGAGAAATTAGGCGTAGAGAGCTAAATTGTTGGGGGAATTTTATGAGAAGAAAGAAACTGGAGAACTTTGTGACAACTGGCAAGATTGAGGGGAAAGAACAAGGGGAAAGCGGGGAAGTAAATATATGGATAGCTTGACCAGGGATAGCTTTGGTCGGGACAAACAGATAGAGCTGATCCACAACTCTGGTGATCGTGTAAAATAGCGAAACATGACGCCCACTCTTATCGACATAGCACATGATGTATGAGAAGTATAATCGGACTGATCCAAATGATTAAATGATCACCTCGACACCGCAAGGTACAAGAGGAATAAGATGAGATGAGATGAGAATGATTATGATGATGGTGATATCTAGATGTGTCACATAGGACAGTATTGGCTATTGGCAACTGTGTACATAGATGAGCCAAGGTGATATCTAGATGTGTCACATAGGACAGTATTGGCTATTGGCAGCTGTGTACATAGATGAGCCAAGGTGATATCTAGATGTGTCACATAGGACAGTATTGGCTATTGGCAGCTGTGTACATAGATGAGCCAAGGTGATATCTAGATGTGTCACATAGGACAGTATTGGCTATTGGCAGCTGTGTACATAGATGAGCCAAGGTGATATCTAGATGTGTCACATAGGACAGTATTGGCTATTGGCAACTGTGTACATAGATGAGCCAAGGTGATATCTAGATGTGTCACATAGGACAGTATTGGCTATTGGCAGCTGTGTACATAGATGAGCCAAGGTGATATCTAGATGTGTCACATAGGACAGTATTGGCTATTGGCAGCTGTGTACATAGATGAGCCAAGGTGATATCTAGATGTGTCACATAGGACAGTATTGGCTATTGGCAGCTGTGTACATAGATGAGCCAAGGTGATATCTAGATGTGTCACATAGGACAGTATTGGCTATTGGCAACTGTGTACATAGATGAGCCAAGGTGATATCTAGATGTGTCACATAGGACAGTATTGGCTATTGGCAACTGTGTACATAGATGAGCCAAGGTGATATCTAGATGTGTCACATAGGACAGTATTGGCTATTGGCAGCTGTGTACATAGATGAGCCAAGGTGATATCTAGATGTGTCACATAGGACAGTATTGGCTATTGGCAGCTGTGTACATAGATGAGCCAAGGTGATATCTAGATGTGTCACATAGGACAGTATTGGCTATTGGCAGCTGTGTACATAGATGAGCCAAGGTGATATCTAGATGTGTCACATAGGACAGTATTGGCTATTGGCAGCTGTGTACATAGATGAGCCAAGGTGATATCTAGATGTGTCACATAGGACAGTATTGGCTATTGGCAGCTGTGTACATAGATGAGCCAAGGTGATATCTAGATGTGTCACATAGGACAGTATTGGCTATTGGCAGCTGTGTACATAGATGAGCCAAGGTGATATGTAGATGTGTCACATAGGACAGTATTGGCTATTGGCAACTGTGTACATAGATGAGCCAAGGTGATATCTAGATGTGTCACATAGGACAGTATTGGCTATTGGCAGCTGTGTACATAGATGAGCCAAGGTGATATCTAGATGTGTCACATAGGACAGTATTGGCTATTGGCAGCTGTGTACATAGATGAGCCAAGGTGATATCTAGATGTGTCACATAGGACAGTATTGGCTATTGGCAGCTGTGTACATAGATGAGCCAAGGTGATATCTAGATGTGTCACATGGGACAGTATTGGCTATTGGCAGCTGTGTACATAGATGAGCCAAGGTGATATCTAGATGTGTCACATGGGACAGTATTGGCTATTGGCAGCTGTGTACATAGATGAGCCAAGGTGATATCTAGATGTGTCACATGGGACAGTATTGGCTATTGGCAGCTGTGTACATAGATGAGCCAAGGTGATATCTAGATGTGTCACATAGGACAGTATTGGCTATTGGCAGCTGTGTACATAGATGAGCCAAGGTGATATCTAGATGTGTCACATAGGACAGTATTGGCTATTGGCAGCTGTGTACATAGATGAGCCAAGGTGATATCTAGATGTGTCACATAGGACAGTATTGGCTATTGGCAGCTGTGTACATAGATGAGCCAAGGTGATATCTAGATGTGTCACATAGGACAGTATTGGCTATTGGCAGCTGTGTACATAGATGAGCCAAGGTGATATCTAGATGTGTCACATAGGACAGTATTGGCTATTGGCAGCTGTGTACATAGATGAGCCAAGGTGATATCTAGATGTGTCACATAGGACAGTATTGGCTATTGGCAGCTGTGTACATAGATGAGCCAAGGTGATATCTAGATGTGTCACATAGGACAGTATTGGCTATTGGCAACTGTGTACATAGATGAGCCAAGGTGATATCTAGATGTGTCACATAGGACAGTATTGGCTATTGGCAGCTGTGTACATAGATGAGCCAAGGTGATATCTAGATGTGTCACATAGGACAGTATTGGCTATTGGCAGCTGTGTACATAGATGAGCCAAGGTGATATCTAGATGTGTCACATAGGACAGTATTGGCTATTGGCAGCTGTGTACATAGATGAGCCAAGGTGATATCTAGATGTGTCACATAGGACAGTATTGGCTATTGGCAGCTGTGTACATAGATGAGCCAAGGTGATATCTAGATGTGTCACATAGGACAGTATTGGCTATTGGCAGCTGTGTACATAGATGAGCCAAGGTGATATCTAGATGTGTCACATAGGACAGTATTGGTTATTGGCAACTGTGTACATAGATGAGCCAAGGTGATATCTAGATGTGTCACATAGGACAGTATTGGCTATTGGCAACTGTGTACATAGATGAGCCAAGGTGATATCTAGATGTGTCACATAGGACAGTATTGGCTATTGGCAGCTGTGTACATAGATGAGCCAAGGTGATATCTAGATGTGTCACATAGGACAGTATTGGCTATTGGCAGCTGTGTACATAGATGAGCCAAGGTGATATCTAGATGTGTCACATAGGACAGTATTGGCTATTGGCAGCTGTGTATATAGATGAGCCAAGGTGATATCTAGATGTGTCACATAGGACAGTATTGGCTATTGGCAGCTGTGTACATAGATGAGCCAAGGTGATATCTAGATGTGTCACATAGGACAGTATTGGCTATTGGCAGCTGTGTACATAGATGAGCCAAGGTGATATCTAGATGTGTCACATAGGACAGTATTGGCTATTGGCAGCTGTGTACATAGATGAGCCAAGGTGATATATAGATGTGTCACATAGGACTGTATTGGCTATTGGCAACTGTGTACATAGATGAGCCAAGGTGATATCTAGATGTGTCACATAGGACAGTATTGGCTATTGGCAACTGTGTACATAGATGAGCCAAGGTGATATCTAGATGTGTCACATAGGACAGTATTGGCTATTGGCAACTGTGTACATAGATGAGCCAAGGTGATATCTAGATGTGTCACATAGGACAGTATTGGCTATTGGCAACTGTGTACATAGATGAGCCAAGGTGATATCTAGATGTGTCACATAGGACAGTATTGGCTATTGGCAGCTGTGTACATAGATGAGCCAAGGTGATATCTAGATGTGTCACATAGGACAGTATTGGCTATTGGCAAATGTGTACATAGATGAGCCAAGGTGATATCTAGATGTGTCACATAGGACAGTATTGGCTATTGGCAGCTGTGTACATAGATGAGCCAAGGTGATATCTAGATGTGTCACATGGGACAGTATTGGCTATTGGCAGCTGTGTACATAGATGAGCCAAGGTGATATCTAGATGTGTCACATGGGACAGTATTGGCTATTGGCAGCTGTGTACATAGATGAGCCAAGGTGATATCTAGATGTGTCACATAGGACAGTATTGGCTATTGGCAACTGTGTACATAGATGAGCCAAGATGATATCTAGATGTGTCACATAGGACAGTATTGGCTATTGGCAGCTGTGTACATAGATGAGCCAAGGTGATATCTAGATGTGTCACATGGGACAGTATTGGCTATTGGCAGCTGTGTACATAGATGAGCCAAGGTGATATCTAGATGTGTCACATGGGACAGTATTGGCTATTGGCAGCTGTGTACATAGATGAGCCAAGGTGATATCTAGATGTGTCACATAGGACAGTATTGGCTATTGGCAACTGTGTACATAGATGAGCCAAGGTGATATCTAGATGTGTCACATAGAACAGTATTGGCTATTGGCAACTGTGTACATAGATGAGCCAAGGTGATATCTAGATGTGTCACATAGGACAGTATTGGCTATTGGCAGCTGTGTACATAGATGAGCCAAGGTGATATCTAGATGTGTCACATAGGACAGTATTGGCTATTGGCAGCTGTGTACATAGATGAGCCAAGGTGATATCTAGATGTGTCACATAGGACAGTATTGGCTATTGGCAGCTGTGTACATAGATGAGCCAAGGTGATATCTAGATGTGTCACATAGGACAGTATTGGCTATTGACAGCTGTGTACATAGATGAGCCAAGGTGATATCTAGATGTGTCACATAGGACAGTATTGGCTATTGGCAGCTGTGTACATAGATGAGCCAAGGTGATATCTAGGTGTGTCACATAGGACAGTATTGGCTATTGGCAGCTGTGTACATAGATGAGCCAAGGTGATATCTAGGTGTGTCACATAGGACAGTATTGGCTATTGGCAGCTGTGTACATAGATGAGCCAAGGTGATATCTAGATGTGTCACATAGGACAGTATTGGCTATTGGCAACTGTGTACATAGATGAGCCAAGGTGATATCTAGATGTGTCACATAGGACAGTATTGGCTATTGGCAACTGTGTACATAGATGAGCCAAGGTGATATCTAGATGTGTCACATAGGACATTATTGGCTATTGGCAACTGTGTACATAGATGAGCCAAGGTGATATCTAGATGTGTCACATAGGACAGTATTGGCTATTGGCAACTGTGTACATAGATGAGCCAAGGTGATATCTAGATGTGTCACATAGGACAGTATTGGCTATTGGCAACTGTGTACATAGATGAGCCAAGGTGATATCTAGATGTGTCACATAGGACAGTATTGGCTATTGGCAACTGTGTACATAGATGAGCCAAGGTGATATCTAGATGTGTCACATAGGACAGTATTGGCTATTGGCAACTGTGTACATAGATGAGCCAAGGTGATATCTAGATGTGTCACATAGGACAGTATTGGCTATTGGCAACTGTGTACATAGATGAGCCAAGGTGATATCTAGATGTGTCACATAGGACAGTATTGGCTATTGGCAACTGTGTACATAGATGAGCCAAGGTGATATCTAGATGTGTCACATAGGACAGTATTGGCTATTGGCAACTGTGTACATAGATGAGCCAATGTGATATCTAGATGTGTCACATAGGACAGTATTGGCTATTGGCAGCTGTGTACATAGATGAGCCAAGGTGATATCTAGATGTGTCACATAGGACAGTATTGGCTATTGGCAACTGTGTACATAGATGAGCCAAGGTGATATCTAGATGTGTCACATAGGACAGTATTGGCTATTGGCAACTGTGTACATAGATGAGCCAAGGTGATATCTAGATGTGTCACATAGGACAGTATTGGCTATTGGCAACTGTGTACATAGATGAGCCAAGGTGATATCTAGATGTGTCACATAGGACAGTATTGGCTATTGGCAACTGTGTACATAGATGAGCCAAGGTGATATCTAGATGTGTCACATAGGACAGTATTGGCTATTGGCAGCTGTGTACATAGATGAGCCAAGGTGATATCTAGATGTGTCACATAGGACAGTATTGGCTATTGGCAGCTGTGTACATAGATGAGCCAAGGTGATATCTAGATGTGTCACATAGGACAGTATTGGCTATTGGCAGCTGTGTACATAGATGAGCCAAGGTGATATCTAGATGTGTCACATAGGACAGTATTGGCTATTGGCAGCTGTGTACATAGATGAGCCAAGGTGATATCTAGATGTGTCACATAGGACAGTATTGGCTATTGGCAGCTGTGTACATAGATGAGCCAAGGTGATATCTAGATGTGTCACATAGGACAGTATTGGCTATTGGCAGCTGTGTACATAGATGAGCCAAGGTGATATCTAGATGTGTCACATAGGACAGTATTGGCTATTGGCAGCTGTGTACATAGATGAGCCAAGGTGATATCTAGATGTGTCACATAGGACAGTATTGGCTATTGGCAGCTGTGTACATAGATGAGCCAAGGTGATATCTAGATGTGTCACATAGGACAGTATTGGCTATTGGCAGCTGTGTGCATAGATGAGCCAAGGTGATATCTAGATGTGTCACATAGGACAGTATTGGCTATTGGCAGCTGTGTACATAGATGAGCCAAGGTGATATCTAGATGTGTCACATAGGACAGTATTGGCTATTGGCAGCTGTGTACATAGATGAGCCAAGGTGATATCTAGATGTGTCACATAGGACAGTATTGGCTATTGGCAGCTGTGTACATAGATGAGCCAAGGTGATATCTAGATGTGTCACATAGGACAGTATTGGCTATTGGCAGCTGTGTACATAGATGAGCCAAGGTGATATCTAGATGTGTCACATAGGACAGTATTGGCTATTGGCAGCTGTGTACATAGATGAGCCAAGGTGATATCTAGATGTGTCACATAGGACAGTATTGGCTATTGGCAACTGTGTACATAGATGAGCCAAGGTGATATCTAGATGTGTCACATAGGACAGTATTGGCTATTGGCAACTGTGTACATAGATGAGCCAAGGTGATATCTAGATGTGTCACATAGGACAGTATTTGCTATATTCAACTGTGTACATAGATGAGCCAAGGTGATATCTAGATGTGTCACATAGGACAGTATTGGCTATTGGCAACTGTGTACATAGATGAGCCAAGGTGATATCTAGATGTGTCACATAGGACAGTATTGGCTATTGGCAACTGTGTACATAGATGAGCCAAGGTGATATCTAGATGTGTCACATAGGACAGTATTGGCTATTGGCAGCTGTGTACATAGATGAGCCATACGGGATATTATTGAATACTGACAACTGTGTACATAGATCAGTCATACGGGATATTGTTGGATATTGACAACTGTATACATAGATGAGCCATACGGGATATTAAATATACATTGGCAACTGTATACATAAATATATTTGTTTTTTCTCCAGATTTTACTTTCAATTCTCTGAGAAATATAGGCCAGCTGGAAGGGAACTCTTCGCCCGATCTCATAATCGTGGCCTAGAATATATGAACGCCTAACACTTCACACCCTAAAGGTCTGTCAGCTATGGGACTGACTTTACCTAATTATATGGGCAATAGTCTCTTTTAATTTATGCGTAGAAAAAAAAAACGAACTGTCATTTACAGCAGTAAAATCATGCTATGTTTCTACAAGAGAGGTCAACACACAAGCAACATATGATCATCTGTAATGTTTGTCAAGACACCTGACCATTCAATCGGCGTAGAGATTATTTATAGGCAAGAATCTTCCTTGATTTGGGGACGTAAATTACGTCAGATGTCAGGGTGGACTGGCCTGATGGCGAGAGACACTGGTAACAGGGAAAGCTAATCCAGACGCAACAAATCAGTCCGGTGCTCACCCCGGTCCTGGCAACTACTAGAATGCGAAAGTATTTAAACATCAAAATCAAAACAAAACAACAAAAATAAGCAACTAAGCAGCCGCTTCCAAGAAAGTACATCACGTTTCGTAAAGTTAATTTTTTAACATCGCTTTAGCAGCACACATTTAAAATCCTTGAGTCTGTGAATTATTCGAATGTGCGTTTCCATTGCTGCGGCTGGTTTGGCATCTGCAGGCTGAATGGTAAAATGACGAAGGATAGTTGTGGTGTACATGAAAAGCTGCATTTCGGCAATTTTTTCCCCGGCACAGCGACGAGCACCTGGCAATGTCAAGTTAGTATTTAACGATATGTTTATAAAAATAATGTTGAAATAATTGTGCTCGTCTGTCTCTATGTCTGGCTGGCTGTCTGTCTTTGATTCTCTCTCTCTCTCTCTCTCTCTCTCTCTCTCTCTCTCTCTGGCCGACTGTCTGTTTGCATGTCTTTGTATGTCTGTCTCTGTCTGGCTGGCTGTCTATCTGTCTGTCTGTTTCTCTGTCTGGCTATGTGTCTGTATGTTTGCCTGTCTTTATCTGTCTGTCCGTCTCTTTGTCTGTCTGGCTTTCTGTATGTCTGTATGTTTGTTTGTCTAGCTATGTGCTTGTGTCTGTATGTTTGCCTGTATGTTTGTCTGTCTTTATCTGTCTGACCGTCTCTCTGTCTGACTATCTGTCAATCTGGCTTTCTGTCTGTCTGTATGTTTGTTTTTTTAGCTATGTGCTTGTTTATTTGTCTGTCTCACTGACTAGCTAACTATTTTCTGTCTTTCTCTCTGTTTGGCGGTCTGTCTGGCAGCCTGTCTGTCAGTATGTTTCTTTGTCTCTGTCTGCCTCTTTGTGTGTATATCTGTATGTCTTTCCCAATTGATGTTTTCCTTCTGACTTTATTGCTTTCACTTTCTATTTTTTCTCACCCCACATCTCTCTCTGAGGTCCAGCGTTCGAATCCCCATCAAGGCCAAGTTTTAACTTGACTTAACCTGCCATGTCAACGCAACCTAATTTGAGTACCAGGAATTGCTCTGGGAAATAAAGGCAGCATGGTGACACTGACCACATCGCCCATCCAGTCCCGATTGACCTAGAATAATATAGAAGTCAAAATGTTAGTCCAACTGACCGATGTAGAGGTTGAACCCCTTACCTCGGCATCAGCATACCGGATGTTCCAGAAAGCGCATTCTTATCCATTCGGCCATGCTGACCTCCAGATCCTTTATTGTATATGAAATAGCCATGAGGATTGTTCAAAAGAAGTCGGGGATAGATTGGCTATAGCAATGCAGACATTAAGCAATATTAAGACAATATGGCACAACAACGGCGAGTAGATTAAAGTAAAATGTCTGAGAAATGCATCTCTCCTCTGGCAACATACGAATGTACGTCATGGATTATTTTCATGATCGTCATCTGCCACCATTGCCGTCAAGCGCCATGGGAATGAATAGTTGACTTTCCAACGCCCGGAAGGGACACGATAGTATCATTCCATGTGATTGTACAATATCTTTGTTGTATCAGTCCATGTTCTTCTTGCTCTCGTAGCAGATTTTCTTTCATATAGTGTCAGTACTGGTAGTTGATGATGTTGCATTCAAGCGAGATTTGGTTTTCTACTTTTCATTATTTCTAGCACAAGTTGTTGATCCCACTGCCCGTCTGATAACATAATTTCTCACTCGGTCTCGGATAGTTAAGTTGGAAGCTCTTCTTAGGCATCTCATCTCGCGCATGTGGTGATTTTGTGTAAGTGTGATTCGAATAATGCCCAAGTTTGACATTGGTAACACAGAGTTGATATATACATGCTCTTAATGTGTTGTTTTTTTGTTTTTGTTTTTTGTGATAATTTTTGCGGACATATGTGTATTTCTATCCAGTGCCGTCCACCGGGCGCTGGAACGCAAATTATTCCTCCCCACGACGCTTGACGGCAGAAGTGGAAGATGATGATGATGATGATATGTGCATTTGGATGTTTCAGTATGGGTGTTCGTTTATATATAAGCACACTAGCTTTATGCCATCTGATTTAGATGTCTCTGTCTAAAATGCCATTTTCTGTGTTCATACATCCTAGATATTTAAATTCTTTAACTTGTTTCAGAGGTGTACTATTTATAAGTATATTAATCGACCTGAATATCTGCTAACTTGCATTACTTCAGTTTTGGTTGTATTTATATTCATTTTGTATCTGCTGCATTTTAGCTAAAGAATAAAAATGGGGTTTACCCGGGAAGGTTAACCCGTTCAACAAACGCCTGCAGAAGTCGGATGTGTCGGCCTAACGGCGCTGGAACGCAGCTCTGCTGTAAACAGGCACTACGCAATCAGGTCCAAAAAAAAAAAAAAACCTCTCCAGATGAACGCAGAAGAAGAAGAAGAAAGTGGGGATTGTGAACGTGAAGTTTACAGTAAACTTGTGTGCCCTGTGGATCACAATGAAGACAAATACTTACATTGCACAAGATCTGAAAACCGAAAAAAAAAAACCGTCTCCTAACCAGCACGAAGACTGGGAGAGAGACTGAATATGCTTTGGCCGTATTAATCGTCCCAGTGGTTGGGAAAGAACGGTGATGAAAGGGAGGGTTTCTAGAAGAACGGTCAGCTATCGGCCAACTTAAAGCTGGACGCTGGGTGGTGCACACACATTGGGCATGAGAGTGCGCGAAACAGGAGAAATGGCCAGAGATCGAGAAATGTTGAGACGCCCGTGCTGAGGGCGCCGTTCTGCACCATGAATTTTGGCAATGCACTGAAAAGGACATGCAACCTTTGAAATTACAAGTCTTTGTATTTATTTATTGATGTTGGCGATATTTCTTTGTCTCTGTCCTTACTTTCTTTCTGTCTTTCTTTCTGTCTGTCTTTCTTGTTTGCTTTCTTTATTCCTTTGTTTCCTCTAAAATTAGAGAACAAGCATCTTTCCTGTGGGAACATACTAATGTAGGTCATGGACTAATTTCCTTTCGCTAAAGAATAAAATTGAAATTACATGGAGATTGTGACACCAGGATCAGAGAGGTAGGCTAAATGGGCAGGGGAGAGAAACCATCCTTTCGTTTCCTACTTTATAAACTGTTATAAACATTCACACTGCCCAGTCGGTGTCTGCAGATGAGGGGTTAGTGAAGGCAGTTTCACAATTCCCCGACATACCGGTCGAAGGTTCGAAATCAGATGTGGGTGATTTGAGAGCAAATCGCTTTGTGTTGATTTCAATGGTATGAGCGTTGGCCTTCAGTAATCATTGACACACTATTGAACGTAAAATTGCAGAGTAAATCACAACTCCCAGTAAACGCCGGGGTTGATTCAACAAGTGAATTATTCTTCAACAAATGAATCGGTACAATTATCTCGGAACAGTCATAACATCTGATAGCAGATGCCTTGAAGAGACTAGAACAAGAATCGCCATGGCGAAAGTAGCCTTTAGCAAGATGAAAAACATACTGACCAATAAAAAAAATGTCAATTGAAACGAGAAAAAGAGTGTTGAGGTGCTACATAGAGCCTGTACTTCTGTATGGATGTGAAACGTGGACAATGAACAGTCAAGCTGAAAAACATCTGATGGCTGTAGAAATGTGGTTTCTGAGGAGAATGTAAAGAATACCATGGACAGACAGAAAAACTAATGACCAAGTATTACAGGAAACAAATGAAAATCGTAAATTGGTTAGAGAAATTTAGACGTAGACAGTCAAAATTGTTTGGACATGTTATGAGAAGAAATGAATTGGAGAACTTGGTGACAACTGGCAAGATCGAAGGGAACAGACCAAGGGGAAGACCGAGAAGTAAATACCTGGATGGCTTGGCCACATGGCATGGTCGCGACAGGAATACTGAGCTTATCCACGACTCTGGTGATCGAGTGAAATGGCGAGTCATGACCGCCCACGCTTTCCGGCATGGCATATGATGGATGGACATCTTACATGGAGAATTAGTGCCAGCAATTCCTGGAAAAAGAAAGACAGCCTTCCATATGTACATTAAAACACTGCAAACAACTTGTCGGAATTTTCTATCGTGATGTGCCAGTTACCCCTGGCCGAGTTGTGAAGGAAACAGATGGAAGGACGACTTCGTAATGTTTTGTATCACTTACAAACATTTTTTTCTCACTAAGACACATTTCCTATGTTCTTGTTGGTGTTCACCAATGACTTTTTTTCCAGAAATAATGTCCTTTTCAGGTTGAAATATTGAAATATTAGTATGCCAAAAATCGGACAATGACCAGGGTACAGGATATTTACCCTTTGGTACTGACAGGGTTCAAAGGGTTCAAACCGAACCATGTAAACCAAGTCCTAAGTCAAGGGACAGCACTGACTAAATTAAAGACTAAATTGTCACGTGTATTTTACTTCCCCTTGTAAATGTATGCCTGACCTAATTTATTACTTAACATGGAGGTCAGCATGACAGAATACATAAGAATGCGCGTTCTTACACATCCGGTGTGCTGATGCCGAGGTAAGGGGTTCAACCCCTACATATGACAGTTGGACTAAAATGTTGACTTCTTGTCCTTGACTTGGGGACGTAACTTACGTAAATAAGCACCTCTGAAGTCGGAGTGGGTTAGACTGATGGTGAGGGTCACTCGTAATAGTGAAAGCTAATCAACAAATGTTACTAGGAGTAGTGTGTATGGACTATGCTTGAGTTCAAAGCGAGCGCCAAAAACATTTACTTTAAATAATAAAACTTTAAATAATACTAAACTATTTACTGAAATACACACCACTCACACTCGTGCACACCACTTACACACTCATACATACCACCCACACACACATACACCACAAGCAGAGCCAAATTAACACGTGTTTTGGAAGTTGTTGTCTACAGGCTGGGGTGGGAGAAAGAGGGAGACTGTATAACTGCCTTATAGGAGAAAGGGGGGGGGGGGTGAGATGTATTAATTTTAATCATCATCTGCCCAGACAAAATATAAATATACAATTTTGGAAGCGTAACGAAACAGACAGGCAGGCAGACAGACAGACAGACAGACAGACAGACAGACAGGCAGGCAAGCAGGCAGGCAGGCAAGCAGGCAGGCAGAGACTGGGCTGTCGAAAACATTACAGAATAAATACATGATAGAATACATAAAATGATTTGTACTTAAAATATGTCCTTTTCGGGACGTTGCCATCAAGCCCAACCCCGACCTGATTTTCTTGGCCATTTTACGTTCAGTAGTCAGTAGTCAACGACAAGTCACCATTCCAGTTTAACTGACCGCTATAGGGAATGAACTCACTAACGCGCCATGAGCGAACCAACGGTTTAAGATTTATTTTTTTTTAAATTGCATATCCTGGTTTTTTTTTTCAGAGAGCACTGAAAAACTGCCGGTTTCCCTGGCGAAGGTGTTAAGGACGTTGTTCGTAATCCCGTACACCCACGTATGGAACACAGCTGCGCGAGATTCGGCAGTGGATCGCGCCGCGCTGGTTACTTACGGAAGTATGTGTGCCGGTCGTTCAGAAAGCAATGGCAAACTACTGAACATAAAACTTGCCTAGTATATTAACAGCAGCTGAAAAATGCTGGTTTTGACTGCACTGTCTTGTATAGGATATGCGGGGGGGGGGGGGGGGAATGACAAACTACTGAGTGTAAAACTTGCCAAGAGATCAGAACAGCAAAAAAAAATGCTGGTGTTGACTGCGACCTCCTGTAAAGGATATGAATCTAAACCTCATTTGCAGGACGCCATGAACAATTCCAGCCCCAGATTGATTTTTCTAGACAATTTTACATTCAGTAGCTTGTCATTACCGATTTGTGGTTCCTGAGACGAATGCTAAGAATTTATAGAACTGCCAGGGTAACTAACAACCACTCCCTGAAAGAGACTACTGAAACTAGAACTTTATAAACACCAATAAGAAAGAGCCAAACAGCTTTCTTTGGTCATGTGATGAGAAGAGGGGCATTGGAGAACATCGTGACGACTCGAAAGATCGATGGGGAGAGAGGCAGAGGTAGGCCAAGAGAAATGATGCTGGGTGGACTGATACGGTGACATGGAGGAATATCATCAGCAGAGTTGCTCCTGACCACCAAGGACCGAGGAGAGACATAAACGCCTACGCCAACTGGCAGGCACTTGATGATGTGTTTGCCATTACTTACGTTGAATTCCAAAGTGGAAACTATCCGGCTACATTTCTACTTACCCACACCATATGGTCGGAAATTTTTGGGCGCGGTAAACTGCTCATTGTCGTCCAGATGGCGCTGCGGCAGGAAAGTCTCGACATCAATATAGGCACGCGGGTCATAGTGTAAACTGTAAATCCCGCCTAAGACAAAGGTGCCTCTGGGAATGGCGTGTCCTTCAATCTGTCAGACATGTACAATAAGGACAGCGGTAGTCTCAACGAGTTACGGAGGATATTCTTAATCCCGCATACCACGTTCGAAACACAGCTGCGGGAAATTTGGCAGCAGACCACCTTGCGTTGGTTTTTATAAATTGATATGAGTGTCGGTCGTCCAGAAAAGAATGGCAAACTACTGAATGTGAACTTGTCACGAGATCACAAACAGCCAAAACAATACTGGGGCAATATATCCTCTAAGGCAGTGGCTCTGAACCGGTGAGGAATCCCCATCGCTAGGGGGGAATTTTAGCGTTTCGGGGGCTGGGGGTAGGGGGAGGGGATTAAGATTATTTCAAGATCGCGTTAATACAAGAACCGATTACTTGATATTATTTGTTCCTCCATACTTTACGGTTCTTTGCTTGTGAGCTTGTGTTTGCTGGCTATGAACTCCAGCATGAAGTCCTGTATGTCGGATGAAGGCATCCTGTTGTCCAACATCAGTGTGATGTCATAGAGGACCTGAAGTTTGCGTGAGTATCCGTTGTCCCATGTCTGGCTTATTGGTGTGCAGACTGGTGGTTCCTCGCCATGTAGGCAGATACTCTCAGACTTTGGAGGAATCAGCGATCCTACTGACGTTAGCCAGGACTCCGAAGGGACCTGTTGCTCAGGACACGCGACTAGGACGTGTCAGTAGGTCTTGGCCCTTATAGAACCTGGCCCTGGTGCCTTGGAAACACTTCTGCGTCCCTTTACGGTTCTGAACATCTCGCTTTTCCTTCTGAAATTCATTTTATAACGTAAGTAGACCCGCAAATCACGTTTTATGTAGACGTCTAGACTTGTTCTAGTATGTGTTATTAAAATAAGCTTCCATATTTACGTATACTGTGTAGGGACGGGGTTGGGGGTTATTTATAGGGAGGAAATACAAAAGGGGAGAATGACGAGAATATGGTGAAGGGGTGCACGGGCCAAAAAAGGTTGAGAACCACTACTCAAAGGAGTTTACAACTAACTTTTAATCTCACAGCATATGCTATCGTAGGGGGTATAACAGGTTATATGTTTGATTTCAATGTCAAGAACCAGGACCTTTACAGAACGTTCCTCTAATGACGGCCCGGCGAAAATATTCTCGATTCCTTGATAGTTGGCCTGCCTGATGCATTGTTGTGCTCAGGGTATGTGCAATGGCGGTGTTTTTCTTTGTGCTGGTCAGCCGCTGTCTCTCCTCCCAGTCACCATGCCTACCATCACTTCTCTGTCCACACCCTTGAGATGTTTAACTAAATCAGTGCCATACAAAACGTAGCTTTGGACCAAACTTGGTACAAAATCGAATGAACATGTATTGTAATATAAATTTCCGTTCACTGAGCATTGAAATTGCGGAAGGTACCAAGAAACAAAACAAATAACATGATGATCCTAGTATTGCTATATATCGTCCTTCTGTTCAAATGGGATGTAACATTTTGCGGTATATTATCCTTCGGCACTGAATAATTTAATACTCGTTTATCCAAATAATTTCAGAGTTGTTTAAGAGCCAGTTTTTTTTTTTTTTTTTTTTTTTCAATATTTTCATTAAAATCTTAGAGAATTTCAGTATTTTTCTTCTTCTAAGTCCACACTATTTCAAAAACTGTTTCGTAACATTCAAGTTCAAGATCTTCAATTTTCTTCTGGAGTGAATGCGAAATGGTGCATGGTATATATTTCATAACCTAAGATTGTTGGCTTCTTTTGGTGAGGTTGAGTTGAGTTGAGTCAAGAAACCACATCAAAGAACTCAGGACATTCCCTTGTGCCCTCTTTCCCAATCTTCAATAACCAGCGAAGAGTCCCAATACTAATGGTACCAACTGCAGTCTGATTATACGTCCGTCTGGCCTTTCTTCGAAGTCTTGAGTATCTGTCAGATCCTCTAGTAACCCCGTCCTCATTCTTTCCAGAGCATGGTGATTTATTTATTCTTACATACCATCACATGATAATAAGGGCAATGACGACATCTGCCTTATCGCACATTAGTGCCCATCCAGTGGTGCAGACCCAGCCAATATATCTGCCTGTTCGTTTCCAACACACCTGCATTCTCTGGAGAAAAGATCCACCTTTATCTGCAAGCTCTGTGAGTCCGTGACAACGATGACATGTGTGTGCACTTTGTCTTACAATCAGCGGACCACTGTAATGATCTTCTCCGCTTCCATTCTCAGACTAGATCTTGCGATATCATGTTCCAGGCTTTCCTGCACTAAAAGCTTCACTATGAACCTTCACGTATCTTATACTTCCTTTGCATGTTATAACAGGGTCATCCGTGTAGATGATTACATCGCCTGCGAGCCAATTGTCAAGAATCAATTGTTGCACACCTTATTCTGCACATCCCGTTGGCCAATCTCTACACATCCCGTTGGCCAATCTCTACACATCCCGTTGGCCAACTTCTCCACATCCCGTTGGCCAATCTCTCCACATCCCGTTGGCCAATCTCTCCACATCCCGTTGGCCAATCTCTCCACATCCCGTTGGCCAATCTCTCCACATCCCGTTGGCCAAGCTCTCCACATCCCGTTGGCCAATCTCTACACATCCCGTTGGCAAATCTCTCCACATCCTGTTGGCCAATCTCTCCACATCCCGTTGGCCAATCTCTCCTCATCCCGTTGGCCAACTTCTCCACATCCCGTTGGCCAACTTCTCCACATCCCGTTGGTCAATCTCTACACATCCCGTTGGCCAATCTCTACACATCCCGTTGGCCAATCTCTACACATCCCACTGGCCAATCTCTGTACATCCCGTTGGCCAATCTCTACACATCCCGTTGGTCAATCTCTACACATCCCGTTGGCCAGTATCCGCACTCATGCTTTAAATGGTTATGTTTTCGAATCCCCCTTGAAGTGGGCCATGTTTTAATTGACCCAATCAAAACACAGTACCCCTCAAGGCTTGTAAATGGGTCCTTTATTTTACTTACTGCCACAAACTGTCATCTGCTGTCTATAGTAGCTTGCAGTGTAGGAAATGAGGGGCGTGGGGAGGGGGTGGGGGGGGGGGGGTCCTTGAGCCTGAGGAAGTAAGACTGGCTGGTGCAGTCGCCGCGAACTGTGCAGGTAGGATTGTCTTTTTGCCTCCGACAGAAAAATGTCCTCACCTTACCGAGCATTAAAACCCGGGTTTCCCGAAGAAGGACCCGGAATTTAAGCCTCTCGGCCAGTCTCTTCTCCTGAACAAATCAATCAGAGACTGCAGGCGTTCCTCATCTGGGGTGCAGTAATCATAAATTGTTGTATTTTACTTACATTAGACAAAAACCCTTACTTTACTGCGAAATACAGCTAAGGCCCACTGATGTCAACAACAGATTATCAACGCTGATAGTCAACAGTGATGGTCAATAATGATAGTCAACAATGATAGTCGGCAGTGATAGTCAACATCAACATTAGCAACAACTATGCACATATAAGTTCAATCGAATGTCTTACCACTGAGTCCTCTGTGGCAACATGAGGCAGTGTTGCTGGTGTAACAGCTCCTAGTCTTAAACCTTCAACAATGCATGCTTGAAGATAGGGCAGTTGGTCTTTCAAAGACCAAGTTATCCTTCCTCCGTTGGCCTCCACGGCCCTGTCTATCTCCCCTTGTGCCCATTGCTGCATTTGTGGGTTCTTTGACATGTACATCAGGATGAACTCTAAGGCAGACAGCGTGCTGGTCACTCCACCAAAGAACAAATCAGCCAGAGACTTCAGGAGTTCAGCATCTGCAGTGTAATAATTATAAATTAGTCACTGACATTACTTACAAACGCCGAGTAAGTTTTCATGTATACGAACCAATGTGGCGTAGTATCTAGAGCATTTTCTTAGTTAGTTAGTTAGTTAGTTAGTTAGTTTAGTTAGTTAGTTAGTTAGTTTAGTTGGTTAGTTAGTTAGTTAGTTAGTTAGTTAGTTAGTTAGTTTAGTTGGTTAGTTAGTTAGTTAGTTAGTTAGTTAGTTAGTTAGTTAGTTAGTTAGTTAGTTAGTTAGTTAGTTAGTTAGTTAGTTAGTTAGTTAGTTAGTTAGTTAGTTAGTTAGTTAGTTAGTTAGTTAGTTTAGTTAGTTAGTTAGTTTAGTTAGTTAGTTAGTTAGTTAGTTAGTTAGTTAGTTAGTTAGTTAGTTAGTTAGTTAGTTAGTTAGTTAGTTAGTTAGTTAGTTAGTTTAGTTGGTTAGTTAGTTAGTTAGTTAGTTAGTTTAGTTTAGTTAGTTAGTTAGTTAGTTAGTTAGTTAGTTAGTTAGTTAGTTAGTTAGTTAGTTAGTTTAGTTAGTTAGTTAGTTTAGTTAGTTAGTTAGTTAGTTAGTTAGTTAGTTAGTTAGTTAGTTAGTTAGTTAGTTAGTTAGTTAGTTAGTTTAGTTAGTTAGTTAGTTAGTTAGTTTAGTTAGTTAGTTAGTTTAGTTAGTTAGTTAGTTAGTTAGTTAGTTAGTTAGTTAGTTAGTTAGTTAGTTAGTTAGTTAGTTAGTTTAGTTAGTTAGTTAGTTTAGTTAGTTAGTTAGTTAGTTAGTTAGTTTAGTTAGTTAATTAGTTAGTAAGTTTAGTTAGTTAGTTAGTTAGTTAGTTAGTTAGTTAGTTAGTTAGTTAGTTAGTTAGTTAGTTAGTTAGTTAGTTTAGTTAGTTTAGTTTAGTTAGTTAGTTAGTTAGTTAATTAGTTAGTTAGTTAGTTAGTTAGTTAGTTAGTTAGTTAGTTAGTTAGTTAGTTAGTTAGTTAGTTAGTTAGTTAGTTAGTTTTATTTGGTTGGTTGGTTGGTTGGTTGGTTGGTTGGTTGGTTAATTAGTTAGTCGACAGATTATCCTCATTGCACATCGAACAATTCAGTTCATAATTGCTCGGATCCCCTCCTCAGTAACTCCTGCAGCGTGTAGCGGCTAACCACACAAGTTCTGTGTTGGTTTTTTAATCTTCCTTGGCTTCCTGCATAGTGTTTTTGTTTGGCCACACCTCTTTTAACTTGTTGTTCTCGCAGTATGACCACGGATGTAGATTCACAGTCATCACTTGGTTCTTGCAAACGACTTGGTTCTCGCAACGACCCATTTTCTCAACGTTTCAAAAAGCCTCGATTCGAATCTCTTCGAAGCAGATTTCCGCATGACCGTGTAGAGTCGACCCAAGCTAATAAAATAGGTCCCAGACAATCTACTCGAAGGTTTATAAGTTTATACCGACCTCTTGATACATCGGTTGCCAATTAGCCCAGAAATTATAGGCCACAATGGCATGGAAAATTGGGTTCTATAAGTTTACCTTTTGTGTAAGTGTATCTAGTAAAACAGTGATTTTCTTGTCACTATTTTTTTTTTTTTTTTTTTGGAAATACAATTCTTATTAATTTCAATTAGTGGAAAGTTGTACATTAACAGTTCTTGACTAAACTTAACAAATCAGTTCAACTATTCCCTCATTGTTTAACGTCTTTCTCCGTAATCCCGTATATTCTCGTGAGTAACGTAACCTGCGCGAGAATCGGTAGTGGTTCTCGCCGCGTTGGTAACTTACAGGGTATGTGAGCTAGTCGCCCAGAAAGCAATAGCAAATTACCGAGCGTAATCTTGTCTAGTACATCAACAGCAGCTGAAAAATGATGATGTTGACTGCAACGTCCTGTAAGGGATATTTAATTTTTTTTTTTTTTAATTTAAAAAAAAAAAAAAAAAAAAACTATTCCCTCATTGGACAGTTGACTTCTGGAACTGAAAGAGTTTAATAGCCAATTCAAGTATACTTAAGAGTCCAGAGATGGCTACAAACTTCAGCATATAGATAGGTATGCCAAATGTAACTAGCTTTGGTAGATACACAAAAAGAAACATTGTATACATTTTGAAATACGTTTTTCATAAATAAAGGCACTGGCTGCTTCTTAGAGAGAGAGACATTATCTTTCTGCTTTTCCTTCTCCTTCTTCACTTTCTTCTTCCTCGTCTTTCTTCTTCTTCTTCTTCTTCTTCTTCTTCTTCTTGCTGTATGGCGTTGGTCCTTTCTGTCCATAGTCTCATGTATCGCGAATTTGCATTCATTTCCGATGCAGATTTCGCTCCATGCCAGGATGTCAAACTGCCAAGCAGCTTCCCTCTAATGCTTACCTGTCTCTCTTTCCTAGCTATTTTCAATGTATCCTTTCTCGCGCTAAAACATAATCCCCTAAAATGCAGCATATTTGCAGCACTTACCACTTTCCTCAGTGGCTGAAGCAAATTCTGGCTGCTTCAGAATTCTCTGAAGAACAGAATCCTGGTTCTCGTTGATAGAATCATTCTCCAGAGAAGGCCACGGGGATTCTTCAGAGTTATACTTCTTTGGTGGCTGCTGAGTTTCATTTGGGATGATTATTTTCATATCGTTATTCTCTGTCGGTTTTGAGTGAGGACATTCAGAAGCAGCAAAAGCTGGATCGTTTCGAGCTTGGTGTATCCATTCGCGAAGAAGCTCACGCATGCGCCGTGATGTTCCATGAATATCCTGAATGTTCTTGCAGAAAAGCGTTGAGAGTGGTCGTCGAAGCCTGCATTGTGGACAACCAAGATATCTTAAAGTTCCGAATTATAAAACATTTTTGTGATTTATCAGGGTTGGCATAGTGGTTAGTTCCCTGCTTCTCGGCCCATGTCAAGTTTCCAGCAGTGATATGGATTTTTCCTGCCAAAAGCATCCACGTGTAGAGCCAGGGTCGCATTAAGGGTTTCAGATCATATTTTCCCATGGAAACTAACTGCAAAGACGGGGATTGGTTATCTTACCAGAATGCCGTGACCTAATAATTGACACACCTACTGTAACTACGAGGGGAAGTCAATAAGTAAGTCACAAATGGCTGTAGAAAAATAACTAAATGTGGTAACAACCTTAAACAAGTTTATTTTTATACATGCATTGTCCCTTTATTTCTCAACATAATTTCCACCAATATCGATGCACTAATCCCATCGTTTTACCAGTCCTCCCAAACCGGCTGCATAGAACTACGTGCTCTGTTTTCTAAACCACGTTTTCACTTCACATTCAACTTCGGCGTCATTCGCCAAATGTCTCCCGCCTAGGTGAGTTTTCAGTGGACCAAAAAGGTGTAAATCGCTAGGCGCTAGACTGCTGGCCAGGTTACAATGCATTTGAATCCATATCGAGGCGGACTTTTCTTTCAACATTGACCTGGGTTCTCCGGACAACCCAGCCTAACATGGCTACCTGGACATTTGCTGGAAAGTAAAGGCGGTCGGTGTGCCATTGACCACACCGCCCATCGAGTTCCGATGGTCTATAAACACAGGACTTAAAAAGGTCTTAAAAGTCGACATGACCGACTTCATTACACCGGGTTTCTTCTTCTTCTGCTGCGTTCATCCGGAGAGTTTTTTTTTCGGACGCGATTGCGTTGTGCCTGTTTACAGCAGAGCTGCGATATTGCGCCTTTAGGCCGACACATCCGACTTCTGCGGGTACCGAGTTTTATCCTATATGGCTCGTTCTTTTTCCGCAAGGCGCCCTGCCTAAGGCGTCACACAAAGCACGAACTCCGTAGCTCCAGTGAGTCTTCGAGAAAAATGCACTCATGAACCGAAAGACGTAGCCCGGAATCGAACCCACTACCTTCGGAGCGCGAGGCAGAAGGCTTGACTACTTCGCCACGGAGACTCCCCAAAAAATCCACACCTTATTGAGGATTTCGAACACGGGTCTCCCAAAGAATAACCCGGCAAACTTAGCCACTCGGCCAGCCGCTCCTCGGCAAACACGATATCTCTATACCATCAAGTTGTGTAGAACAGCCTTTACATAAATTTTACGTCTTATTCTATTGACCAGTCCGTACCATCTCCATCATTAAGTACCTTGCCAAATGACATGCGCGATCGCGCTTCTTCACGCTTCTCGTTCTTTAGCAGAATGTACAAGTTCGCACGATATCTATCTTGCCATGATGCTAATTGTCCAGTATCCTCTCCTGCTGCCTTTCTTACGTCCACCTTTCTTTAATTATACCAGTTGTGCAATATCTCCCGGCTGTTCTCGTCTTGTATCCAACCGAAATCATGTTTGATAGGTTTGAGATATCATTGATTGTGGCTTTCTGTTGTGTGCTTGACGGAGATAATATAATTTCTTCACAATGTGTAGTTTCCACCACCATAACTACTACTACTACTACTACTACTACTACTACTACTACTACTACTACTACTACTACTACTACTACTACTACTACTACTACTACTACTACTACTACTACTACTACTACTACTACTACTACTACTACTACTACTACAAGTACTACTACTACTACTACTAATAATAATAATAATAATAATAATAATAATACGACTACTACAACTACTACTGATACAAAAACAACTACTACTGCTACAATAACTACTAATAATTATACTACTACTATTTCTACTACTACTACTACTACTACTACTACTACTACTACTACTACTACTACTACTACTACTACTACTACTACTACTACTACTACTACTACTACTACAACTGCTGCTGCTGCTACTACTACCATTACTGATACTAATACTTCTTATACTACTACTAACTGTACTTGTACTACTATTTCCAGTACTTCTACTACTACTACTGCTACTACTAATTCTACTACTACTACTACTACTACTACTACTACTATTACTACTACTACTACTACTACTACTACTACTACTACTACTACTACTACTACTACTACTACTACTACTACCACTACCACTACCACTACTACTAATACTACTACTACTAATACTACTACACTACTACTTCATTGTACTTACTTGGGATGTTTCAATGAAATATGTGTAAGTATTGAAGACAGATCAGCTCTTTCCATTTTTTTGGCAACCTGTCCAAGTTCTGTCCTGTCGGTAGAACCGTCTACCAGAGTAGCGCCTAACAAGAGTCCAGCAATAGCATTGGCACACGCATGCAACATCACATCGCCAATCTTCATTGGTCCGTTGCAGTGTGAGTTCAGAGTTCTCAGTGCAGTTTGCAGTTCTGATTGAATGACGCCTTCTATATTTTCCTCGAAAGATCTACTACATAGAACTGTCATAAAGGCACGCCTGTTTTTCTTCCAGCTATCTCCGCTGCCAAATAACAGGCCTGTGGATAATAATAATAATAATAATAATAATAATAATAATAATAATAATAATAATAATAATAATACCGTCATTATAAACGCAGACGCTGTGGAGAAGGGATTATGAACGCAATTGGTAATCCCACATTTACACAGCTGAGGGCGATTTGGAAGCAGATAGCCTTGTGCTGATTTTCATACAATGGTATGGGTTTCGGTCGTTCAAAAAGCAATGGCAAACTACTGAACATGAATTTGCCAAGAAATCACAAACAGCTAACTGATGCTGGTGTTGACTGCGACGTTCTGTAAATGATATGCAAGTAACTACTACACTAACTATATATATTGTCAGAGTCCAGAGTACGGCAGTGATGCAGTGACATCGTTACGCCGCCAGGTGACTCAGTCCCTAGCAGGGATGAAGGAACTTCGTTACGCCGCCAGGCGAGTGGTAGTCACCTGCCTGCGAAGTTGCCGGCTGGTGAGACGGCCAGCGGTCACACCAAGGACGCACGCATGTCTCGTGAAGCCACCTTAGGTGAGGAGGCGAGTTCCAAACCACAGGCAGACAGCTCTGGGACGTGGACTGAACAGGACGCATGTTGCGAGAAAGGTTTCTGTGGCCGAATGTCGAGTGCCTGGACATCTTGAGAGTCAGACTGTGTGCTGTATGGTGAATGTAAGTGTATTGAAGTATCCAGTATATATTGTTGTGATCATCGTACTGTATATGATCTGTAATTAAATCCGTTGAACGTTGTGTCGTTGAGTCTTGAGTCAAATCACGTTGTACTTGTACTGTCCCACATGTGTTAGGTAGCGAGCCAGGTGTAAGACCCTGACATGTGTGGACGTGGGGGCTAACGTCCAGCTTTGAAATGAACGTATTTATGTGATAAATGGTTAGAACTAGAGGTTGTGAACTTAGAATTTTTGTTAAAATTGTTTGTACATGTAAAAGTGATCATGGAAGGCTCATTTTGAATTATTGCTACAGTGTGTAAACATGGAGACTAGTTATAAACGTACAGTGCATTCGTATTGTTTGATCATGTAAACGTATAAAACATTCGTGATTGTCAAATTTTTGTCACCGTTTTGACCTTGTCGACATTGTGATCTTGTCGCCATTGTGACCTTGTCGCCATCTTGTAAACTTGATGTCTATGTCCTTACTGAATGTCATCTTGATGTAAGTGATGTGTCATCAGTGTTATAGCGTGTTGAAATACATTTAGATTGTCTTTGTGGATTGAGTTTGTGGAAAGCAAAAAGTTTTTTGAAAGAAAGTGACTTGTGTTGGGGAAAAAAAAAAAATTGTTGACGGACAAACTTACGACATACAATTACACTCAACGCCATACAAACCTACTTAATACTTAGTGACAAGCAGGCACACACCAACAAATAGACGCTAATTTATTTCCTCCAAAACAAAGCAGGTTTTTCCGTACCATCCGAAACCGTGCGCGTAGAGGTCATTTGTGATTCGAACTGACGACCCTACAGTTTCCTAGCCCGATTTCCAACCATTCTTCACCGCATCCAGGGCACTTGAGTATATTTTTCTTTTCATTTACTTTAAGGATGCAATTTTAGGCACATATTGCATATAGGAAAATTGTAAATTGTTCATTGTACTAACCACTTATAACTAATTGTGTGGCTGGTATTACTTCGACATTTTTTTCATCATGTCTTCATTAAATGATTTCATTGATATGGGGTTAAAGTTGAAGTTAACAGGTGATGAGTTAACAAAGTGGAGTGAGAATAAATACTCTGAACACCTTCGCGAGAAAGCTGCTGAACGCGATGAACGAGCAGCTGAAAGAACGGCCAAGCAAGTAGAGGCAGATACAGCCTTAAAGCAAGCCGAATTAGAACTGGCGGCAAAGACAAAGCAAGCCGAATTAGAACTGGCTGCAAAGACAAAGCAAGCTGAGATAGATAGTGAACTCAAGAAAGCAGAAATAGCAGCTCAGAGTAAGAGAGAAGAACTGGAGTTGCAATTAAAAATAAAACAACTCGATACTGAGACTGCTATCAATAAAGAGTATAAGAAATCTGAGAGACTGGAGAAAGAAAACCAGTACAAGAAATATCAGGGTATTGTCCGTAATTATACCTCGGGTGACTGCATTGCAGCCTTTACCCAAAATTTTGAAACTTTAATGGAACATTACCAAGTTCCACTGTCGGAATGGAATATTGTGTACATGAGGAGTTTATCAGGGGAACCTCTTAAAGTCATTGAGACTATTCCCAAAGACCTCAGAAAAGACTACCATTATCTTAAATCAAAGATAATGGCACATTTTATGTTAGATGAAGCAGGTTACAGAGAACAGTTCAGCGAGTTGAGCCCAAAACCGACTCAAACGTTCTCTGACTACCTCTGCTTAGTCCGAGATATTTTCACCAAATGGACTTCAGCAGCCAAAATTGACAGAAATTATGATAGATTAGAAGATCTAATCATCAGAGACAAAATCATTTCATCCATTCCACCAAAATTTTCCAAATTTTTGCAGGTGAATGAATGCACTAGTATAGATGAGATTGATAGACGAGGTACGGCGTATTACACCGCCAACAAACACTGTTTTGTGACAGAATCTACGGACATTGATTTTGTAGCTGCGGCTAATTTTGACAAACCCTATAGTAGGCAGAAACCTCATAGGCCTACCTCTGAGAAATTTAAGCACTGTATTCATTGTAAATTTTCACATCAACAAAATGAAATGTGCGATAAAAACCCAAAATATGATATTTATCTACGAGATATGATAAACAGACGAGATCATGAGCGTAGATCGTTCAGGTCTGTGCGTAAATGTTATCTTTGTAAAGCGCATGGACACCATCGCAAGGATTGTAAAGGTAGACAAATGATCAACGAGGCAAATGCCGCCTTGTCAAACAGTTCAGAGTCAGAAGAAGAAAAATCAGAGAAACATCCTGTGAACTCAGCACAGACTTTTGACATGTATAACACTTTATGTACTGTTTGTAACACCTTCTATGAAGATGGTATTTTAACGTGTGGTCACGCCATCCCTATTGCCAATGAAGAAGCTAATTTGGTAGTAGATTCAAAAGGCAAGATAATCGTCCATCACGGATATGTGAACGGCAAGTCTGCTACAGTTCTTCGAGATACCGGCAGTTCACTTATTGGCCTTAAGAGAACGTTCATAATGCCTACAGACTATACAGGCAGTCACGTAACATGCAGAACATTCTCAGGCAATATTGAGAGATACCCATTAGCTTGGGCATATATTCAAACACCTTTCCTCACTGGGAAAGTAAAAGTCGCTGCGTTAACAAACCCAGTGTGTGATGTAATAATTGGAAATTTGCCAGAGGTGAATGATAAACCTCATGACATAACATCTATGTGTATTGATGATAACATAACATCACCATCCAATGTCATCATTGATAATGTCACACCACCTATTGAATGTATGGTAGCTAATGTAGCACTAAGTTCTCATCATATCATTGACAACATTGTTTCATCACCATCTGACATCATTGATTGTGTGAACGCAGTAACCAGATCTACTGCTAGAGTGCAAGATGAAAGTAATCAAAATGAGGCTATTCAGTCACTTAGCCCAGTATCACTACCTACTAACACCATGAAGGAAACTTTTGTAACAGCTCAAAAGGCTGACCCTTCATTGGTAAAATATTTTAATCTGATCGGCCAAAAGCCAAAGGTAACCAAGAATGCAAAATGGCATTTTGCTTTGAAAAATGATATCCTCACCAGGTATTATACCAGAGGTGACAACACCACAGAGCAAACTGTTTTGCCAACTAGTTATCGTAAGCAAGCCTTACATCTTGCCCACGATATACCTCTTGCAGGGCATATGGCATATGTTAAGACCAGATCTAGATTATTAACACAGTTTCATTGGCCCAAATTTTGCAATGACATTAAAGAATATTGCAGAAGTTGTGACACCTGCCAGAAACTGATAAAAAAAAGGTAAACACCCACAGGCAAAGTTGCAAGTCACTGACTTAGCCAGTCGACCTTTTGAAAAACTATCTGTTGACATAGTGGGCCCTCTCAATCATACAACTAAAGGGAATAAATATATTCTAACTGTTTTTGATCAATGTAGTCGCTGGCCGGAAGCTATTCCGCTTAAGAACATAACTGCCAATGATATAATGGAAGTATTCTTCCATATTTTTTTCTCGGATAGGATTTCCAGACACTATCCAATCTGATAGGGGTACTCAGTTTATCGCCGCATCTACCCAAGCTTTCACCAGAATGTTGGGAGTGAAGCAATGTTTCAATTCACCATACCATCCTCACTCAAGTGGAATCGTTGAAAAGTTTAACGGCGATCTGAAGCACATGCTTGCAAAAGTCACGCAAGAACACCCTAATAATTGGGATGTATATCTACCAGCTATTCTTTTTGCTTATCGCGAGGTACCACATTCTAGTACCGGTTTCTCTCCTTTTGAACTTATTTATGGTGCCAAACCACGTGGCTCATTGACTATTTATCACCAAATGTTAACTGAATCTACTCCAGTACTTAAACCCATATCATCATACGTATATGTTACATCATTGCGTGAAAGAATCATCAAATCATGTACGATTGCAAAGAATGCACTAAAATTATCTGGTGCTACTTATAGACAGTATGCTGACAAAGGAAACAGAACAATAACTTTGACACCTGGACAGGACGTTCTTCTTCTGTTACCTAGCGACCGACACTTATTGACTGATTCTTGGCAGGGACCTTTTAAAGTGACAAGACAGATTTCACCTGTAGACTATGAGATCCTAATAAAAGACAAACACAAAATATTTCACATAAATATGCTAAGACCATACCATAACAGAGACAACGAACAAGACAATACGACAGCTTGTACAGTGATAATAGATCACGAAGATGACGAGGTTAGTGACGAAATTCCAACACCTACATTAGACACGACAGACTGCTTGAAGGATATCAAGATCAATCCAAAGCTAACTCAAGCAGAAACAGACAGTTTAAAACACCTAATACAACAGTACAACACCATTTTCTCCAACAACCCAGGACAAACAGAATTAGTACAGCATCACATCACACTCACATCAAACACACCCATACGATGCAGACCATACACCATCCCATTACATTACAAAGAACATTTACATCAGGAGATCATCAACCTAGAAAAGAATAACATCATAAGACGATCCCAATCAGACTTCTCATCTCCCATGGTCATTGTACGCAAAAAGGACAATACAATAAGACTGTGTATCGACTATCGAAAACTAAATAAAATAACTGTTCTAGATTTGGAGCCAATGGCAAACACTGACGATCTTCTGACAGAACTGACAGACGCTAGGTTCTTCACGAAGATAGATATGACTAAAGGATATTATCAGATAGAAGTAGACGAACAGAGCAGACATCTGACAGCTTTTGCCACACCTTGGGGACTGTACGAATGGTGCAAACTTCCATTTGGGCTAGTCAACGCCCCAGCCACATTCGTACGTATGACACGACTTCTTCTAATAGACATTCCTAACATAATCTGCTATATTGACGACATCTGTGTTCACACAGAGACAATGACAGAGCACATAAAGACATTAGAACTGACATTTGAACGCATCAGACAGCACGGACTGACAGTAAAGCCTTCAAAAGTAGACATGGCCTACCCTGAAATATCCTTTTTGGGATACAAAATATCCAATGGCTTTGTCACGACAGACGATAACATTGTGTCCAAGATTCTAAAACTATCACTCCGACTACAAAGAAACAAGTCAGAAGTTTGTTAGGACTGATAAATTATTATCGGCAGTTTATTCCGGATTTTTCCGACCTAACCGAAGTATTTACTAACTTACTAACTAAAGATAAGCCGGAGAAAATTGTAAGCAATGAATGCCTAAAATTAGCATTCTCTAAAGTATTAGCTTGTTTTTCTGATGATAGCTTACACAATCCCATCCTGAAATTGCCCAATCTCCATTTACCTTTCAGATTAAGAACAGATGCGAGCTCCGTCGCGATTGGAGCAGTCTTGCTGCAAGAGCACAACAACATTCTCCATCCTGTGTATTTCGTATCCAGAAAGCTGAAACCGAGAGAACGGGCGTGGTCAATACCTCAGTTGGAAGCCCTAGCTTTAGTGGTGGGTATTACAAAATTGTCTAGATTTCTTCTAGGACGCCATTTTATCGTGGAATCTGACAGCAGTCCGTTGCGATTCATAAATTCTAGGGTACCATCAAACCATATGATAGCCCGTTGGTCTTTGAAACTCCAAGACTACAGCTTCGAGGTCCGACATATTCCAGGCCGAACCAATACGATCGCCGATTTGTTGTCCCGTTGTCCGACCGACCCATTGAGCAACAAAGTCTGAGTGCAGTGTAAAATACTCAGATCAACACAGCCATCTATCAGTGAATAAGTTGTGTATTCACAAAAGCTGTGTAATGTCTACATTGTGATAGGGGTTACTCCCACTGTATATAATGTTCTTATTTTATTAAGAAATGTAGTGATTGTCGTGTATAATTGTGTAGTGTGTGGTAGAAAGCGAACTTTAATTGTACATATTCGGTAACAAGAACATTGCCACATTCGCTCAAGACTTACCGTAAGCGAACTATCCATTGTGACAGTGGCATATCCGTGTGGAATCTTCCAGAGATATTTTAACATCCATGTGTGAAAGTGTGACATGAACAGTTGACAGCTACACCATTGCAGTTTAATCTAAATCCAGAAGGTTTATAAGAAAACATCCAACACATGAACTGTAAGAACAGTATACCGTCCGTATCTACATCAAACCGGAACAGGTGTGTTCTACAAGTTGTAACATCTATTACTTAGTGTTCGTGTGTACTTCCGGATTATGTTGTAATTTAGAGTAAAACTAGCAGACGACACATGAAAGTTTAAAAAGCTATGACGATTCTAAAATCTTTAGGAATCAATAAAATTAAATACACGAATTGTGTGTTTATATATTTATGTAGTGTAATCTTAGAATCATATCTTGATTAGTGTATTCATACTAGCGACTTTTTCTCGTTAGGATGAACAAACGTCAAGCGATGACACTAAGAAATAAAATAATTATTGTAAATTATTATATGCCATAAATGTGTGAAATTATTCCCCTTTATTTTAGTTGCTATTACATCCTTACACAAAGGGCCATAATTTGAAATGTATAATGTAATGTGTTATATAAAAATAGCCATGTGTTTGCCAGATTTTGAACTCATCAGGTAGGCATTTACTGGGCATGGCAAAGGGTTGCAGACATTGCAGACCAACACAAGAGCCCTGGCCAAATGAGGTCGGGGTTTGAGCGTTTTATGTGACTTATGTAAAAGCCACATTTCGGTCTAGCTAGATGGTTTTTTGTTTCAAGAACCATATTATTATTTTTTTTTTTCAAATGCTGCGAGGTAGATGCGTGAAGCTGGAACTACCGATCTGACTGGGTCATTAATGCAATTAAGGTAATCAGCCATCGAGATGATGAAACCTGACAGGTGTTAAAAGTTGAACACCACATGTCGTTGAATATAACTTCTATTGATTATATGTTTTCTATGGCAGATGTGTATTTTCTATGTATTATGATACCAATGTATATAAGCAACATAAGGGTTGACTCTGACAAGGGTTAAGGTACTAACCCAGTATGTATATATATTAGACATGAAAGATGACGTCTTTCATGGAGTTGCCGGGGGAGCGTGTCAGAGTCCAGAGTACGGCAGTGATGCAGTGACATCGTTACGCCGCCAGGTGACTCAGTCCCTAGCAGGGATGAAGGAACTTCGTTACGCCGCCAGGCGAGTGGTAGTCACCTGCCTGCGAAGTTGCCGGCTGGTGAGACGGCCAGCGGTCACACCAAGGACGCACGCATGTCTCGTGAAGCCACCTCAGGTGAGGAGGCGAGTTCCAAACCACAGGCAGACAGCTCTGGGACGTGGACTGAACAGGACGCATGTTGCGAGAAAGGTTTCTGTGGCCGAATGTCGAGTGCCTGGACATCTTGAGAGTCAGACTGTGTGCTGTATGGTGAATGTAAGTGTATTGAAGTATCCAGTATATATTGTTGTGATCATCGTACTGTATATGATCTGTAATTAAATCCGTTGAACGTTGTGTCGTTGAGTCTTGAGTCAAATCACGTTGTACTTGTACTGTCCCACATGTGTTAGGTAGCGAGCCAGGTGTAAGACCCTGACATATATATATATATATATATATATATATATATATATATATATATATATATATATATATATATATATATATATATATATATAGTGGTTGTACGATTATTGCCACTATTATAATTATTATTACTACTACAACTACGACAGCTGAGAGTTGAGTTGAGTTGAGTTAAGAACCGACATCACTGCACTCAGTACATTCCCTTACGTGCTCCGTCCCCTCGTTCAACAGCCAGCGAAGAGTCATACTACTTATCGTTCCCACCGCTATCTGATTAATAGATTATATCTGAGAATAACTACACACATAAACTAACAATAAACAGTAGGTACATAAATTGAAAGCAAGTTGGGAATCTTAATATTGCACAGATAGAATTAACAGCTCATGTTTTTACAGTGACCAAAAAAAAAAAAAATAAGAATACTCACCGTGCGCAGTCCTTCCGGGTATCATTGGACGATCCAGAAATAATTCACCGTTTCTTCCTTCCAAGTATTTCTCTATTAGATCCAAAGTGTTCAGAAAAACAAGGTTTTTGCTGCCCAGTTTCACCCGGTAGATATCGCCGTACTGTTGCGTCCAGGCTAAGTATGTCTTTGGGCCCCTCCGCTGAAACAAAGATCCCACTAAAGGGAGTCCCTTGGGTCCTGGAAGTTCATCAGGGCGGGAAATAGAGCCGGTACCGTGACGTTTCGGCATGCTCTGGTAGATAGATAAATACACTTCCACGTACAACAAATTGACACAGCACCGACTGTGAGATACCTTAGAAACACTTGATTTCATCAAGTAAAGTCACCATATTAATAGGCACGTATAGAAGTAAAAAAAAAAAACAGACTGGCTTCGGAGTACACTTATTCCTTCAGAGAGGTGGAGTCGTTATATCATTCTCTTTCCCTAATGTCTTACTTTCTCTTTACTTACATTCTCTATTCCTACAGTCATACGTTTCCATTTTCACACATTCTTACATTCCCTTTCCTACAGTCTTACATTCTCTTTACTTACATAGTTTGTTCCCTACAGTGTTACATTGTCTTTCCTACGGTCTTACATTTTCTTTACTTACATTCTCTTTCCCTACAATCTTACATTCTCTTTACTTACATTCTCATTCCCTACAATCTTACATTCTCTTTTCCTACAGTCTTACATTTTCTTTCCCTACAGTCTTACATACTCTTTCCCTACGGTCTTACATTCTCTTCCCCTAACTTCCTGTCTCCAACATAGAGGATAGACGATTGAGCTGTTAAGGCCTCTGGCGTGTTTATACTTGTGGCTACTGTTTGCTTACGCATTTTCCTCGTGTTGGACTGGTAGTGCATGGTTCCGTCGCCCTGCTACTGAGTTGAGTGCGTGGAGTGACACTGTGAACTGTGCATTTCGTGAGGAGTGCTTTCACATTTGTCCGCGGTTGTTTTTAGCGTGAACTGCATGTTCAGAAAAATCGCTGGCGGTCGGTCGCTGAACTAACTGGGTTGCTTTATGGAGTAATGTGTGGCTTTTGGTTTTCTAGTGACTGCCGCTTCCATCGACGATGAACTGTATTTTCCGTTGCGGATTTTTGTGTTGGTATTCTGGCAGCGGCATTATGCATGGTAAATGTGTGCGGGTTGTTGGTTTGTTTAGACTCCTGTCTGTTCACATGGGACAGTGAGGAGTATTTTATGTTACATCCACTGGCACAGGAATGGAGCATAACGGGGCGACTCTTTGCCGTGAAGTTGGAATCGCGGCTAACTGACTAAGTAACATTATGTTTCTCTATAGTCTTACATTCTCTTTCCCTAATATCTTACATTCTCTTCACTTAAGTTCTCTTTTCCTACAGACGTACGTTCTTCCCCCCCCCCCTCCCCCCCCCCCCCCACCTTACCCTCACAGTCTTACGCTCTCTTTCCTGCGGTCTCACACATTCTCTTTACTTACATTCTCTTTATTCACAGTCTTACATTCTATTTACTTACATTTTCTTTCCTTACATTCTCTTTCCCCACTATCTTACCTTCTCTATCCCACGTCTTATATTCTCTTTCCCTCGTCTTAAGTCCTCTTTCCAAATTCAATATTTATAACAAACAAAGGATCTCTTCCCCCCCCCCCCCCACCTCTCTCTCTCTCTCTCTCTCTCTCTCTCACACACACACACACACACACACACACACAAACACAAACACACACACACACACACACACACACACACACGCGCGCACACACAGCAACAATAAAAACATTATAACTTACATTTTCAGCAACGCTTACCAATTAAACAGTAACGCTTCAATACTAGTCGTTTGCGACTGCCAGCGAAACAAAAAGAAGACTGACTTAAACCAGTGAACATTTATTTTAATATTCTGACAATTTCCTCAACACCCTTCCCTCCGCATTTAAATTTACAACTGTATTTAGTTTATTATCAAAGTAATGATCTTCAAAGAACAACGACTTGGTAATTAGCCAACATAGAAAGACTGAGTCATTTCCAGATATCAATCTTGAGAACTGATTACAAAATCAGGATTATGCGAAGCTAGTTGTTTTGTTCCGGATGGCTATGCGTAACCAGGAATGGTAAATCTGTTGATTTAACTGAAATAGGCGACAACACCAGTGTTTACTTTAGCTCTACGGTTAATGGAGCTAATTTATAAATGCAAAATGTGTTGTGTTTTATTTATCACGGGATTTTAGAGACACTTTGTTCTAAAGCAGGGATCTTCAGATAATGGCTTGCTGTTTGCGTTATACAGAATGTAATGTGAGAACTCTTTAGACCACTGAAATAATATGAGAAATACATCGACACGAATAGGGATTTGAGAGATGCTCAAAGACGTAGAGGGATAAAGTAGAGATTAGAGGACACACTAGACAATATAAACATAGAGAGCTATACACATACCGGAAGTTGAACTTGAAGCCACACATTGATGTGTTTTCGACAGTAACTAATTAATTGCCATCCATCCATCCATCATGTGCCATGCCGGTAAGCGTGGGCGGTCATGTTCTGCCATCTCACTCAATCACCAGAGTCGTGGATCAGCTCCGTGTTTCTGTCTCGACCATGCCACAAGGCCAAGCCATCCAGGTACTTGCTTCTAGGTCTTCCCCTTGGTCTGTTTCCCTCGATCTTACCAGTTGTCACCAAGTTCTCCAGATCATTTCTTCTCATAACATGCCCAAAAAATTGTGACTGTCTACGTCTAATGTCTCTAATCATTTTACGATCTTCAATTGTTTCTTGAAGAACTTGTTCATTGGTCTTTCTGGCTGTCCATGGTATTCTTTGCATTTTCCTCAGAAACCACATTTCTACAGCCATCAGATGTTTTTCAGCCTGACTGCTCATTGTCCAAGCTTCACATCCATATAAGAGTACAGGTTCTATGTAGCATCTCAACACTCTTTTCCTCGTTTCAACTGACATCTTTTTATTGGTCAGTATGTTTTTCATCTTGCTAAAGGCTACTTTTGCCATGGCGATTCTCGTTCTAATCTCTTCAAGGTATCTCCCATCAGATGTTATTACTGTTCCGAGATAAGTGTACCTATTCACTTGTTGAAGAATATTCCCATTTACGTGTATATTACATTGTGGTATTTCGTTCTTTCTAGTGACGACATAATCAGTGTCTTTTTACAATTTAATTCTAACCCTAGTTGTTCACTGTGTGTAACAACCGCATCTACTAAATTTTGCAGGTCCTGTTCATTGTCTGCAATCAAGACTGTATCATCTGCATATCTAATGTTATTGATGCATCGTCCCCCAATGTTGATTCCTTCCATATTTTCAATATTTCTGAAAATAATTTCACTGTACAGGGAAAACAGATCTGGAGACATTACACATCCCTGTCTCACACCTCTCTTAACAGACTGATATTGGCTTACTTCATTATCAACTCTTATGGCAGCTTGTTGTTTCCAATATATGTTTTTTACAAGTCTAAGGTCTTTTCCATCAATCTGTAAATCCTCAAGCATCCTTATCATGTCGATATGTCTCACTTTATCGAAAGCCTTTGTGTAGTCAATAAAGCAAAGGTGTAGATCTTTGTTTACTTCTATAGATCGTTCGATTACGGTTCTCAGTATATACACAGCATTTACTGTACCCTTGCCTTCTACAAACCCACATTGATCTTCTCCTATTTCAGGTTGTATTTTCCTCCTAACTCTTTGCATGATAATTCTTAGCAAAATCTTCGTGATGTGACTCATTATACTAATTGTTCGATGTTGATCACATCCAAGGCTCCGGATTTCTTTGGGATTACAATAAATACAGAATTACATAACTCCTGAGGTATATTTCCAGTATCATATATTGTATTAAGCAGACTAGTAACTTTATCTATTCCATATGCTTCTAAAGCATTAATCATTTCTGTTGTGACGCTGTCTGAACCGGGGGTCTTGCCAGATTTCATATGGTTAAGAGCATTCTGAAGCTCCATCTTCAAAATTGCTGGTCGTTCATTATTATTTTGAACATCATACTGTTCGTCTCTGTTATCGTCATAAAGGTTTTTCACGTAATCTGACCATACACGTAAAATCTGATCTTTTTCTATTATGACTCTTCCATCTTTTGTCTTTAGGCAGCCTGTTGATGTACTTGTTCTTTGATTAGTAAGCTCCTGAATTCTTTTGTGCATTAGGTTCGCATTGTTACTGTTGTGTTGTTCTTCAATTTCTCTGCAATTTTTCTCAAGCCATGTTTCATTTGCCTCCTTACATAAGGTTCTGACTTTTCTGTGAATTTCTTCATATTTGGCAGGATAATTTGTGTTCTGTCTTCTTGTTTCCATTAGTTGTAAAATTTCTTCAGTCATCCATGTCTTACGGCCCACTTTCTTTACTTTTGGAATAGTTTTTTCTGCTGCACAACTGATTGAATTCTTCAGCATTTCCCATTGATCATCTACATCTTGAAATAGGATCTCTAGATCCCGCAGAAGTCGGATGTGTCGGCCTAACGGCGCAAGAACGCAGCTCTGCTGTAAACAGGCACAACGCAATCACGTCCGAAAGAAAAAAAACTCCGGATGAACGAAGAAGAAGAAGGATCTCTAGATCAGACAATAAATCAAATTTGTTCTTTACTTCTATGTTAAAATCATTTTGTATTTCTTTGTCAGTTTTCAATTTGCACAAATCATATTTAGAGTTTCCTGCTGTATACTTGACTTTCTTTAACTTTACCCTCAAACCTTTAATCTGTGATCACTGCAACAGTCTGCAACATTTTCTTTACTTGCCATGGAATAGTTAATCGTCGTAAGCTTCTTCCCGTATCTGCCGTGGGCTAATATGTCGCCGAAAAGTTGCCATTGCAGTATAATACAATATGTCTGCTACCATATTAACAACTTTAAAGTCAAAACTGTGACACACCGCTATTTCCCATTTTCCGTCATGCATTTTTGTTTAGTCAAACCCTACTCTGTGTTTGGAACTGAATCTGTTAATTAATTAAGTGCCATGAGATTATAAATCGGCTTATTCGAACTTCCCGTAATTGCCATGGGCTTATATATTAAACTATGATTAGAATATTACTGCCGGCTCCGTGGCGAAGGAGTTACCGACGTAGTTCGTGATCTAGAAAACTCGCGTTCGAAACACAGCTGCGCTCGATTTGGCTGCAGACCACGTTGCGTTGTTGTTGTTTTTTACGAAATGGTATGGGTGCCGGTTGTTCAGGAAGCAATGGCACACTACTGAGTGTAAACTTGCCAAGAGATCACAAAAGCAAAAAATGGTGGTGTTGACTGCAACGTCCTGTAAAGTATATGCAACTAACTTTACCTAGCTAGAATATTACTATAGCAATTTTCCCAATGCTAACTCTTTTTTAATTTAAGGTTTAAAAAGTCTCTTTTCTTTTCAAACCACTGTGAGGTTGAATATGGCCAACGCGTGTCAGTGTCCCAGACATGATTGCTTACTCGCCAGTTTTCTCCAGTTTTGTGATTTTTGTAGAACAGTGGTTCTCAACCGGTGGGGAATTCCCCACCCCCACGCCCTAGGGGGGAATTTTAGGGTGGGGGGGGGGGAATTAAGATTATTTCAAGATCTCGATACAAGAACCGATTATTTGATACTGTTCATACTTTACGGTTCTGTACGTCTCACCCTTCTGAAATTCATTTTATAACGCAAGTAGACCCGCAAATCACGTTTCATGTAGACATCCAGACTTGTTTTAGTATGTGCTATTAAATTTAGTTTCCATTATTATGTATACTGTGTAGGGGCGGGGGGATGTTTACGGCGGAAATACGAACGGGGGGATGACATTCTGAAAATATGGTGGAGGGGGCACTGTTTTAGAATATCAGTGCTTTTCTTACTCTTAGTCTACGAAATTCTAACATTTGTTCTGTAACATGGAAGATCACAACCCCAGATTTTCTTCTTTAATGGTTGCTAAATGCATATGACTCACATCCATATGCTGCCACATACAATCTCAATTTATTTGGCCTACCAAACGTCATTGTTGTAAGTTAATTAAGAAGTTAACGATTTCTTGGCAATTGTTTGTCTTGTCATTTTTAATCTTAGTGTACAACCTCAACATATTTTAGCTTATTTTATATGAATTTGAATTTGTGGTATTCTTTGCGCTTTCACTTGGTTTTCTTCGAATTAGCACTAATTACGTGTTATTGTCCTCCTATGGGATATTAAACAGATTATGTGCCAAACAAAACGTAGGTTTGTGTCAAACAATAATGAAAGACGACAAATAGGAAGTTGGAGTGTGTCACGGTTGACTTCAAAGTTGTTAATATGGCAGCAGACATGTTGTATTATAATGCAATAACAGGATTTCAGCGAAATATAAGCCCATGGCAGATACGGGAAGTGGCTTAAGACGATTAATCATCCCATGAATGGCACTTGATCAGTTAACAAATTAACCTGGGCTCCCAGTTTGACCCAGGCTAAAATAGGTATCAGGAGATGATCTGGGAAGTAGATGCACGAGGCATGGGAACTGACGACATGTCGAGAGTCTTTCCAGCGGGCCGTGATGAGGGCAACGTTCTGTAATGATCTGCTATCGATGGTGATTTTGATTTTCTATGGGCGAGCAGTCCATCTTTCTTAGCCTTTGACAAAACTCTATCGATTAACAGCGGTAATTATCTGAAAATATCGAAATGAAAAAAAAAAGGGGGGGGGGGGATAGTTGTGTAAAATTTCTCCAAGTCCCCCACCTCGTAAATTGTAATGCCTAGGGTGTCTTATATTCCCTGTGTTCATCGCCGAGTTGGTCGACCTTTGTTCCATCTTCCATGCAACATGCCTTTGATTACTGCTGTTTCTTAGCTGATTAAGTGTCATGAGGGGATACATCATCTTATTCAAACTCCCCGTAAGTGCCACGGGCTTATGATTCAAACTATAGGTAAAATATTACTACAGTAGTTTTCCTTCCGGTAAAATGGCGACGACGTGATGCGTTTATTCTTCGGTACGACGCTGTTTTAGTGTTTTCCTGTGGATTATGTGGTGTTATTTCGTATTCGTTTATTGGAAGTGTTCAAAAGAAGCCACGGAAGGTAGGGGGTGGATGAAATTATGAGGGCAGCCGACAGATAGTTGTTGGTTATGGTCTCAAGTTTCGCGACGGTAAGCAGAAAATCTCTTTCACAAGACAATGGCTTCTGTCACCCAGCCAGTATGGTCATTCCCAAGAAGGAAAGCAACGGCAAACTACCTTCTTTAAAAGTGCCTAGTTCATTAAGATTCGCTTAAAGACAGACCATCGCAAGACAAGGGCAGAGACATTAAAATTAGCAACATGGAATGTTAGGAAGTTAAACGACGACAAAAAATTAGATAACTTTAAACAAGAAATGGAAAGAGACACAATTAATATTTTAGGGATGTGCGAAACTAGATGGACATCAGCGGGCATCAAGATAGGTGAAGATTTTAAGATTATTTACTCTGGAGGAGAAAATCTACAAAGGGGGGTAGCAATTATTTTGGGCCGGCAAACATCAAAATTTGTTCAAGGATATTGAGCCGTGTCAGACAGAGTTCTACTAGTTAAATTAAATTAAGCGGCAGACCTTTTGGCATAAATGTTATTCAAGTATATACCCCAACAGGAGAATCCAGTGAAGATAGTGTAGAAGAATTTTATAATGACATAGAGTCTGCTTTAAAGAAATGTAAAAATTCAGAAATAAACATCATAATAGGAGACTTCAATGCAAAAGTATGAAATCAAGGTGATAGATACACAGAATGAAACTATGGTTTAGGAGAGAGAAATGAAAGATGATACAGACTTCTAGAGTGGGCAAAAGAGCAGGAAATGATTGTAGGAAACACCTGGTTTAAGCAACACCCAAAAAGATTATGGACATGGATGAGTCCTGATGGCAGGATTAGAAACCAGATTGATTACATTATGATTAGCAGTAGATTTAGAAATGCGCTAACAATAGCAAAAACAGTTCCCAGTGCTGATTGTTATAGTGACCACAGATTATTTACAGGACCATTGAGGAAAAAGTTAAAGAAAGTCAAGTATAAAACAGGAAACGCTAAATATGATTTGTGTACATTGAGAAACGACAAGGGAATACAAAACAAATTCAACATAGAAGTACATAACAGATTTGATATATTGTCTTATCTAGAGATCCTATTCCAGGATGTCGATGATCAATGGGAAATGTTGAAGAGTTCAATCAGTTTAGCTGCAGAAACAACTATTCCAAAATTAAAGAAGGTGGGTCGTAAGAAATGAATGACTGAAGAAATTTTACAACTAATGGAAACAAGAAGAGTCAACAAAAATAATTCTGCCAAATATGAAGAACTTCACAGACAAGTAAGAATATTATGTAAGGAGGCAAAAGAAGCATGGCTTGGGAAAAATTGCTTAGAAATTGAAAAACAACACAACAGTCAAAATACCAAATTAGTGCACAAAAGAATTCAAGAAATTACTAATAAAAGAACAAGTACATCAGCAGGCTGTCTAAAAACTAAAGATGGCAAAATCATAATATAAAAAGATCAGATTTTACATGTATGGTCAGACAATGTGAAAAACCTTAATGATGATAACAGAGATGGACAGTATGATATTCGATTTAATAATGAAGGACCGTCAATTTTGAAGATGGAGGTTCGAAATGTTCTTAAACATATGACAGCTGGCAAGCCCCCGGTTCAGATAACATCACAACAGAAATGATTAAAGCTTTAGAAGAATATGGAGTAGATCAAGTCACCAGACTGCTGAACTCATTATATGATACCGGACATATACCTTCTGAATTATGTAATTCTGAATTAATTGCAATCCCAAAGAAATCAGGAACCTTGGAATGTCATCAACATCGAACAATTAGTATAATGAGTCACATCACAAAGATTTTGCTACGAATTATCATGCAAAGAGTGAGGAAGAAAATACAACATGAAATAGGGGAAGAACAATGTGGGTTTGTAGAAGGAAAGGGTACAGTAAATGCTGTGTATATGCTGCGTTCAGTTGTTGAACGTTCTATAAAAGTAAACAAGGATATACATCTTTGCTTTATTGACTACACAAAGGCTTTCGATAGAGTAAGACATGTCAACATGGTAGATATGCTTGCAGATCTACAAATTGATGGGAAAGACATTAGACTTATAAAAAACATATATTGGAAACAACAAGCTGCCATAAGGATTGATAATGAAGGGGACAATATCAGCCTATTAAGAGAGGTGTTAGGCAGGGATGTGTAATGTCTCCAGATCTTTTTCCCCTATCTTCTTCTTCAGCGTTCCGAACCATTGAGGTTCTTTGCTGCAAATACAATCCGTCTCCATTTTTCCCCTATACAGTGAAAGTATTTTCAGAAATGTAGAAGATATAAATGGAATCAACACTTGAGGACAAAACATTAATAACATTAGATATGCAGATGATACAGTATTGATTGCAGACAATGCGCAGGATCTGCAATAATTAATAGATGCGGTTGTTGTACACATTGAGCAATTGAGGTTAGAATTAAATTGTAAAAAGCCACAAGTTATGGTCGTCACTAGGAAGAACGTAATACCACAATGTAATATGCAAGTAAATGGGAATATTCTTCAACAAGTGAATCGGTACAATTATCTCGGAACAGTCATAACATTTGATGGGAGATGCCTTGAAGAGATTAGAACAAGAATCGCCATGGCGAAAGTACTCTTTAGCAAGATGAAAAACATTCTGACTAATAAAAAGATGTCAACTGAAACGAGGAAAGAGTGTTGAGGGGATACATAGAGCCTGTTCTTGTGTATGGATGTGAAACGTAGATAATGTGCAGTCAAGCTGAAAAACATCTGATGGCTGCAGAAATGTGGTTTCTGAGGAAAATGCAAAGTATACCATGGACAGACAGAAAAACCAATGACCAAGTACTACAGGAGACAAATGACAATCGTAAATTGATTAGAGAAATTAGACGCAGACAGTCAAAATTTTTTGGACATGTTATGAGAAGAAATGGATTGGAGAACTTAGTGACAACTGGCAAGATCGAAGGGAACAGACCAAGGGGAAGACCGAGAAGTAAATACCTGGATGTCTTTGTCACATGGCATGGTCAAGACAGGAACACTGAGCTGATCCACGACTCTGGTGATCGAGTGAAATGGCGAGCCATGACCGCTCACGCTTTCCGGCATGGCACATGATTGATTGATTGAGTTTTCCTTATGCAACCTCTTTTAATTTGCGTGGCGAAGGAGTTACGGGCGAAGTTCGTAATCCCGCATACCCGCGTTCGAAATACAGCTGTGGGCGATTTGGCAGTAGACCGCCTTACGTTGGTTTTTATGAAATGGTATGGGTGCAGGTCGTTCAGAAATCAATGGCAAACTACTGGATGTAAACTTGCCCAGGAATCACGAACAGCCAAAAATTGCTGGGGTTGACTTCTACGTCCTGTAAAGGATGTGCAACAACAACTAACAACATGGCGGCTACCATTAAAAAAATTTTAGTCAAACCTCTGACATACCCCTACTTCCCATTTCCACCAACCATTTTTGCTTGGTATCATAAAGTTTAAGAGCCAGTTTTCTTCGACATTCAGATCTTGCAGAAAGTATGCATTTCTTTTCGATCCATGTTGTTATAACAATATTTTTGTAACAATTAAGTTAAGAGAATTTGATTTTCTTCTTCAGCGTTTATGAGCTGGGATTTGATTCACATCCACATGCAGCCATAACAAGATGCCGTTTTCCAAAATGTGTCGTCCTTGACCTGTGGAGATTAATGCCAGTACCTCAGATATCAGAGCGCGTTCGCCTGACTTAGGGGGCAGAGGACACTGATAATACCAACACGTAAAAAATCAGTCTCGTGCAATCATTAATAATAGAATGTGTGAACTATGCATGCGTTCAAAGCGAGCGAACGAAACAAAAATGTGTTCTTTGTTTATTGGTGTCGTACCATAGGTTCTTAATGTTGTCTGGTTAGTTGGTTGGTTGGTTGGTTGGTTGATTGGTTGATTGGTTGGTTGGTTGGTCGGTTGGTTGGTTGGTCGGTTGGTTGGTTGGTTGGTTGGTTGGTTGATTGGTTGGTTGGTTGGTTGGTTGGTTGATTGGTTAGTTGGTTGATTGATTGGTTGGTTGGTTGGTTGGTTGGTTGGTTGGTTAGTTGGTTGGTTGGTTGGTTGGTTGGTTGTGAATTTTATGTAAAACAATAAGTTATAACTGTCCTAAGTTTAAACCTGATGCATTAGCGTTTGGCTCCTCTAAGCTCTAAACAGAGCTTGCATCTAATGAAGTGAAATGTGTGTAGAGACTTTTCTTACGACCCATGTAAGCATGCACCTGTCAGCGAGCGAGTACGCCAGGGTAAGAAGAACTGCAATAACACAACGAGCCTAATCCTCAATCAACCCAGCACCGTTGATTTTCTCAGTATGATGCAAGTCTTCGAAATGCCGTCCCTTACATGTTTTGTTTTTTTTTTTCTTTTAAAATGCCGCCTATTATTAAGCCCCATAACGGTGCCGCCTGGTGCGACTGCCTCTCTATATCATAGCACGGCACGGCTCCTTGCTTGACCGCCTGATGCAACTGCCTCACTATATCATGGAAAAAATATGAATAAAATTTGGTGGAACTGCAGTAAAGCTGTGATTGATTGATTGATCTGATTGATCTAGGAATCGACATCACAGCATTCGGGGCATTCCCATAGGTGCTCCGTCTCCATCCTCAGCAGCCAGCGAAGAGTTCCAACACCAATAGTACCAGTAGCAATCTGATTATATGTCCGTCTCGCCTTTCCTCTGAGCGTCGAGCGTCGGCCAGATCCCCTCGTCACTCCTCGCTGCCTCATTCTTGCCAGACCATGCTGATCCATTTGCTCCTCCGAGGTCTACACGTGCTCCCACAAGGCCGCAACCACGTCTGCCTTGTCATGCATTAATACTCCACCAAGTTTTGCAGAGCCAGCCAATCGGTCCGTCTGTTCATTCCCCGGCACCCCGGCATGCGCCGGAGAAAAGATCCATGCGATGCTTGCCACCCGTGACCTCCGATGCGAAGCAAGCCACTCTGCACGAAGTATGCCCGTCTTTACCTTCCGCAGCATGCTTTCTGGATCAGTTACAATCACGATGTGTGTGTGTGTGTGTGTGTATGTATGTGTGTGTGTGTGTGTGTGTGTGTGTGTGTATCGTATTCTCGATCCAGCGGAAAGCTGCAGTGACCGCCTACCTCCATTCCTAAGCTAGATATGGTATCATATGCCAGGCTCTCCTACACCAAACGTCGGCCATTAGCTTTTGATATGAACAGTACAGCTGTGAAAATGTAAACAATATAAAATGACACAAAGTAGTGCAGCTTTACATAACAGAATTACGACACATACAGGATGTTGCGGCGACTAGACTTATTCAGCAAATAAACACATACACAAAACACAACATATAGTCACGGAAAAGATCTCCGGTGACTACATTAAGACGTGACAACACGATGAGAAGAATAAAAAGATTAAAAACTGAAAGCAATGAAGAGAAAATGAAAAAAAAATGTTCCTACTTACCTCAGAATTCCGAGCTGTGTATAGCCAGTGTTCCAAAGGTCTCCTTCCCCTCTCCTTGTCAAGAAATCAACAGGGTGTGCAAGACCCATAGTGAAACTTCACATCTGTAGAGTGGCATGTTAATATGTAACTAGGTTATGATTCAGCACTGTACAGGCTGGGATTAAGCATAGGTTGGTCATTTGTTTCCTCGATAGGTTTAGATATTTCATTGTCAGCGGACTCCAGCTCAGTGTCTGGAAAGGCCTGCATGCTGTTTACTTCTGCAATGCTGTGGCCTCAACCCCCCCCCCCCTCTCACTGTGTGTGTGTGTGTGTGCGCGCGCGCGCGCGTGTGTGTGTGTGTGTGTATGTTGGTGGGTGGGTGGGTTGCGAGAATGTTTCAATTTATAATTAGTACTTTTTTTGGATTGGTGGTCTCCATGGCGAAATCGTTAGGCCACCTACCTCGTGCTGTTGTTAGGGTTGTGGGTTCGATTCCGGAGCCCGTCGTTCGTTTCATGTGGGGGGGGGGGGGTGTCGCTGGCGTTACGGAGATCGTGCTTTGTACGATGCTAGTGATGATTTAGTTCCATTTCTGTAGACAACACACGCTTTCCGGTGGTGATCACTACCTCTTCGTGAAGTGTGTGAAAGACTTAGATTGTCTATTATTATCACGTGGACAATGCACTACATGACAGCCAATTCTCTGTACACTTAACGGAAATGCGCAACTAACCCCCCCCCCCCCCCCCCCCCTTTTCCCGTTTCAGGTGTGATATCTTTCTTACAGCTATGAAAACAGTGTAAACAGGTTTATGGGACACAAAGAAGTAAATGTCATTAAATAATATGATCAGCAGCTATTGGGAATAACAGACTTGTTGTTTAGTTTGTACGGAAAGTCAGTAATGCTACAAAACATGAACATGTCTCATCTTACACTATTAAAGACAGTAAAGAGAAAATCGGTTAAAGGTCGCAGTGCAGACCGACGTGCCAACTCTGCTAGATCTAGAATGCCAGTTATCAAATTTGGGAACCAAATTTCTATGCACATAGGCATCACCATTATCTGTTTCCTTTAAATTACATTATTATGGAAGAAGTTTATTAACGAAATGATCTATTTATTTTAAATATATATATAGTTGTGTGGGTGTGAAATGTGTGTCATAATTTTACTCCTGAAATTGTTATTATCAAATAAACTTACAGTCGCGATGAAACCCGACACACGTGACCGACTTTCTAGACCGTGGAGTCGCAGAGTGGATGGTTGCATTTTGTGAGTGATCAAATCTCTCATATCTCTCTCTCTCTCTCTCTCTTGTCTGGATTTTAAAACTGTTGCCCGTGCAAATTACTGTCTGGGTTTTAAGAGCTGTGGTACATGCAGTAACTTGTCGAAGCTGGCAAGCTATTATGCACAGTTTTAATTTATAGATTTGTGGTCGACAGGCCTTGGGATAAGATAAAACTAAGCGGTGGCCAATGAAAAAGTTTGTCAACAAAAAATAAAAACTCAGCTGATCAACTACTTTCCTGTACGTCGTCATTGGGCACTGTGTGTCTTACTTGTTGTCACTTACTGTATATTTTACTCGTTCTTCAACAGGTACTGTTAGCCCATTTGGTTTTACCCACATTTAAGCGTAATACGTATGAATATGTATTATAATAAATACCTACTGAATTGTTTAAATCAGTGCTTCTGCGATAAGAATAGAATAAGAGAAGACCATTCCATTGCTTTGCAGTCAGTATACTTTTTTAACATTTAACAATAACATTAACACTAATAATAATAACAGTAATATTAATATTACTAATAATATTATTAATAACAGTTAACACGTTTTTCGTTGTCATTGTGTTAGTGATGAGCAATAAGTTAACAGTGAGACTCTTTTTGAGTTCGCTATTCTTTCATCAGTAGCATGTCTGATGTCCTTTTCGCTCCCATAACAACCTTCCTGAAAACTTCTCCATCACAAGCAAGATGTCCCACGTCAGATACACCCATCTGGAGATCATCCGTCACATCCTGCATCCATCTTCTCTTTGGCCTTCCTCTTCCTCTCTTCCCAGGCATATACCCCTCCATTATTGTTTTCTCCAAACTTTCATGACGTTTCAAGTGACCAAAATATATCAATTTTTCTTTGTGTATCCTATTTAATAACCAACCCTCTTCAGTATTCAGCTCTTGAAGTATGGATGCATTTGTTCTTTTCTTTACCCAAGATATTCTTAGAACCCGTCTGTAACATTTATATTCAAAAGCATTTATGTGCTGTTCAGCTTGTTTAGTAAGTGTCCAGGTCTCACAGGCGTATGTTACAATAGGAAAGATGCATGCTCTTAAAAATCTAATTTTTGTAGTTCTATCTGTCCCACGCCATAATTTATTAAGTTGTTTTAGTCTTTGAAGAGCAATTGATAGTCATTGTTTAATTTCTTTCATTGTGTCACCATTGTTGGTAATCATTACCATCAAGGGCATCATTATGCAAGAGTGCAGTCACGTGTGAGGCAACCAGGACTGCAAGAGCTGTGAAAAAAAGGCAGGACAGAAAATCCACTACATGAAATCCTCCTCCAGAAACGTCAAGCAATCTTTGTCCACATTGTCAAAGAACATTTTGAGCCAAAATAGGCCTTATTAGCCATCTTAGAACTCACAGCTCCATACCTTCAACCCCACTGGATGAAATGAATGGTCATCATCATTCTAAGATGGACAAACAACATTTCCCAATCAAAATTTTCTTCAAACGTGTCTCTCATTTTAAGCTCTTCCTATACCTACTTTAGCATTAAAATCTCCCATTATTATTGTTATATCATTATTGCACATCTTATTTAATGTGTCGTACAGTGGGCTGTAAAAATCTTCAATTTCATCCTCCATATATGCTGTTGAAGTAGGTACATATATCTGTATGAAAGTTGTATGTGCCTTAATACAATTATTATTGAATTATCAATATTAATATTGCTATGTGCCATTTGTGTGACCACACACCTCTTATTAACTGGCAATTAGAATTGAAAAAAAGTACTTTCCTAAAGAGAGAGAGAGATTATATATCATTGGCACCTTGCCGTCTTGACAGACGATAGTTTGTGCTTTAAAAAGGCATAATAACTTTTAACTATGGCGGTAGCGAGTGTGACTGATAAGGCCAATTTGCGCTGTAAATGTCCGTTCACAGTGGGTGCATGTGAACACGTGGTCATTTCCACCACCATGCACCATCTTACGTCTCAAACGCTTGGTGTGTGACTTTTCTGCAATAATTTTCTCCTTTGACTTTATTCCATTTCTGATATTTGCCCTCCATGCAACACGTTCAGCGGCGACTTGCTCCCAATGTGCATTATCAATGCCTGTATCAATCATGTCCCGCTTACACACATCTTTGTATCGTAGTAGAGGCCGACCCTGAGATCTCTTACCCATCTGTAATTCACCAAAAAGATATCCTTTGGTATTCTACCATCATCCATCCGCCTAAGATGTCCTATCCATCTAAGTCTACGAAGACTGAGCATGGAATAAACTGTCACACAACCTGATCTTTCTAATACTTCAGTATTTGTGATTTTGTCTTGCCACTTAATACCAAGAATTCTTCGCAGACACCGCATATGAAAGCTGTTTAAATTGTTCTCTTGGTGTGAGTAAGTTGTCCAGGTTTCACTGCCATAGAGAAGAGTACTAAGGACACAGGCTTGATAGACAAGGACTTTTGTTTTGGCAGTAAGCTTCCTGTTCTCCCAGACTCTTTTTCTTAACCTGTTCATTGTTGTTGCTGCCTTTCCAATCCGGATGTTGATTTCCTGATCTAGGGATAATTTGCTATTTACCACCGATCCCAGATATGTAAAATGGTCTACTATCTCTAGTTCGGCGTCGTCAATAAAGATTGATGGTACCCCATGTGCACCTTGTGACATAATCTGTGTCTTCTTTTTGCTAATTGTTAAACCAAATTCAGAACAAGCATTGGAGAATGCAGATAGTAGACATTGCAATTCTTCCTCAGAGTGGGTCGTAACTGCAGCATCATCTGCAAAAAGCAACTCTCTGATCAGTACCCTCCTAATTTTGGTCTTAGCCTTCAATCTCTGAGCATTGTAGAGGCCGCCATCTGAGCGTGAGTGAATGTATATACCACCATCCTGATCACGAAATGCATATTTCAGTAGAAGTGAAAAGTATATTCCAAAGAGGGTGGGAGCTAGTACACAACCTTGCTTAACTCCACTCTTGATTTCAAATTCTTCAGAAGTTGCACCATCAAACTTGATTATACCCTTCATGCCTGTGTGGAACGATTCCACAATGGACAGAAGAGTTGGTGGGCAGCCAATCTTCTTTAGTGCCTTGAACAGACCCTCACGACTGACCAAATCAAATGCCTTTGTGAGGTCGATGAAGGCAATAAACAGTGGTTGATTCTGTTCACGGCATTTTTCTTGCATTTGTCGCAATGAGAATATCATATCAGTGGTAGACCGGTTCTGTCGAAAGCCACACTGTGATTCGGGGTAGACTTGATCTCCTAGGACTTGAAGTCTGCGCAGAACAATTCTGGCAAATACTTTTCCAACAATACACAGAAGTGAGATACCCCTATAGTTGTTGCAGTCGCTCCGATCACCCTTGTTCTTGTACAGTGTTATGATGCTTGAATCTTTGAAATCCTGTGGGACTTGTCCTTCACGCCAGCATAGCTCTATTAGCTGGTGGATCTGTATAGTGAGTGTGTCTTGCCCACTCCTGATAACCTCTATTGGAATCCCATCCTTACCTGGAGCCTTGCCAGATGCAAGTTCATTTATAGCACACTTAACTTCTGTTATGGTGGGAAGTGTGTCCAGGTGGTCAAGAGTTGGTAGAGCCTCTATGGCGTTGAGGGCATTATCCGCTAGTTTGGTCTCACTTGAGTAAAGCTCCAAATAGTGCTCTACCCATCTGTCCATCTGCTGTTTCTTATCAGTGATGACTTCTCCAGTCAAGGTTTTCAATGGTGCACTTCTTTTGATCACTGGACCACAGGCTTTCTTTATTCCTTCATACATACTTCTTATGTCTCCCTTATCACTTGCGATTTGAATGGACTCACATAACTTGATCCAATAATCATTTGCACACTGCCTGGCAGCCTTTTGCACATCCTTCCTAGCTTGCCTTAGCTCACTCAGAGTGTTACGCGTTGGTCTTTCCTTGTTTCTTAAGAGAGCTTTCTTCTTCTTATCAATCAAGGGCTGCAGAGTCTCGCTGTTGGCCGCAAACCAGTCCTGCCTCTTATGATCCACAGTGCCGTAAACCTTTACGGCAGTTTTACAAAGAGTTTCCTTAAGTTTATTCCATTTATCATTTACTGTACAATTTTCTGGTGTATCAGTGAAAGCGTCTTCAAGTTGCTGTTGAAACTGAAAGCACTTTTCAGGATCATGAGTGTTAATAATATTAATCCTGGGGCTAGATTTGTGTTTAGCTGTGTAGATTCTCTTTGGTCTCAGTCTAACCCTTGCAACAACCAAAGAATGATCCGTATCACAGTCAGCACTGTGGTAACTACGAGTCAATGATATATGGTTCAGATGTTGTCTCCGTGTGATGATGAAGTCCAGCTGGTGCCAATGGCCGGATCTTGGATGTTTCCATGTGACCTTATGCATCTCTTTTGTTTTAAAAAAAGAGTTTGTAATACATAGGTCATTACTGGTGCAATGCTCCAGCAGCCTTTGCCCATTTTCATTCATGCGACCGATGTTGTATTTTCCAAGGCACACTGGCCATGAACTCGAGTCCTTGCCCACACGAGCATTGAAATCACCGAGCATATAAATGTAGTCGGATTTTGGAACTGCCTTGATCACAGAGTCTAACTCCTCATAGAACAAATCCTTCACATCATCAGAGGAATCGAGTGTCGGTGCATATGCAGTAATAATGGTGGCAAACCCACAAGAGGTTGCCAAGCGCAGGGATAATAGTCTTTCATTTCCTCCTGCTGGAATTTCAATCATTCCCAGTAGCGAATTCTTCACTGCAAAGCCCACACCGTGTTGCCTTTTTTCTGCCTGCCCTTTACCCTTCCAGAAAAAGGTGTAGTTGTTTTCCCTGAGTGACCCTTCCTCAGCGAGGCGAGTCTCCTGCAGGCCAGCAATATCAATGTTAAGACGATTGAGTTCGGCATCAATCACAGCCGTTTTTCTCACATCGTCAATATTGGTCAAGTCAGTGGAAAATCCTGGACACATGGTTCTCACGTTCCAGGTTGCAAGCCGTAGCTTGAGGTTTCTATTTATATTTTTGTTTGTACCTGGTGCATTGGTTTTACAGCCTGCGATTCAGATTTTGTCCTAGCCCCAAGCACCCATTGAAGCAGGCAGGCTGTGGCGGATCAGCATCCAATTGGCTGGGGGCTGCCCAGCTTGAGGCGGGCGGTAGCTGATCAGTGACACCTATAGGTGTCTCCCACCGTCAGAGGCAACGCGTGGCGCCCCATGTCTACGCCAACTGACAAGGACTTATAACCCGTAACAGTTGCCTCTCGTTTTGATTCCGAGACCAGTTAAGACCAGGGATGGAGTTATTGCCTCTCCATAGCACAAAGCCTGGGCTAAAATATAGAGATCATGTGTTGCCCATGCAGCATGATCCCTCTCTCGGCCTGCCTAGTTCACTCCAGAGGAAAGGTAACACCCCTACATCTGGAACAAGACAAGCTGCAGAAGCTGCCGGATCAGCAAAGCAATGCTCTAACTGTCCGCCTGTCGGAGCTTCGATCCTAGACCAGTCGCCAACCAAGGCTTAGGGCCTGGTCTGCCCTGCCATGACAATTTTGTCTTTAGCTTGCATTTCCTCGCACCAGGGTAAGGCTTGTACCCTCCCAATTGCGCTCTTCCGCCCGAAGCCGTTGGCACAATGTGGGGTGTCGGGTTTGGTAAGCGCCGCCCAACGTTTGGCGCTAACAGAAACCAGGTAGTACCGTCTACTGTTATACGGTAGCTCAGTCATATCTGACTAAGACCTGACTGCTGATTATATATATATATATATATATATATATATATATATATATATATATATAGAGAGAGAGAGAGAGAGAGAGAGAGAGAGAGAGAGGCAAATTACTCTAATTATGTATTTATACTAGGGATGGTTGAAAAGTTTTTACATTTAAGTATTTAGTGAAGCATTTACCTATAAATGTGTGTAAACTAGTCACATATGTATTCATTACTCAAGATTGTGTGCTTTTCCCATCTCATTTCACCAATCAGACGCCTTGATTGTATAACTCCCCCATCTGGGCCAGTAACCATATCTATCTAGATCAGCTGGTCATACGATGTGTTTTGTGGAAATGAGTTTGTAAAGTAGTATTAAGTTTGTAGCATTGTGTAGCTGCTGGAGGTCTATCCCTCAGTTGTTGAATTGTTAGCATCCCAGAGATTCTTATTTACAGAGATTTCAACACTATCGAGTTCTTTGCACTGATTTAACAAGTCTGATGCTCAGGACATTTGACTTCAACAAGCAGTTTTTGGTGTTTGCTTTCCCTAGCCTTTAACTGTCCTCAGCTATTTACAAGGCAGACGTTTGTATTTTGCTTTGCTTGGTCCCTATTTCTTGATATATCTGATATGGCAGACCCTACCAGTAGATTGCTACTGCCGGCATAGCTCTTAGGGTCATTAGAATATTTGTCCTGTGAACTGTCCAACATGAAAGATACTACTAGTAGCAGCGCCACCGTCGGCATAGCTCCTTGAGTCTTTGAAGACCCATCCAACATAGAAGACCTTGCCAGTTGCTGCGCTGCTGCTGGCATAAAAAATTATTGTGGCTCTAGGGCAGTGGATTCTGTCCAAGGCATACTTGATATTTGTGCAACATAATTTTATCTGATGGTCAATATCTTTCATGGTGTTATTGCTTGAACATTGTTTTTAACCAAAGTCATATCTTTGCATTTAAGGCTTTCACATTTTGACTATTTCATTCCATGGAAGTATGATTTCTTGCTTAAAGATGGCATGCAGTTCATGTTCATCTAGCAGCACCTTTAGAAGCTTATTGTTTTGTTTTAAAGCAGGGGTTTAAAAACAAAACTAAATATAATTCAGGAACCAGTCCCCTTTTCGCACGAGCAAGAGCAGTCAAAATTTGTGTCGCCATTGCAACCAGTATCTGGATTTTTCTACCCATGTTCTAAAATTTGGTTATATTCAATTGGAGGATGTTATCCCCTTGGCTAATCTTTTTTGCATGGTGCAGGGGGAGATCAGCTTCCATGTTAAGACCTTGGTTACAAAGTAATATTGGTTGAATGTTATTGAAGATTAGGCTTGTGCTGCAGGCATCTTAAGCCTAAAGGATGTAGTGGAATTGTCTTTCTGTGATTGTTGGGCCATTGATTTGGTGACTTTTCTATTTGGCTCTGAAGAAGATCATTATGCTTAGGGGTTCGCAGAAGCAAGTTAATGGAGCTTACGTTGTATTCCTCATTTTTCAGTTCTGTAGCCAAGCTTTCCCTGTAAATTCCAGACCCTGCTTTCTGTGCCTTCACAATTTCCATCAACACTGAAATTCTCCATTTCCATTTGTCCAGAGCATTTTCACCATCAACCAAATGTCAAAAGTCGGATAGGTCCCACTCCTACTCTTGAGTGCAATGTCAAGTCACATTTTGTTCTTGCTAAAGCTGGGGCATTGGGGAGCCACGGTATTGCAGTCAGTGGCTAGCAAGTTCATCTGCCAACCCAGTGGTCATGTGTTTGAATATCCATTTTAAAAAATGAGTTAAGCTGTATGTTCCGCAAATAAGTTCATTAAATTTCCAAATGTCCTTAAATACATATTTCAGTCCCACATATTTGCTGCATAACCAATTGTGAATATTTTGTTTATCTTAACAGGAGTTATTATTACTGAAGGCACCAACGCCATTTGTCGACCATGGTTGCATACACATGCTGCTGTCTCAATGTTCGTATATTTGCAGACAGAGTTGACGGAAAGTCAAAATGTGGTAAGCCTCTTTTTGTTAGCATTGTTTTTTTATTGTCCCAAAGCAGTTTCCCCGCTATGGGTCTGTGATGTGATAGCGCCGTAAATTTTGTATGCCTGAGAGCAAGGAGGAATAGGTGGCCAATCTTTCTGTTTTGTATGTGATGAGCGAAGGGGTCAAACCTGCATCTGCCGTGCTCATGGCATTACCAGCGCAGATCACTATAAACTTTGCAAGAGCACCCACCTTGTTAGCACATAATTGACATTATTTTCTTGAGCTACATGGACCTGAATTGATGCCTAGGGTGACATGATGCCATTCTGTTGTTTTCATTTGAATAGGCCAAAAGCAGCAAAGAAAAGATAACTCTTTTTTTTTTAAACTTTGACTGGTTTATTTGAAAGCAGTAAGGACACTCTTAACATTAAGTCAGTTCTACTATATGGATCAGAATAGAATCACTGATGTAGAGCTCACATAGAGAACTAAACAAAGCCCAGTAGAAGAAGACCTGAGAATAGGGTAGGTAGAAAATCCTTTGTCTTTAATATGAAATAAAGGAATATCTAAAAGCACAAGGAAAAGATTATTAGAAACAAATGAATAGTATGGGGGGGGGGGGGGGGGGGGGGGGGGGGGGGGGCACATGGTCAGAGCAGCATGAAATAGCAAGATATAAAACAGCTTCAAGTGAGCTGGTTGAGAACCTAAGCTCTAGTGAGGAACAAAGGACAGAAGAAGAATTCAGCTAAGACTATCCAGGCTTGTGAAGTAACATATTTTTCTTGTAAGAAAAAGTGGTTAGAAATGGAACTGGTCACCCCACTTACTATGTTGTGACCTGGTATGTGTAAAGACCTGACACTTGACACCCCTATGAGAGTACCTTTATCTAGCTTATATTGGGAGGGTCAGAAGTCATTAAAAACTATTTGTTATTTGTGTACATAAATCTTCCTTTCATTCTTTCAGATACCTTTCAAGCTTGTCCTTTAGGACCGTCTTGTGAAGCTGTTGAGTTGATTGATCAGGGATTCCAGTTTGTAAGTGCTGCTAATAGTGTTATTCTTTGTTGATCGTTATGCCGTTGGGTTGTTTATACAAAGGGAAATAATGTAACACATTTCTGAGACCATCTTTTTAAGCTTAATGTATATCTCACAAATTTTCAGTTGTGTATGGCTCTCTGTCGTCTGTGTCATTGCAGTATCTCTGCCTCATAATGCCTCACAATTAAAATTTTTAAAGTTACCTAGTTTTCCATCTATCTATGGCAAACATAAAAAATTCAGCAATTTTCATTGATTTGATCAGCAGTTTTCAATTTTTTGATTGGCAGTTTGTGTTTTCATCAAAAACGTTTGTATCTTTGCTTTAGAAAAGTGAGTCAAAGTCTAACCTTATCTAGGCTGTTTACTAAGTAAGGAGCCTTTTACCACACCTATTTGGTATATGGTTACTAATCTAATATTTGTGTAGACTAATAAGACTCAATGGGTGGTGTGATCAATACCACGTTGGTTGCCTTTACTTCCTACAATTTTCCTGGTACCATTGTAGTCGGTTCTGGCAACCCAGGTTTTTTTTTTTTTAAATCTCGGCCTCGATGGGGATTTAAACACATGACTACCAGACCTGCAGGCAAGCATGGTAACCTCCAAGTAACTATATATACATATGTGTTTCATCCCTATCTTCAACAACCAGTAAAAAGTCCCAGTATTAATGGTACTAGCTGAATTCTGATTACATTACCATGTGACCTTTCCTCAAAGTGCTGAGGAACAGCCAGATACTGTGGTCTCTTCCTGCTGCCATTCTTTCCAGGCCAGTTGACCTCAGTTTGTATTGTACTTCTTTTTTCCTAAAATCACATGTGCAACATGATGTATTTGCTCACTTAATTCATGTAGAATGTTAATTATTCTGACCTCATTGTGCTCAGGTTTCCTAATTTTCATTGTATCTTCTGTTGAGAAAAGTGTCCAGCACAGAAATAAACTCTCATAACCCTGGCCACATCTGATAAAACCGCAAATCTGTGGGCTCCAGAGCTTACATAAAAGAGCGCAAGTCAACACATAAGCAAAGCTATTTACTAGTAAAAAGCAATGTGCTTAGTTTTTTAACATTTTAATAAGTACAAAGTAAAGTAAATGACCTTTTTCCACATCTTGACATGTAATAGGAATATAGTGTTGGCCCGGTATTGGTATCTACAACTCGGCATTGGATGGGTGACATGGTCAATGTCACACCAGCTGTCTTCCCATGACATTTCCTGTTTCTCATTGATGGCTGCTTTGACTGGGAGTCTAGGTCAATTTTAAACATTCCTGCATCAATGGGGACTCAACACGTGACCACCAGATCAGGCAAACATGCACTGCGTTACCACAGAACTCAATTTGCATTATTCTGTCTGAAATCCTGTAAAGCCACAGACAGGTAGTTTTACAGCAGTATATTACAAATACTGTGGTCAGCCAAAATCTGTTCAATATAAAGGTTCTTACAAAAAGCTAACATGTAAAAGAACATTGTCACAAACATCTGAATGAATGTAACATGGGACTGAAAAGCTAAACAGCTGAAAGATGCAAGTAGATACAAAAACAAACATTTTGACTAGTCTTTTGTCACCAAACAAGAAATGGAAAACAATAATATTTAGCTAGGAAGCAGAAGTATTTTGATTCATTCACAGACTGTTATCTGAACTTGACATTGAAATAAAACTAACCGAAAACAAACAAAGTCCAGGATGAGAGACAGAACTTTAAGGACAACCCTGAAGTAGCCTACAGACTTTATAAAATCTGAATGACATACATGTTACAAACAGGCAGGTGATCCATGTAGCACCTCCTGTCGGTACTACCAGATGCAACCAGACTAGATGTAAAAGATGTTTTGTCATTTAGACCCATTCAGTGAGTTACCAATTTAAAATTACAGTTGCATTTATATAAGATCCCGCAGTCTAGTTTATGTCATCATTTCCAGGCAGGGCACTAGAGATCATTTCTGTGAGCTTCTCATGAACAATCTTGAGGAAGCTCCCAAACCCGTCCCTCTTCACTACATTAGTACCCACCATGTAGGTGAAGTGGATATTTCTGACACTGCCTAAAGTCCTGTTTTGGCAACTGCTCTACTCATTAGCATTGAGAATCAGCTTATTCACAAATGGGGCATTTTCCATCCACCAAGCTGCCAGACTGTGCTGTTGCCATTCTTCATTGAGTCATACAAAATGCCTGTTTTAGCATATGTTGTTGTTGTTTGTCCATCAAGAATGATGATGACCATTCATTTCATCCAGTGGGGTTGAAAGTATGGAGCCGTGAGTTCTAAGATGGCTGATAAGGCCTATTTTGGCTCGAAATGTTCTTTGACAATGTGGACAAAGAATGCTTGACGTTTCTGGAGGAGGATTTTCTGCAGTGGTTTTTCTGTTCTGTCTTTTCTTCACAGCTCTTGCAGTCCTGGTTGCCTCACAAGTGACTGCACCCTTGCGTAATGATGCACGCCATGAATTTCGGCCTCTGGCTGCGGTCTCCCAGGTGTCATGATGAATTCCAAAAGCATTCAGTGAGATTTTTAGAGTGTCTTTAAAGCGTTTCATCTGGCCGCCTTGGGAGCATTTACCACAACGCAACTCGCCGTATAAAATTCGTTTAGGGAGCCTGTGATCTGGCATGCGAGTTAAGTGACCAGCCCAGCGAATCTGATTCTTCATTAGTAGAGTGTGGATACTGGGCATGGACGCTCTTTCTAGAACTTCAGTGTCTGGGATCTTGTCTTGCCATTTAATCTTCAGTAACTTCCTAAGGCAGACTGTGTGGAAGTGGTTTAATTTCCTAGCGTGTCACTGATAAACAGTCCAGGTTTCACAAGCATATAGCAGTGTGGATAATACAACTGCTTTGTAGACTTTCAGCTTTGTTTGCAGGATTATTCCATTTCTGTCCCATACATTCTTGTACAGTCTGCCAAAGGCCGCATGAATTTGTCCACAACACTTAGACTATGACCATTCACATTGATATTCGGCACAGTGTGATTATTCCCTGGAGCTGGCTGGTACATAACTACAGAATTCTCCAAATTGATATTGAGACCAAAGTTGGCACAGGCATGTGAGAAAGCTGAAACATTATGTTGCATGTCCGCCTCTGAATTGGTGTATAGAGCGCAATCATCAGCAAACAGGAGCTCTCTGATGGTGTCGCTGTCAATTTTGGTTTTAGCTTTCAGCCTTCTTAGATTGAATAACTTTTCATCCATGCGGTAGTTGATGTCTATTCCAATGTCGTTGTTCTCGAAGGCATTCGTCAACATAGCTGAAAACATGAGGCTGAAAAGTGTTGGTGCCAGGACACATCCTTGTTTCACTCCATTGGTGACAGGAAAGGGTTCAGACAGTTCACCATTTTCCTGTACTCTTGCCTGCATGCCATCATGAAATAGCCACACTATTTGGACAAACTTTCGTGGACAGCCATATTTTGCCATAATCTTCCACAGTCCTTCTCTACTGACTGTATCAAAAGCCTTGGTAAGGTCAATGAAAGTGGAGAACATTTCGCAGTTCTGTTCCTGACATTTCTCTTGCAGCTGCCTTGCAGCGAAAATCATGTCAACAGTTCCACGTTCTTTTCTGAAGCCACACTGGCTCTCGGGAAGAAGACCTTGATCGAGATGGGCCGTGAGGCGATTGAGAAGAATTCTGGCGAGTATCTTCCCTGCAATTGAAAGCAAGGAGATGCCTCGGTGGTTGTCACAGGATTGGCGGTTTCCTTTTCATTTGTAAAGGTGGACTATTGACGCGTCCTTGAAATCTTGTGGCATGGTCTCGTTCACCCATATGTTTGTAAAGACTTGGTGAAGCTGCTCTGTTAGGACTGGCCAACCTGCCTTGTATATCTCTGATGGGATGGAGTCCGGACCAGGTGCCTTGCCGCTGGAGAGTTGCTGGATGGCTTTGTTTACTTCCACTATAGTTGGCAGGTCATCAAGTGTATCATTGATGGGAACTTGAGGAAGGCAGTTGATGGTTTCATCATCGAAGAAGGAAGTTGCATTTAGATGTTGTTGAAATGTTCTGCCCAGCGCTGAAGGATGTCTTTCTTATTGGTGACCAATGTTCCCCCATCTGCACTGAGGAGGGGAACTGTGCCTGGTGATGTAGGACCATAGACAACTTTCAGTGAGTCGTAGAAGTTTTTCATATCATGTCTGTCAGCAAAGCCTTGAATTTCATCAGCTTTGCTGCTCAGCCAGGAGTCCCGCATGTGCCGAGGTTTCTGCTGCACTACTATCTGAATGTTCTTGAAGGCATCTTTTTTTTATGTTGACTTTCGGTCATTCAAATGTGCCTTGAGGAGAAGATGTTTCTCGGCCAGCAATTGGTTGTCTTCAGAATTTTCATCAAACCAGTCTTTATGCTTTAAAGCTTTTTTAGTATATACAAGAAGAAGACTGGACTGTATATGTTTTGCACATTTGTATGTTCTGTTTATCATCTGCACAATTGTCATCTTTCAGCATTGAAGAGTCATAATTGTTATTTTCCATTGTTAGAGTCATAAATGCCTCGTCCAGCGTATCAAAGATGGAGATTGGACTGTGTATGTGTGTGTCCCATGTCGTATGCGGACACATGCTGTAAACCTTAATGCCAGGCTTGTGGCCGTCAGCTCAGCAATGAAGGTAAGACTTAAATAAAACTAAAAATATTACAGATATAATCAGTATTGTTTGCTGTTATAAATGCGAGTGATCATTGGATGTCAAATACAAATGTACGATGTGGTAACTTCAGTCAGTCACAGGCATATGCATTTGTCTCAAAATTGAAGGAAAGATCCTGAATGTCGCTAATCTGTGCCCCAAGAATCTCATAAAAGGAGTGCCAAGTAATTTTCAGAATTGTATGGGAAGGACACGCAGCAAGGAAGGGAACTCGTTGCGTCACTTTATATCGTGGCCTGCAACAGCAGTATCTGATATGGGTGCACCTTCAGGTGAATAGAGGGAAAAGTTTTCCTTATAAAAATAAATTGGTTTTACTTGTAAAATGTAATTCACGCTGGTTCTGTCTTTCCATTTTTCAATATAACTCGTGGCCAGCTGTCTCGCTGACTTTTGCTGTATCCTTCCCCCCCCCCCCCCATTCAGTTGTCATTATGTTGTGTGTTTATAACGTTTATAACTGCCTGTTGGCTTCTTCAGTGGGCAAGACATGTACACTACTTTTGTCTGCCTGTTATCTATTTATTGACTCATGTTTTACATTTGCTGTTAAGCATAGGTGGGGGGTGAGGTTTTCAGTCTTAAGCCAAATGTTTGTCAGGACTACGCTGAGTTTGTGTGTGTGTGTGTGTGTGTGTAACTTTGATAAAATGTATCCTTCTGATTTAATCTATATAGCCAGAGCTTTGGTTGTAGGCACAAAGCAAGATTTGATTGGGCTACATTTTCACAAGATGTCAAGAATGCTTTATATGTTGGTTCTATAAACTCAATGCAAGGCGTGGTATCTGTGATGTTTCTAATGTCATAATTTCTAATTCTATATCTTCTAAAAAGGGGGTTTAAAGGCAAGAGGTTCAATTTTATTGCACCACATGTTTTCCTGTAAAGCTCGGTCTTTTTCTGCACAGCGGCAGAAAGCGTCACACAGAGCATGAACTCCATAGCCCCATATAGCTCGGCCTCTTTCTGCGCAGCGGCAGAAAGCGTCACACAGAGCATGAACTCCATAGCCCCAGTGTCAAACCAGAGGAGTCTGAAAATATTACTTGTCCAAAACTGATTCTGCATGCATTCATAAGTGCTCTAAAAATTAATTGTTAATTATGATGTTCATAAACATGGACAATAAATAGACGGACAGCAAAGATAATATATTTGAAATATGGTGATGTAAATAAATACAAGGAATAACAAAGAAAAATATTGGAGCATGATAAGGCAGATGTGGTCGGGCCCTTTGCAACTGTGTGTATAGTGCAGAAAAATGGGTAGATCATCACAGCTTGGAGAAAATGTCGCTGCAGGGTGTGACCAGAGGATCATCTGACTGACACTCAAAACTCTCTCTCTCTCTCTCTCTCTCTCTCTCTCTCTCTCTCTCTCTCTCTCTCTCTCTCTCTCTCTCTCTCTCTCTCTCTCTCTCTCTCTCTCTCTCTCTCTCTCTCTCTCTCTCTCTCTCCCTCCCTCCCTCTCTTTCTCTCTCTCTCTCTCCCTCCCTCCCTCCTCTCTCTCTTCCCTTCACCCGATCTGTCTTATCACCAGAAACAGTGATCTATTTAGAGTGCATTATGATCTTGTACTACATTTTGCATTCATTATCTGACAGGCTCTTGTCTGCCAGGCCTGCGGTTCGGGTTCAGTCTCCAGTAGAGACAGGATTATGTTTTTGTTTCTGTCAGCATTGTTTTCAGGTCAACCAAGCCTCATAAAAATGATACCAGATAATTTGCATAATATTCTGGGTAATTGTGTGTGAAGGAAAGGTGATGAGAAAAAGAACCAGCCACCCACCTCATATGCCACAGCCTAGAAAATGTGAAGGCCTGACACCTCACACCCCAACAGGAGTATCTGCTGTGGGACTTCCTGTATCTGTCACATCCTTTTTGTAAACAACACTCCAGTTCATCTCATGAAGCCTTATTTACCTCCCACTTACTGACACTTCTCTTGACACTTCTCTGCTGTCGTCTTTATATTTATCTCAAGTGCCATCCTTAGATTGCCTGTCCAAACTCCATGCTGGTATGCACCGACTGATCCCCTACTGTGAGATAAGTCGAGAGTGGTTGGAATGGAGTATCTTTATCAAGATTATTTGCATGTATTTTGTACAGAGGGGCAGTGAAGTTATTGAACAGATGAAAAACAACCCAGATTATTCTCAAGTGTTTAACTTGCTGCTGGGACCACTCGACAGCAGACAGAAAGACGAAGGTATAGTTGCTGTTTATGTGTTCTGGTTAATATTAGGAATTTTTTAAAACAAATTACTTCTAAATTTTCTGCAATAGCTGTTGCCTGTCAGGAAAATGTATAGTTCAATCAATATACATGTCAGGTTGAGACTGTACGAACGAGCTTTATTTTCAAAGAGTTACAAATTGGGCACGCAGGCCCATCTTAGATTTGGCCCTTCCAATCACTCATCTTTCACATATTAATTATTTGTTGTGCGTGTTAATTCACGGGGGGGGGGGGGGGGGGGGGGGGGGGGGGATGTCAAATTAATGTTGTGAACATAATGCATATACCATGTTATCAGGCAGGCAGGCAGATAGAGAGAGACACGCGCACGCACACACTCTCTCTCTCTCTCTCTCTCTCTCTCTCTCTCTCTCTCTCTCTCTCTCTTCTCTCTCTCTCTCTCTCTCTCCTCCCCCTCCCTCCCTTGCATACACATACTCACTCATAATCACAAACTCACTAACAAAAATGTACTCATACATACATAAATATTCTTTCTCTCTCCCTCTCTCTGTGTCTGTCTTTCTGTCTATCTGTTTAAAATGTTAGATAGAACCGGTTTTGCTGTTTGGTAGTGAATCTTGAAATGGGAATGAACAAACTAGGAAAAGCTTGTAGACAGCAGAGGTGTGGTTTCTGAGACAAATGTTTGTATTACCTTGGACAGCCAGAGTAACTAAGAAAGATTACCTGGTAGAGGCTAATAACAGTAGAACATTATACACAACTATAAGAAAGAGACATACAGTGTTTGGTCATTTAATGACAAAAGAGGCATTGGAGAAAATGGAGATGATTGGAAAGATCAGTGGTAGCAAAGGCAGACTGAGGGAAATGATGCTTGATGGTCTCAGATGGGGTAATTTCAGCTGTAGATCTGAACCAGATCACAAAGGAACAAGATCTGTGGAGAGACATGAGTGCCTACATCATTTACCAGAGGACATGATGATGAAGCAATGTGCGATGTGTAATTGGTTCCTTCCTATAAATCTCTTCCATCATGTAATGTTCTTGTAGTTTTTACATTCGGTAAAGAACACATGAAATAAAATCTAGCTTCTCCAGTAATCACTTCTGCTGTGTATTTTGCCTTGTTGAATGTCATGTGCTCAAGTTTCTTCATAGTGGTTATCTTCCCCATGTACGTCTGCTGCAAAATTCTCTGGGTGCTATCATCATCATGTGCCGTGCCATTAGATGTGGGTGGTCATGCACATCAGTTCACCCTATCATCTGTCTCAAATTATATCTTGTGTTCTTGTACTGGTTACGCCATGTGGCCAAACCATCCAAATATTTATCTTCTTGTTGCTTCCTTGCTCTTTTGCCATCAACTTTGCCAGTTGTCACTAAGTTTTCAAGTTTGTTTTGCCTCATAACGTACCCAAAAGATCTTGACTGCAGATGTGTAACTTTGCTAATCAGTTTATAGTTTTCATTTGTTTTTTGAAGGACTGACTCATTGGTTTTTCTGTCCACCTATGGTATTCTGTGCATTTTCCCCATAAACCACATGTCTACTGCCATTAGACATTTCTTGGCTTGTCTGTTAATGGCCCATGTTTCACATACACATTACCTAGGCTCCATATAGCAATTAAACAGTCTACTCTCACTGCAGGTGACAGCTTTTTATTTGTGTGTTTTCCATCTTTGCAAAAGGCTACTTATGTCATAGTGACTGGGACTGAAATTCTCGTTGCCATCTACTTCTCTTGTTCTCATGCTGTCCACCTGTTTTTCTTTCTTATGCTGTCTACTTTTTTTTTCATTTTCATGTTGTCCACCCATTTCTCTCATTCTCATGCTGTCTGTGCTGTCCATCTATTTCTCTCATTCTCATGCTGTCTGACAGTTTCTCTCATTCTCAAGCTCTCCATTATTTTACACATTCTCATGCTGTCCACCCGTTTCTCTCATTCTCATGCTGTCTGTCTATTTCTCTCATTCTCATGCTCTCCATCATTTTACGCATTCTCATACTGCCCATCTATTTCTCTCATTCTCATGCTGTCCATCCATTCCTCTCATTCCCAGGCTGCTGTTGTTTAATTTCATCAGAAACGCAAGCCAATACTAACTGATGCCAAGTAGGCCTCTAGTTTATTTTTTTCTATGTCTTTCCTTTACCTCCTATCTGTGTCTATAAATCTGTGCCCCCAATCCCTTTCCCCTTCATGCCTGTGTATTTTGATCATCATTAAATGCTTTGGGATCACCCTCACCAGTGGCCTAAGCAACTTCTTCACATCTCACAATCTCTAACAGAATATATGAACTCGTATGCTCATATTTTCCCAGTCCATACTGCAAGGCTGTCATGCATCTTCTTTCACCATCTTTCTCCATCTCTTTTTCCGTTATCTTTCCAAGTGTTACAAATGTTCCAGTTTTTAATCTGTTTATTATGTAACCAAAAATACTGACTGCCTCTTTCTGCTGTTTGTAACAACTTGCCTTTGTCTCTCACCTACTTTCAACACATTTTTTAATACCACTTTTTATGGATGCCCGAGGGAGTTTCAGCATTCTAATATAAAACCAAATTTCTTTAACTTCGAGGGATTTTTACTTTGTTTGTAATGGTGAATGCCTGAAGACAAAATTGGCAAATCTCTTGAAGCATAGTCATTTACTTGTTTCATTGTGACTTACATATGTAACGCAACAGACACATATTTTTTATAAGCAAAAACAAGAATTTTAACCATGGAAACACAAACAGTAGATTCAACAGTTTATCGCCTGGCTTATTTCGCTATTTCATAAAGATACCCAAAACACCATTGTATGCATCTGCTTGAATCCAGTCAAATTGATAGAGATAATGCTTAGTCTGTGTTGTTTAACAAACAAATTGGACAAATGTTACAATACACTGAAGCAGTTGTGATTCGAATGACTAAGCCTTTGCTTTCTAAACAAAAGACATGACAGTCAATGTAAAAATTACTGTGGTAGTCAGTTACGAGGGTATGTCAATGAGTAAGTCACAAATGGCTGTAGGAAAATAACTAAATATGGTAACAACTTGAAACAGTTTATTTTTATACATACATTGTCCCTTTATTTCTCAACATAATTTCCACCAACATTGATGCACTTATCTTATCGTTTTATGAGTCCTCCCAAACCGGCTGCATAGAACTGCGTGCTCTGTTTTCTAAACCAAGTTTTCACTTCACATTCAACTTCAGCGTCATTCGTGAAATGTCTCCTGCCAAGGTGGGTTTTCAGTGGACCAAAAAGGTGGAAATCGCTAGGGGCTAAGTCGGGGCTATAAGGTGGATGTTCCAGAACTTCCAACCTTAGTTGGTTAATTTTCTCCTGAGTTAATCAAGCCATATATAATCTGGCATTGTCATGAAGAAGCAACACTCCTCTAGTCAGCAGTCCTGGAAATTTCAATCGATCATGCATTATGCTGTATGCTGAACCATGTGAGCACTCTATTGCAGATGCTACAGAGTCTATCGTTACTCACCTGTCGCCTTTAATCATCTCCACCCGCTGCACGGATGCTTCTGTTGCAATCTCAACAGGATGACCAGATCGGATTTCATCAACAATTTTAGAGCGTCCTTGAGAACATTTTCCTACCCAGCTATGCACCGCTTTACAGGACAAACATTTGTCAGCATAAACAGGAAGCATTTCCTTATGAATGTCCTTTGTAGGCAGTCCTTTTGCCCACAAGAAACTCACAATGGCACGTTGCTCTTTGGTTGTACACTCCGTAAGTACAGTCATCATTTTGTTTATGCGCTGCACATGCGACACCTAGCACCATCTGACAAAAAGGAATATAAAGTTCGATGTTGCTGTCACCTAATGACACCTGTAGAAAACACCAACTACATTTACCTGCCATCCCACAGAACTGTGGGACTTATTTATTGACTTGCCCTCGTAAAATTGCCGTGGGAACAACAAGAATTCTCATTTTTGTAATACAATGGCCCCATCCTACTTAATCATTCAAGTCAAAATCTGATACCCCCGTTTGAAGTTTTCACATCCCCAATTTTTCATGTGGCAATGTAATTTAGGTTGTTTTAACTATTTTTGCTTTGTGTGAAAGATCTTGTTTCGAACATTAACAGTTTTACTGTGGTAAAAACATTTTGTTGAAAGCATCTTTCTTGATTTCATATAAGTTGCTGAATTATTTTGCTGTCTGCCCAAATTCAGGTGACATTCAGCCCCAGGGATATGAGACCTTGCAGAAACAGTTGGGAGACCTGCAGGAGGTTCTCTCAAAGTACTTGAAGCAAGAAGAGGAAGCCATGGAAAGTAGGATAAGGTCTGACTTATTCTTTCTTTTGTTGTCACTGTTACTACAATTCTCTCTCTCTCTCTCTCTCTCCCTCTCTCTCTCTCTCTCTCTCTCTCTCTCTCTCTCTCTCTCTCTCTCTCTCTCTCTCTCTCTCTCTCTCTCTCTCTCTCTCTCTCTCTCTCTCTCTCTCTCTCTCTCTCTCTCTCTCTCGCTCCTACCTTCCCTCCATCCCTCTCTCACTCACTTCCCATTCCTCTCAGAGTGTAATGATGGTAAAGGGATTGAAACATTCAGCAAAGGGGAACCACTTCTGATGATCGGAAGCTACCTGTCATGCTTGCTGTGTTGCAGTTTTTTTTTGTACCAGTTTTTACTGCACCAAACAAAAAAATGGACACAAGACATTGCAGACACCTTGAGCATAAAAAGCATGAGGTGAGAGAACTTGAGCATAAAAAGCATGAGGTGGGAGAATTTGAGCATAAAAAGGCATGAGGTGTGAGAACTTGAGCATAAAAAGGCATGAGGTGAGAGAACGAGCATAAAAAGGCATCAGGTGGGAGAACTTTAGCATAAAAACTCATATGAGGTGGGAGAACTTGAGCATAAAAAGCATGAGGTGGGAGAATTTGACCATAAAAAGCATGAGGTGGGAGAACTTTAGCATAAAAAGGCATGAGGTGGGAGAACTTTAGCATAAAAAGGCATGAGGTGGGATCATTTTTAAGAGACCGTAACTTCCAGCCGTGATGAGTGCGGCATTTTGTCACAAACCCGCTACTGACATCACAAAGATGTTCTTCTCCTGATAGTAATTTTGTTTGGGTTATCTGTTTGTTCTTGTATATTCTTTGTGAACCTGGCATGTTATTTTCACCATTTAATTTCTACATCTTATCATTGTAGCATCAAATCTTTCTTTTATTTTTTTTAGCCATTGGCATGTGTACTTGCAGTATAGTATGTGTTCACAGTTACATAATTCCAAAACACACTATTCCTGATCTACATTTGAGTGGAAGTCACAGCAAGTTACTCTAGTTTTGTTCACAGTGTATACAATTGTTGTAGATGATGTTGTAGATGATGATGATGATGATGATAGGCTTACCTTGTAATTGCCAAAGAGACATACCTCCTGACTTAGTAAATCTGTGTTTATTGTAATCCCAAAGAAATCAGGGACATTAGAATGTGATCAACATCAAACAATTAGCATAATGAATCATGTCACAAAGATTTCGCTAGAAATCATCAAGCAAAGAAATAGGGAAAGAACAGTGTGCATTTGTAGAAAAGGTTGAATTGTTTGGCTGAGAACATTAACAGCATTCATTAGAAGTAAACAAAGATCTACGTCTTTGCTTTATTCACTATACATGTTCTTTCGACATTTTAAAATTGACAGAAATACCTTTGTAAGACTGTCAATATAATGAAGATGCAAGTTGATGCGAAATACCTTAGATTTGTTTTAAAAAACATATATTGGAAACAAGCTGCCATTAAGATTTATAAGAAAGTAGGTAAATGCCAGCTTAACGTGGGAGTTTTATAACCGGGGTATGTAATGTTTCCAGATATTTTTTCCCTAAATATCGAAAATCTTGTGAGAAATTTCAAATACATGAGAGGAATCATCATGCAAAAATTTGAAGATGATACAGTATTGATCGCTGACAATGAACAGAATCTACCTCATTTAGTGGATGCTGTTATTGTGCTACTATGGTTAGAGTTGTAAGAAATCATAAATTATCATCTCCAAGAATAAGAAATACCACAGTTTGAACAGCTAAATAAATGGGAACACTCTTAAACAGGTGAATTGGTATGGCTATCTTAAAACAGAACATCTGACAGAAGATGCCTTGTAGAGATTAGAACAAGTTGTAGACATTGGAACAATAATATGGCAAAGATAGCCTTTTGCCAGATGGAAAACATACTCACCAATTAAAAAAAAGCTGTCAATTACAGTGAGGAAAAGAATGTTAAAATTAAAATGCTATATAGAACCCACTCTGTTGTAAGCTTGTGAAATATGGACAATAAGCAGGCAAGCTGAAAAACATCTAATGGCAGTAAATATGTGGTTTCTGAAGAAAATGCACAGAAGAGCGTGGACGGACAGAAAGATCAATGAGGCAGTACTTCAAGAAACAAATTAAAACATAAATTGTTTTGAGAAATTAGACGTATATCATCATCAGCAAGTATCTTGCTGACTGGAGAGGGCAATAATTTTTCTCCACATATTGCGACCTCCAACAGTGTATCAATTCTTCTTCTTCTTCTTCTTCTTCTTCTTCTTCTTCTTCTTCTTCTTCTTCTTCTTCTTCTTCTTCTTCTTCTTCTTCTTCTTCTTCTGCGTTCATCCGGACTTTTTTTCGGACGTGATTGCGTTGTGCCTGTTTACAGCAGAGCTGCGTTCTTGCGCCGTTAGGCCAACACATCCGACTTCTGCGGGTGTATCAATTCATGCGCTGACACTCTTTCATACCATGACACAAAGCTGTCAAGAATCTTATGACTGTTTTCCTCTGTCTCTATTTTCACAAATCTTTTTCAGTTATTACATGTTCTAGTTAGTTTCTTCTCATAATGTAGCCTAAAAATTACCACTGCCACTTTCTGATGTTTGTGATATAGTCTTTGTGTCTTAGCCTCTTTCACAACATTTCAATTACTCATTTTGTGTGTCCAAGAAAGGTTTGGCATTCTGTTAAACCACATCACAGATAGTCCAGATTATTTTGGGGCACATTATGATAAGAAAAATAAGCTTGAAAATGACCTTTGACACTAGAATTAAATATTCTAAGTTTGGTATTAGATTTAATTTTATTTTTTACTTCCACATTTCCTAGTGCTATGAGAACTCCTTTTGTCTCTTGTATTCTTAATTTAATATCTCTGTCTGCTCCTCAGTGTTTTCTATATTCCTATCTGAATATTTAATGAAGCTATTCTTTTCTAATTATAGAAATTACGAGGAAGAGCAAAGGAATAATTTTCTGAAGCTGAAAGAAAGGGCACAGAAAGAGAAAACAAAACTTATAAGGTAAGTCCTTGCATCAATTTTTATACTTGTCCAGTTGGGTTTATCACTGTTAATTAGTAAGGATGGCTCAGTGCTAAGAGACTAAAGAAGTGTATGGGGATTCTTAGCGAAGGTTAATGTATGGTGTTTAGTGCAGGAAGGCCTGGCATATGATACCAAGACAGAGAATGGAGGTGGAGGCAGTCACTGGTGTTATGCTGGCTAGAGGACATGCCACCCACATGTGGTGATTGTGACAGATTCACAGAGCATGTTGCGAAGAGTTAAGACAGGCTTGCTTTGTGCAGCATGGTAGGAATCAATTAAAACTTTAAATAAGGGACCTTTTCACACAGATAAATGTGGCTATTGATTATGCTGTGTTTTCTGTTCTGTAAGTAAATTTTTAAAAAGCTGGTCTCCCTGGTCAAGGAGTTAATGACATTGTTCGTAATCCCGTATATCCATGTGGGGAAAACAGCAACTGCGAAAATCGGCAGCTGTTCGCGCCGCGCTGGTAACTTACAGTGGTATGTGAGCTGGTCGTTCAGAAAGCAATGGCAAACTACTGAACGTAAAACTTGCCTAGTACATCAACAGCAGCTGAAAAATGCTGGTGTTGACTGCAACGTCCTGTAAGGAATATACAACATTAAAAGTAAATAAAGTACCTTTTGACACGCCTTAGGTCATATTGGGCAAATTATGCTAGACCTATATTTTTATAGACTGATCACCATTCCAGAGGTGATGCGGTCAGCATCACGCCAGCTGCCTTCAATTCTCAAGACATTTCTTGCTACCTGTTTTAAACTGGGTCAGCCTGGTAGACCAGATCAATATAAAAAATCATCCTCGAAATGTATTCAAATCCATGACCATCTGGTGGGCAGTTAGCTGTTTCGCTACTGCAGCTTCCATCCTGTCCTGAGTCATGATATAATAACTGTGTTCTGATTGTGAATGTATTGTTATTAATTTTCAGTGTGCTCTTTCACAACTCTGAGAACACCCACACTGTATCAACACAGGACAGAGGCTCCACACGTGTACATGGTATGTTCTGTCATCAGTTACTCAAGTTGGGCTGTACAGATGCTTTTCCTGTTAAAATCATTATTAGTTACATTAAGTTTCTTGCTTGCATATTTTATGATCAGTATTTATTGGGTCAAAATAAGTTTACTTAATTTATTTGATGTTTTCTTATATGGCTTTCTTTAATTTCAAATAAGCATATTTTGAAGATGTTTGAAAAGTACATGTGCTATTTTTCTTTGTTTACATGCCGGTTTAATTTTCACGTTTTATTCTATTTAAGCTTTCATTGTTTAGATAATTATGAAATTATTAAGGGTATCCCTCATCAAAGGAGAAATAAGGCACCTCCTTCCCTCTGCTAGTCTACAGGACATCTTTGGGCAAGGTGAAGTACCTTCTAGCTCCCCAAATAGGATGATGTGAAACCATGTGAGCAAGTGGTATACTGGGCTTGAGCACAGCCCACAGATAGTTCAAAGTTATGTTCTCAAGTTCATGACGGTAGGCAGAGGATCTCTGTAAAGAGACAGTGGCTTTGGTCACCGACCAGTGTGGTTACTGCCAAGAAAGAAAGCAATGGCAGATACCTAGAAAACTTTAGTGGTTAAAAAAAAATTATGGAGAAAGCCTGTTTTGGGAGGGAAACGTTCTGTACAGGACAACAAACTAGATAAATGAGCTTTTTCAGATCCATGTATGGAACAAATACAATATGACAAGTGAGAGATTTATATATTAACAACATTACATCTAGCTAAACTGCAGAATTTTAAAACCAATTTAGCAATAAATACCCAAAATTTAAAGAACAACAGTCAGCTCTTCAATAAAGTTAGTTGCATGTCCTTTACAGGGCATTGTAGTCAAACCCAGCTTTTATTGGCTGTTGGTGATTCACCAGGCAATGTTAGTACAGTAGTATGTTGGTGATTCACTAGGCAATGTTAGTTCAGTAATTTGTCATTGCTTTCTGAGTGGCTGATGGCTCATACCATGGAAATGAACGCAAAGTGGTTGGCTTCCAAATCGGCCGCAGCTGATTTCAAACCCTCCATTCTGAATGATAAAACTACATGTTTCACTATCCCCCTAAATCACAGTGCTGGGTCAGCTCATCAATAAGTAGCCTAAATAAGAAAGCAAGTGGTGATTAAATAACCGAAATGTTCAAACAATCAACCTATGTTTCTTTCTTTTAGCAGCTCTGAGTCATTCCAAAAGCGCGTCAGATTATGAGAGTGGAAAATCAAACTTCATGGGTAATGGAAGAAAGAATATGAAGATGAGGGAATCCAGCCCTGATGGTTTGTTCAACACTTTTCTCTTACCTTTGTTACTGGGCAGCATCTGTTGGGCTCCTTTCCACGCGTCTCAGGCTGTAGACACCAGGTCTAATAGACAAACCTGTACCTTCTTCTTTCTGGGTTTTACGACTAGTTTATGCATGTATACATTTGTCCTCTGGCTTGGTAATGTGTTTGAATCCCTATCAAGGCAAGTAATTTTTTCTTTTGATCTGAGCATCTAGGTCGACCCAGTCTAAAATGGGTACCTGGAAATGTACTGGGGAGTAGAGGCAGCTTGTGTTAATTGATCATATCACTCATTGACTCATGATTGTCCTATACAACTAAGGGGTAAGCACCATAGACCCAGTATTCCTAAAGGCGTGGGAAAGTGTCCTTCACTTGCTACATGTTTATAATCATAACTGGTAACTTGAATTGCCTTGGCAGTCTTTGCTGAATGCTGGGTTCAGGATGGATCTTTTCCCAACTGATGGAGTTGCTTACAGATACATAATCTGTCTCTAACTTGAGAGGACTGTGTATAAAGCATGTATGGAATTAGCAAATTAATGAACCTGAATATTACCTACTCCCCTGAGCCTGCTGTGTGGACCAGATTTCTGCTAGCCTTCTTAGATAATCATTAAAAACTGCAAGGACCTGTGAGTTCATTAGTTATAAAGCAGAGCAGGTCGCTGCTCAGGCTAAGTTTCAAAATGATAAAACTTGCCCACTTAAAGAATATTTATAGCCATTATTCTAATATACAAAACCTCATCAGGAAAGTAACGAATGCAATCAACCCATCAGAAGCCTGGAAGCTGACAACAAGTAGCCCAAGGTACGAAAGAAATTACAAGCTACACCATAAACACCCCTACATAGCCAAGTTGAAAACTCGAAGGCTGAAATGGGGTACTCGTACCCAAAATGTGATTGGATTGGATATACAGCATCAGATCCTTGCCAGTGTCATAGAGTGTGTGCAGTGTTGAGAATCTTTCTGTGATCTGTGACAGGAGACCGGAACGCATGGGGAGTTATCTGAGTGCAGTGAAGTGACCCTTTATAAACCAGACCAAACACGGCTCTGAAGTTGACCCCACCTCTCAGGGGAAGGAAATCTAGCAATGAAAGAAGTTGATTACCTCACCACAGATTGCTGCAATATGGTATATGTGTAGTCCTGTCTTTTTTTCTGCTTTCCGTCTCCCAGTAAAGTATAGGCCAAAAAACCAACCCATGCCAAGCATTTTTAAGACATGTTCACAATTGGTTGTATTGGGCGGCTAAAGTTTTCTACGGGGTGAGTTAGTCTCATGCCAACCCTCCTTAATGGCCTCTTATGACATTCCAGGTTACATTGTGACTATACTTTGCGTCCCTTGTGGATCCTGGTGACACATGGGCAAGTCCTTTCTCTACACACCCTTAATGATTATCTTTATTTGGTTCTAGTGCACGGATGGATTTTTTCCCAGCTGCACACACATCCATTGTTAAACATGTCTTGCAAGGGATGAAAGTGGAGCAATGAAGGGAACTTATCACCCCACATCATAAAACTTACTATCTGTGAAGTCATGCCACAACACACTTGTGTAGTATTGTCTTCCGTGGGATTATCTTTGCTGCAAATGTAATAAGTTGTCTTTTGTCTTTTCTTCTCTATCCTTATTGTTTCTATGTGAGAGTGTCTCTTTTCAGTATTGACTTCCTGCCTGAATTGTCTTATTTAATTTTTTTCTTTTAGAAAAACCATGAAACCATCTGTTAAAGTTGTTAGATTTTGCACGTTGTGTCAATAATGTTGTGATATGCTGGCTATTCATTATTGCAGGAATACGTGTTTTACACTTTTAATGTTTGAATACTTTTGTATTACTCTGCAATTGAATGGTCTTAGAATAATTTCACACTTGTCTACATTTTCGTAGTTACATAAATATTATAAGCAATTGCTTTTTTTTTATAGTTGATAATACTTTTAGTGGCTGTCTTATTTCACGTGTCTGTCTCTGCAATATTAAGTGATTATGATTTATTTTTATTACTGGTTGTTGGAATAATGTTATGTATGTTGTTATATGGATATATAATTGTAGTGAGCTTGAATGAATGCAAGAACTGGGAACTTCACAGATGAAAGATACACTTATAGACACATATACTGGGATGACCCAGGGTCTTTACCCTAATGGTGAAGGAATAACGGGAGAACGTTTGAACTAGGCACATTCAAATCTTCTCATATTTGCACTGAACATGTGAAGTGTGCATTTGTTCCTTTATTGGATTCTCCTGCTATGGTGTCTTTCTTTTGTCAAGCTTTCCAGCCATATCTTGCGTTCATTTGTTATCTGCATTAGCTTCATAGTAATCATCCTTATTTTCATCTAATTTTAGCAGTTTTATGGTTGCTGAGTATTTTTGGATGTTTTGTTTGTAAGTTGTTATTACTCTATTTATTTAGGCTTGATGTTTTTTGTTTTGACTTTACAATAGTGCAGTTGTGTAGCAACTGTTAGTTATGTTAGTGCTCCTAGACAGTGTTTGTCTGTGCTGTGGATAAAGCTTTCGCGTCTGCTGCATGTGAAGTAACACTGAAATAAAACTTGCAGGACAAATGGGTTCATTCGTGTTATGAGAACCACATGGTGCTAAATGTTACAAATATCTCGGATGGCCAGTGTAATTAAATGTTACGAATACCTTGGATGGCCGGTGTAATTACATGTAATGAATAGTTTGGACAGCCAGTGTAACTAAATGTTACGAATACCTTCGGTGGCCGGTGTAACTAAATGTAATGAATAGTTTGGACAGCCGGTGTAACTAAATGTTACGAATACCTTCGATGGCCGGTGTAACTAAATGTAATGAATAGTTTGGACAGCCAGTGTAACTAAATGTTACGAATACCTTGGACGGCCAGTGTAACTTAACAATGTTCATCTGAAAGACTCTGATGAAAGTAGATAATTATACATAACTATTAGAAAGAGATTGCGTTTTCAAAATGAGAAGAGAAGCACTGGAGAACATAGTGAAAGATCTGTGGTAGAAGAGGCAGATGTAGAGTAATTTTACTGGGTGGTCTAGGGTGATAGCATGGAGGAATATCATGAATAGAATTGATCCATAATATCGAGGACAAATCTATGGAGAGGCATCCCACTGTATGAGGCATGTGATGATGATGATGATAATTTACATTATGAGAAAAATTATACAGCATTCCTGTCTTATTATCATCCCACCCCTTTTCTATATTTTGAATCTCATACCCCTATGGGTACAAGTTGAGAACCCCTGGTTTAAAGAATTCTGTGATGTCAAAATATAGTCGCATGCAAAGCATGCTCACTTCTCACTTAAGTCAATATCATCATCATGTCTTTTCATCATCATCAAGTGCCCCGCCAGCTGCCATGGGTGATCATGCTTCTTCACATCTCGTGATTGCCAACAGTGTATGTCAGTTCAAGTGCTGATATTTCCCCATGCCATGATAACAGTTGTCAAGAATCTTCTCTTGTTGTCTGTCACAAACTACTAAATAAACTGGCATGTGACATGTATATCAGGTTGCTCTTCTATTGCATCTTGCAATAAGATAAGATGGTATCCACAGAATGGCGGCCATATACTGATGCCTAGTTCAGATAGTAGTGCCTCAAGTACTGATTTTGTTTTGTCAACAGCACAACAGGTTATGTACTTCTTCTTCTTCTGCGTTCATCCAGAGTTTTTTTTCCGGACGTGATTGTGTTGTGCCTGTTTACAGCAGAGCTGCGTTCTTGCGCCGTTAGGCCGACACATCCGACTTCTGCGGGCATTTGTTGACCAGGTTAACCTTCCCAGGGTTACGTACCACAACTGATATTCCGTAATTGCTCCGTTGCTGTCTTGATTGCTTGGATTTCTGCATCTTAGTTATGGCAAAACTTGCCTGTTGGTACTCTGGCCATATCCTTGGTATTACTTGAGTATTCTATTCACACTTTCGCTGTCCATTTCAAACATCATTTAGTGCTGACCCATCTGTGTTGACTCAAACCCAGTGGTCCTGTGGGAATTCATGATCAAGAATACTAAGAGTGACTGTTCTGCATTTTACACAGTGTCTTGGGAAGTAACTGTGGTCAACGTGATGCTGACTACATCACCCAATGAGTATTTGGCCTGCTGATTGGTCTTCACACATATGGGTCTAACACCATATGCCCTATGGACCACCTCGAGACATGTCAAAGCATCCTTTACTTGCACCTTGTACGCTACTGTTTCACATGCAAGTGAAGAGGGCACATACAATGTTTCGCATGCAAGTGAAGAGGGCCCATGCACTGTTTTGAAATTGATGACTAAGACACTTGACTGAATTTGACTAATGAATTTAGCTATGCCTGAACATGTTTAGGCCTAAGTCATTCAGATTGATTTGTTGTGTGTGCTTACAGTTTTTGCAATGGATGAACTTGACCTTGATGGGGGAGAAGAGGATATAGCAGGTGCTACATCTGCAAGAAGATCTGGTTAGTAAGGCTTTTTTTTTTAAATACTTGGTCATGTTGTTTGCTTGCTATTAAAAGTGAAAAGTAAAAAGGACTTGGAAGCTCTTTGCAGGATGCAAAATTTGAGATGGACAGAAAAAGATATAAAATGAACACATTTTTAAAGACGTGGGGAAAGAACTATTAAAATATTTACAAACAAAAAGTAGTCACTTTGGCTCAGCAACAAAATGCAGCATGGTTTACCTTTGAAAATGCACTGGACAAGAAAGAGGAATCCCACTCACTCACCTCTCTCCACTTATTTCTCTATCCATGTTGATACATGTGCTATCATTCAACAAAGGTTACAAAGCAAGAGGTTCAGCTTCATTTCATTGGGTTCTATCCCATGTAGCTGGATCTCTGTCTGCAGCACAGCTAACTGACTGCCAAAATCCTCACACGGTGAACAAACTACAAAGCTCTGTTGACATCTCCCAGGGGTCTTCGAGAATGAATTCACAACCTTCAGAGCACGAGGCAGATGGCATAACCACTCCGCCATGTAGACACTCCCTCTCCTCCTTTTCTTGGCTTATCTGTTGGTTGTAGATCTATCTTTCATTTCCCACCATGGAGACACTCCCTCTCCTCCTTTCCTTAGCTAATCTGTAGGCTGTAGATCTGTCTTTCATTTCACTCTACTCCCCTTTTTTTTTCCCCCCATACCTTCTGACATGTCATTTCCTGTCTGCCAATTCTATCATTCTCTCATTTTGCGCGGATGTAGGCTGACAGGATTGTCTAGAATAGGGCTTATTTTCTTGTTACACAAGTGCTCTCCATTTGTATTTTCATAGATGTATTAGTGTCCTCTTCTCATTGTGTATTTGTTTGCTGGTGATGGTTCTGTAGCCACAATGTCCACCCTGTCACCTGTGATTGTGTTCTTGTAAAGCTGGCTGCTTCTGCTTTCTATGTTTTAGTTTATTCATTGTATGAACAGAAAATAAGTTTTATTTGTTTTTATTTTTGTGCTCACTCGCTTTGAACCCAAGCACAGTCCATACACTTGCTGCTACTTCTAGTGAAGTGGGCTGATTTTTGTGTGCGGATTAGCTTTCTCTATTATCAGTGTCCCTCGTCATCAGGTGAACCCACTCCGATTTCAGAGGTGGTTTTATTAGTAACTAGCTGACCCTGCCCGGCTTCGCCCAGCTCCTGGTGTGAAGCATCTCATTTAATTTATATAAGTAGTCATATAAGTTCCTGTTCCCGACTGTCTATCTGTCTGTCTGTCTGTCTATCTGTCTGCCTGACCCTGTCCGGCTTCATTAAATTCATACAACAACAAAAAAATGTAACTTAAAAGAACGTTCTACCACACACCATCCATTATTTTTAATGAAAACTCTTTCTAATCACCTGCATGACTACAGTAACTTCTTAAGCAAAAAAAGATGAGTTACAATGTTATGCATTGTGCATCATTTTTATGAAAACTTTGAAAATGCCTTACAGATTGTATCATTATTTATTATAACTCATATGCCGGTACATAACTATGGACAAAGAGTTTATAAATCTTTGAAAACGATGCCACAATATGACTATAAGTTATACAGAAAAGTTATGCCCCTTGAAATAACTTTTACAGAGTTAGGTCCCCTGAGATATATGAAATTATGATGAAAAATGAAAAATGAAATAATACTGAGTAAGCAGGCGATTTCACACTAACAAAATATCACAGTTGACAGCTCTGGAATGAAAGGAAGGCGTGTAGAAAATTTCATCTCAATCGGATGGGCAGTTCGCGAACAAATAAAGGCCATACATACATACAGACAGAGATACGCACATCCTAATTTATATATAAGATGTAAAATGTATTGTATAAAGAGAAACTAAGCTTTACGAACGAACAAACTTTATTTTCAAAGGGTCACAAATTGGGCATGCAGGCCCGTCTTACATTTGGCCCGTCTTACATTTGGCCCGTCTTACATTTGGCCCGTCCAATCATTCACCTTTCATACATCAATTATTTACCAGTGATATGGGAGGTCAGCATGGCTAAATGGATTTGAGTGCTCGCTCCTAAACTTCCGGTGTGCTGATGATGATGTAGCGGGTTTAACCCTACCCTGGTGTTAAGTGGACAAATATGTTGATTTCTCGTCCTTGACTTGGGGACATAAATTACAAGTACCTCAGAAGTCAAGAGTGGGTTCGCCTGATTGCGAGGGACACTGGTAATAGAGAAAGCTAGCCCACACACAAAAATCAGTTCAGTGTGGGCTACTTGAGTTCAAAGAGGGAACAAAAACACACAAACAACCTAGTGATATAGATAGAGTACATTGTGTAAAGAGAAAGCGAACCTCGCTAATGATGTAGAATGTACTGTATAAAGAGAACGTGAACCTCATTAGTGATGCAGAATGTATTGTATAAAGAGAACGTGAACCTCATTAGTGATGTAGAATGTATTATAGAAGTAAATGAACTATGTTATATTGAAAAAAAAAAAAAAGTGTGATATCAGGACTAAATGATTACAATGAGATTATATCCTATTGTTATTTTTTAGACTTTAGACAACATCTTCCTGCGGAGGTTAGGTCTTCACCTACTCAACCAAGCCCTGCTGTCCTTCACCGTACTTTGAAGCTGTTGTATGTCTCTTCAGTATAGTTTATGCCTATCTCCAATTCTCTATTCTGTGTGCGATTTGTTTGACGTCTTTTGACATGTGGATTCCGAAGTTGTCTTTGTTATTTCTTTACATCCTTAATGTATGTCACCATCATCTTTTTTTTTTAAATTCACTTCTTGTTTGACATTAAATTGGCTTGTTGTTATTCAGTGCATTTCATTTAGTAGTATAATGGTTAGGAAGTTACGCTGGCAGTGGGTATGCTGTCAGATGAAGGTTGAATGCCTGCTCTGGCTGTTCGTCATGGCAGGAAAAGGCTGGCTATCTATTGCTCCATGAATTTAGGTCTAAATAATGTGACGGTGCTAATACTTCTTGAGAACTATAGTAACGCAGTGGCTGACATGCTTGCCTGTAGTCATGTGTTCAAATCCCCATCAAAGCATATTGTTTTTTATGTACCTGAGCTCCCAGGTTGATCATCTAACATGGGTACCAGTGATGTCTTGGAGAATAAAGGCGGCAGGCATGATATTGACCTCGCCCATGCCTACCAATTGGTCTGTACAAATATGGAGCTAGTATCATATGGAGCTAGTATCATATATCCAATTATGTCTTACTGCATGTGAAACAGTCCTTTACTTACTTATATGGCTGTCTTTGACAAGACTAAATACTATTCTGAGCACCCCATTTTCAAATTGCTGCAGTTCAGAAAGATTTCAGTGTAAGTAAATCTTGTGTAGAATATATCTTAAAACTTATTTGATATACTCACAAGCTGGTTTTTATGCTACTGTTATCATGTCATTAGTTTAGTGCAGAAATTATTAATTTGTAATCATTTATTTCAAATAACAGTTCAGTAACGTTCTTCTTACAAGCTTAAATGAAATGGGTTAAATCTTCGGTAAAGCTGTGGGAATGTAAATAGTATAAAAACAGGAATTATTTCTAAAATGCAACTACAGAAAACTAGGGATGTTGTGGCAACATATCTTCATCAGCAAATAACAATAAAAAGTTAAAGTTAGTTGCATATCCTTTACAGGACGTCGCAGTCAACACAAGCACGTTTTGCTGTTGTGATCTTTTGGCAAGTTTACGTTCAGTTGTTTGCGATTGCTTTCTGAATGACTGGCATCAATACCATTTAATAAAAACCAATGCAAGGCGGTCTGCTGCCAAACAGCCCGCAGCTGTGTTTCAAACATGGGTATGCGGGACTATAAACTGCATGCATAACTTGTTCGCCGCAGAGCCGGCAAATAACAATAAGAGAATGAAAACATGCACAAAGCATGGAAATGACACTACATGGACTACATTAAAGCAACATTTTAATAAAATGGTATGAAATTTTTTTTTAAATCAGTAGAATGAAATAAAATAAAATAAGTGATACTTCTCAGAAATCCCAAATATGACAGAAGCATTCTTCCTACAAGCATGTCCAGTAATTTTCCATGTTGCACATTTAATGAAATCGATGATTAATCACTTTTCCATTTGTGTTCACTACCTGTTTAGAGAGTAGAAAGATATCAGAAAACAACAACACCACAAACGTGCAGCAGTTTGGGCGGAGACAAACTCATGACCTGGACACAACTGATGAAGCCAGTGCAGGACAGGACGACACTGCGTTAATGTCCACGTCTGTGCCAATATCCATGCCAGCACATGCTCGGAACATGAGAGTCAACTCACACCTTGATGACAGCTTTGAGGTTATTTTCATTTGTTGCCGTTTTGTTCCAAATTTGTTTAATGTCAGAGATATGCGAGTTTGAGTTTAAGAATCAAAATCATTGAATTTGGGAACAATTCCCACACGTGTTCCACTGCCTTCTTCAATAGCTACCGAAGTGTTCCCATGCTGATGGTACCAGTGGCAGCCTGATTAACATCCTCCTGCATTTTTCCCTATGAGATGAGTGCCGGCAAGACACTGCTTACTTCCCTCTGGATCAGTCTCTCCAGGTGTGGATCATCCCATCTGTTTTGTTGAACTTTCTGATTGGTTTCAGAGCCATGTAAGTCTTATCATAAAGTAGCTCACCTGTGACCCTTCACCACGTCAGTCTTGTTATAAAGTAGCTCACCTGTGACCCTTCACCCTGTCAGTCTTGTCATACAGTAGCTCACCTGTGACCCTTCACCCTCTGTCTTGTCATAAAGTAGCTCACCTGTGACCCTTCACCCTCTGTCTTGTCATACAGTAGCTCACCTGTGACCTTTCACCCTGTCAGTCTTGTTATAAAGTAGCTCACCTGTGACCCTTCACCCTGTCAGTCTTGTCATAAAGTAGCTCACCTGTGACCCTTAACCATACCAGTCTTGTCATAAAGTAGCTGCCCCTCATGTGACCCTTCACCATGTCAGTAATATCATAAAGTAGTTCACCACTCAATGGAGCCACTGAGATATGATGGAAAGATCAACACTCATTGTAGGCTGTCATAATATTACATGTAGAGATGGAAGTATCAGTATTTAGTGTAGACTAACTGTCATAGGATTTCATCTAAAGATGCCCTGATGGAAGCATCAACACTCAGTGTAAGCTAACTCATGGTATTTCACATAGGAGCTTCATGATGGGACCATCAACACTCAATGTTAGCTAACTGTCATTGTATTTGACATCAGAGTATCATGATAGGACCACCAACACTAAATGTAGACTAACTCTTTTATTTCACGTAGGGAACCCATGATGGAAGCATCAACATTAAGTATAGACTTAGACCAGTGATTCTCAACCTTTTTTGGCCCATGCACCCCTTCACCATATATTCAGAATGTTATTCCCTTCCCCCTTTCACCTTTCCTCCCTATAAATCCCCCCTCCCCCTGCCCCTACACAGTATACGTAAAAAATTGAAGCTAATTTTAATAACACATACTAGAGCAAGTCTAGACGTCTGCATAAAACATGATTTGCAGGTCTACTTACGTTATAAAATTAATTTCAGAAGAGCGAGAAGTACAGAACTGTAAAGTATGGAGGGAAAAACAATTTCAATCAAGTAATTGGTTCTTGTATTAAAGCGATCTTAAAATAATCTTAACCGCAGAAGTTGGATGTGCCGGCCTAACAGCGCAAGAACGCAGCTCTGCTGTAAACAGGCACAACGCAATTACGTCCGAAAAAAGTCTCCGGGTGAACGAAGAAGAAGAAATAATCTTAAATCCCCCCCCCCCCACTAGGGGGGGGGGGGGGGGGGGAAATTCCCCACTGGTTGAGAACCACTGACTAACTGCAGTATTATTTCCAGTGGCAGGAACTATACCTGATGGTTCTCATCTTCTCTCCAAGTATACTGTAAATGTTCTAATGTGGGTAACTGTTTTCTTATTGTAAATCTGTCATTTTCTCATCTCTGATATCATCTTGTTTCTCCCGTTTCAGGAGTCTGCAGAGTTTGACGATATTCCACGAAATATGCAAGCTTTGTCGGAGAGCATTCAGGAACGAGATCGTTACATTTTCGGTGACCGACCTCGTCAACGGGTGCACACTGGGGACTTCACACAAGTCAACTGGCATTAAACCTATGGACACATTTATGAACACAATTTTTAACTACAATTATGTGGATATAACCTGGGTATGAGTATTCAAGTAGTGGAGTGGGTTTTTCTATACATTCAGTGCTCCATGATATACAGTTTCCGTGGATGTGGTTGAGAAAATATTCATGGAGACACCATCCCAGTTATTGTCACATTTGTACAGTATTATTGCTTTGAGAGTAAAGATTTCATTGTAATTGTAAGTGTAACTGTGGTATGAAATTGGCTCCCAAGCTGTTTCTTGTTCCTCCCACAATACAACAGCGTGGCTTCCTGCACCACTTGAGTACCACTTCTGTATGCATTGACGTGGAATAATAGGAGTTTCATGTGTGAAGGTTGCTTGTGTAACTGTTCCATTGCTGTACATATTTACAACACATACTGTAAAATGTTACCTAAAAACATGCTAGTGTATAATACACATGCTACATTTAGCCCAAAATGTTCTGGTAAAATGAGAATTCCTGTATATGACACACAATAATTGTTCAGTTTTATTTTATGGAATGTGTTTTAAAAAACTGAAAGTATAATAACAAACAGAAGTAGACTATGTCACTTCATTAAATGAATGGTACATCCATATGATGCTGTAAATGCTCTTGTGCCTGTACGATATTTTTTAAGCTCCGGTGGTGCCGCATTTTTTCAGTGACAGAACTTTGTTCAGCTTTTTCCTTTGCCATGAATGGTTCCCTTTTTGTTACTCTCGTTGAAGGATCTTCATGCTGTAAACTGTGACCAAGTCAGACAGCATTCTCTTCTGTATTAATTTGAATAATGTTTGTCTTCATTTTTGTTTCTTCCAGGATATCATTTGTCTTGTATTTTCAGTTCAGTTTATTCTTCTCATCTCACATTTATAACTAGCACTATAATTGTAATCCCGTACTTCATTATTTGTGCGAAGAGCTGCAGATTCCACATATTTTAAGTCAAAATTATATTAGATGCATTCTCAGTTAGGCCACAATACATCTCCTATACAACTTACCCTCTAAGCTCATACACATGTTTATCCCCTAGCACACATATTTTTGGCTCTGTGTACAAAGCAGAGTTATAACAACATATATGTGACAGTCAAAATTTGGCTCACTTTGCTTCAAATGTTGACTGGCTTAGACAGTCAAATGTTGACTAGCTTAGACGGTCAGATGTTGACTCACTTAGTCAAATGTTAGCTCACTTACAACTTGAATGTTGGTAACACAGAAAACAGGCCTTTTGCTCATAACATTTCACAACTTCAGGGGAGCATTGCTGCAATAAACAATTGTAGTGGATAATATGCTCACTGCATTACCCAAAACCTAACTACACCTACTAAGCTGCTCTGCATCTTGATATGTTTTCCAAAAATCAGTTCAGACAGAAAGCTCTGCAGATGTAATCTTATAGTTGGGAATATATTTTTTCAAGCCACATAAATAAAGGTGCTTGTTGTTTGCTCATCACTTTGGAAATAGTGATTTCAGCTGCAATATAATTGTGAATGGTTAATCATTCATCTTCTCAGTTCTTGTTTTTGAATTTCAGTGTCAGATTAAGAGACATGAGGAAGGAGCTCTAGTGTGAAACACCAAACATGAAGCTGCATACATTTTGGTTGTCTTTTTTTTTTTTTTTTCTAATGTAATGGCCCTTGATATCTAATAGATCATGGCTTATGTGACTGGTTGGAGTCAATGTGGAGTTATGCTTGGGGCAACTGTGAGTGAATAAACCTGGATTGGTTGGAGAGGCAATGACTTGTAAATCCCATGATAAAGTAAGCTGGGGGAACCAGGGATAAAGTAAAATAGCTGTTTGAGACAAGATCATTCAATAAATACACTTTGTAATGCTGAATTTTTGTGTGAAGAATATAACAGATCAGTTGATGTTGAAGCCTAGCTATTGGGATGCTAGAATAGTTCCTTCATCTTCATATGTTTAAGGACGTGTTAGAATTAATGTTTATTGTTCAGATTATTTCCTGTTGAAGAAAGTCAGATTAGAAGAATACCATCTGTGATTGATGCCGTTCCATGATATTTTAGAAAGTAAAGTCACTGTCATGTCTGCTATTCAGATTGAGAGATGGTAAACAAATGCAACAACCAAAAAACCTGAAAGTTTGTGCTTTAAAAAGTATACAAAACAGCATCCTGTCATGTTTTCAGTCTCAGATATCCCATCAATCTATGATTTTTGGGAGTGACCATTTGCTCAATTTCTGTTGTGCCATTTTCTGTTGTAGCCTAACGGCATTGCCCGGGAAAAATTTTGAGTTAAAAATCTACCCAAAGTATTCCAGGATCCTCGCCGGTGCTACGAAGTTCGTGCACTGAGCTGAGATTCTCCAGACTCAGGCTTGAGTTAGGAGTAGAATGGAGCACTTATGGGTTGCACCCATGTGCCGTGATGTTCATCTGTCAACTAAACTAAACTAACTCTGTTGTGCCAAAATTGCTCTTTTTTTTTTTTTTTTTTATGGGAAACTGGTAGTAATCTTGTTATATGGCCAAACCATTTGAATATGTCTCTTTTAATGTAGTCTAACAGCGGTGCTGTTCCCACCTTGCTGCTTGATATCATTTCTGATCTTGAGTATTCTCATTACATGTAAAATGGGTGAGTTAACAGAATGAAGTTATACAAATGGACGAGTTAACAGAATGAAGGATTAATAGAATACAGTGAGTTTCCAGTATAAAGTTATATAGAATGGGTGAGTTACCAGCATAAAGTTAGATTAAATGAGTGAGTCAATATAGTGACGTTTATATGGGTACGATAAAAGTACAATTTATATCATTAGTGAGTTAACAGAGTGAAGCATGTCTGGCTGTCTAAACTACTTCTGTAATAGTTAATAGCTGAATGGGTGTGGTGTCACATTTATTAGACTGCTACATTAATTGCATTGTTGTTAAAGTGGTGCCTTCCCTCGCCTCAGTTACAGAAAGGCAGCATATAGTTTGGTCCTCTATTGAATTCAGGACCTTTTACCATAGTAGCCCTTGTTTGTTTCACCTTTATTTATTGCATGTTCTAAAATTATACTATATAAATTCCAGAATATAATAGTGATGGTGTAACACACACGGAACTTCCAATTGACATCAGGAGGAGACAAACAACCTTCTCTGATCACAAAATGCGAAGAGAAAATGCTGCTGTGACATTCAGTAAGACTAGAGAAAAAAAAAGAGATAAAGGGAAAGCAGAGAGAGAAGTTACTGAGGTCTTCCATTTTGAAATGGAAAATTCACGCTGTGGGGATTGATTTCATCCATGTTACCAGGGCCCTTAAGGGATGCATAGAATAGTAACATTGTAACCTACCATGCATGATGTAAGAGGCAGCCAAAGAGGGTTGGTGTGAGACTGCTATCTTAACCGATAGAAAACTTTAGCTTCAAAACCCAAGCAATGATGATACAAGTCTACAAAGGGCTTGGCATGAGTTGGCTGAGGGATAGTATGCCATTGGTGTATGAAAGGCCAAAGATGAAGGGATTAATTCCATATGTATAACTTTTTGTAGAAATTTTTTTGCTGCAGGGGATTGGTTCTGTGCTTCAGTACAGCTTTTGTAGTTGAAAATTGGTGCTGTGGGGTTAGGTTCTGTGCTTTAGTATGACTTTTGTAGTTTAAATTAGTGCTGTGGGGATTTGTTCTGTGCTTGAGTATAGCTTTTGTTGATGAAAATTGGTGCTGTTGGGATTTGTTCTGTGCTTGAGTGTAGCTTTTGTTGATGAAAATTGGTGCTGTTGGGATTTGTTCTGTGCTTGAGTGTAGCTTTTGTTGATGAAAATTGGTGCTGTTGGGATTTGTTCTGTGCTTGAGTGTAGCTTTTGTTGATGAAAATTGGTGCTGTTGGGATTTGTTCTGTGCTTGAGTGTAGCTTTTGTTGATGAAAATTGGTGCTGTCTGGATTTGTTCTGTGCTTGAGTATAGCTTTTGTTGATGAAAATTGGTGCTGTGGGGATTTGTTCTGTTCTTGAGTATAGCTTTTGTCGAAGAAAACTGGTGCTATCAGGATTTGTTCTGGGCTTGAGTATAGATTTTGTTTATGAAAATTTGTGCTGTCTGGATTCGTTCTGTGCTTGAGTATAGCTTTTGTCAATGAAAATTGGTGCTGTGATGTTGGTTGTGTTTGAGTATGGCTTCCGTAAATAAAAAATTGGTGCTGTGGGCATTGATTCTGATTAAGTTTGGCTTTTGTAGATGAAATTTGGTGTTGTGGGCATTAGTTCTGTAATTGAGCATGGCTTTTTGCAGACAAGAACTGGTGCTGCAAGGGATGATATTACATTTGAGAGATGTTTATTTCATTGGTTTTAATATCAATGATGTACAATTGTTTTCTATTAGCTACTTTTCTTCATACATTTCTACTTATGCTTATTTCTTCCTGTGAATTATAATAATGGTTAGAAAAATTAATCTACCAATTTAAATATGTATATTTATGTACATTATTTGTGTGTATTCATGGTTGTTAGTGCAGTTTTTATTGTCAGAAGACTGGCTTTGCTTACAGTGTGTGCAGTTTTACTCCATGTTGGATATTAAGAAGGATGTACTTGTGCAGATTTGTTGTACTTTTATTAACATATAATGTTTGGGTGATCATACAACATTGTTTTTTTTTATTTCTTTCATGTGTTTATGTACAGTTTATTTATATGTTATGGTTATTCTACGCACATTGTGAGGGTTGATCAATTCAACTGTAAAAAATAGTTTGAAGAAAAGTGCAGTTATTTTCTTTCAGAGATTGATTGATTGATTGATTTAGGAACAGCATTTGAAGATAAATATAACATAATGTTACAGAAGTGGGAAGATAACATCAACAGATGGATGAATAGCAGCCTGACAGAATGTACAATCAAGGCGAGAGAAAGACAGTGTTTGAAATGCATTGCAGCCAACCTTCATTGTGGAGACGGCACCTGGTTGATTACTAACATTGTGTGTTAAGAAATAAAGGGAATAGGAAAATTAAGATCACATCAGTTACTACTTCTATAACAAAGATTGGATGCAGTGGATCCCCAGCATGTTCTTGTTGGTATGGTCTGACATCTCGTCGGTTCATTTTGTGATGTTACCTTCCAACTAAAAGAATACAAATAGCAAGAAGAATTTTCATATTGCTAGTAAATTTGTGGAAGTCAACAGAAATAAAATCTGGTAGCAAACAGAATATTTGAATATTTAAATTTAACGTCAAATAAGTCCTGCTGTATGGATCACAAACATGGAGAATGACTAAAATAGTTGCTGATAAACCACAAACATGGAGAATGACTAAAATAGTTGCTGATAAACCACAAACATGCATTGACTGGTGCCTGAGGATTCAATTGGTATGATAGAATGATTCATGTGAAGCTTATGGAGAGAACTCAACAAATTTAAGCATTTCAGGGAGTGGGGAAAAGACACTGGCACTGAATGGGGAGACACATTGAGAAAATCTGTTAATAGTATAATAACTAGATAATAATTAAATAACTAGAATGTCCTTCTTCTGGATCCTACTGGGAAAATATAAATAGAGGGAGACCTAAAATCACATGAAGAAGAGAATTGGAGACAGTGATAAATAATATAGGGAGAACATGGAGAGAACTGTAGGAGATGGCAACAGTGGGTGATGGCAACAGTAGGAGATGGCAACAGTGGGAGATGGCAACAGTAGGAAGGCTTAGCAGGAGTTGGTTAAAACCTATTCTGCATTGGGAGATAAAAGACAGAAGAAAGAAGAATCTTCCCATTAAATCTTTGTCTTCCTCTTTTATGTTTGTCTTTCCTCATTTTCTTTTGCTTTTTCATCAGGATTATCGATTTTATGTGTCAAAACAGTTTCAGTCTGACCTTTGTCAAATTCATCATAAACCCAGTTCATTCATTCATTCATTCAGTAGCATGTCCGTTGCAGAACCTGGCTCCTATAATAATCTTCCGGAAAATGTCTCGGTCGTAAGCAATCATGTCCCACATAAACCCAATTACCTTGCACAATTTCATCAAGCCTTTGACTCACAGTCCTATTTAGATAAGCATGTTGATTTTTCTGTCCCTCATCTACGTACAAGGCCACAGGTTTGTGTTACACATTATCTGGTTACTATCTCTTGACCTGTCTGACATGGAATGCCCTACAGGTAGCTATGCTACTGCCGGCATACTTCTGGGGTCATTGAAACATGCAAGTTCCTTTAAGATGGAGTCACAACACAGGGGTGATCAAGTGTAGTAATTTTCTTGTCATAGTTTGTTTAGGACTTCTTTACTTTTAATTGTGTCTTTTTATGATGTTGACTAAATTAATCTTTTTGTCCACATTTTCTTGTCAAAGTTTCTTTAGGACTTCTTTACTTTTAATTGTGTCTTTTTATGATGTTGACTAAATTAATCTTTTTATCCACATTTTCTTGTCAAAGTTTCTTTAGGACTTCTTTACTTTTAATTGTGTCTTTTTATGGTGTTGATTAAATTAATCTATCCACATTTTCTTTTCATAGATTGCTTAGAACTTCTTTACTTGTAACTGTGTCTTTTCATGATGTTGACTAAATGAATCTACATAACCACATGTTCTGTCTTCAAACTCCCTGTGTGTTGGATGGAGTCTGCTGACAATGACATGGAAGGAACATGACCAACTGAGGCCTAATTCCCAGCCAGTCTGCATGTGCTGTGCTGAACCATGACCTGCTTGCATCCTAATCTGCCTGGCTACAATTGTGCAGTTCCAGTACAGGTCTTGTACCCCATGCTGGTTTCTGAGCCTGGAGTGGGGAAAGGGGAGCTCTTCAACATAGTTCCCTTGGAGATGATGCTTCAGTGTTAGGTTGTAAGGAAAGTCTGCATAAATTTGACTCCCGACAGATGTGAGTCCTTTTAGGAGCTCAAATGACCTGACACATAGATACATCAGATTCTAACATTTTAAATCCAGTCTGCCAGAGGATATTTCAGCCACCAATCTTCTTCCAACTGCTTATGCATAGTCCAAATCACACTATATAATAATAGAGAGTATACATCATAATATATAATAATGTAAAATACAGGCTTTGTGATGTACCTCCATTTTATAAACTATTCTCTGTCAAGACGATCAGGCAAGGTGTCAGTCATATAATAATGTAGAGTGTATTTCACACCAGTGGTTAAAACTCCGCCACGGAACAAGCACGACAGGAGGCTTCCTATCTTCAGAAGAGTTCCCCCCTCGCCAAATGTTTTGGTCCCTTTACCTTCCATACACTCTCAGGGGATGGGCCGGCCCAGGTCATGACTCCCAAACGTCTGCACTGATGAGCGTCAGGTTAGTTTCTGATCACTGCATCTCTAGGGGCCACCAACTCCGAGATCCGCTGCCAGTTTGGTGTAGACCAGTGATGGCCATTTTTCTGTGGTGTACAACGCGGACGTATGGCAGAAGTCTTGCAAGGGGTTCTTTAAAACCAGCGTAAAGCTCGCTGCCGCCCCAGGTATGGTACAGGGTGTCCCTATGTATGCATCACAGCGGCCTTAACTTTCCCCCATGTCTGTGACCCAAGTCACCACACAACACCTCTTATATTCAAATCTCATGTTGGTGAAGGTTGCTTAGTATTCTTCTGTGTCAGCGCTGTTAAAAGAATGTTGCAGTCAGCAGGTCATTCTGTCCCAGACAGTTATTTTCACCCACTGGGTTCTAGTTATTAAGTCAGTTAATTGGTCAGTTTACAATACTAACTGGGGTCTAGTTATTTAGTCAGTTTAAATACTAACCAGGTTCTAGTTATTTAGTCAGTGTACAATACTAACTGGGTTCTAGTTATGTCAGTTTACATTACCCACTGGGTTCTAGTTAATTAGTTTACAATACCCACTGGGTTTTAGTTATTTAGTTAGTTTACAATACCCACTGGGTTCTAGTTATTAAGCCAGTTTACATTACCCACTGGGTTATAGTTAATTAGTCAGTTTACATTACCCACTGGGTTATAGTTAATTAGTCAGTTTACATTACCCACTGGGTTATAGTTAATTAGTCAGTTTACATTACCCACTGGGTTATAGTTAATTAGTCAGTTTACATTACCCACTGGGTTATAGTTAATTAGTCAGTTTACAATACCCACTGGGTTTTAGTTATTTAGTTAGTTTACAATACCCACTGGGTTATAGTTAATTAGTCAGTTTACAATACCCACTGGGTTATAGTTAATTAGTCAGTTTACAATACCCACTGGGTTTTAGTTATTTAGTTAGTTTACAATACTAACTGGGTTCTAGTTATTAAGCCAGTTTACATTACCCACTGGGTTATAGTTAATTAGTCAGTTTACATTACCCACTGGGTTATAGTTAATTAGTCAGTTTACAATACCCACTGGGTTTTAGTTATTTAGTTAGTTTACAATACTAACTGGGTTCTAGTTATTAAGCCAGTTTACATTACCCACTGGGTTATAGTTAATTAGTCAGTTTACATTACCCACTGGGTTATAGTTAATTAGTCAGTTTACAATACCCAATGGGTTCTAGTTATTTAGACAGTTTACAATACCCACTGGGTTCTAGTTATTTAGTCAGTTTACAATACCCAATGGGTTCTAGTTATTTAGTTAGTTTACAATACCCACTGGGTTCTAGTTATTAAGCCAGTTTACATTACCCACAGGGTTATAGTTAGTCAGTTTACATTACCCACTGGGTTATAGTTAATTAGTCAGTTTACATTACCCACTGGGTTCTAGTTATTTAGACAGTTTACAATACCCACTGGGTTTTAGTTATTTAGTCAGTTTACAATACCCACTGGGTTCTAGTTATTTAGTCAGTTTACAATACCCACTGGGTTATAGTTAATTAGTCAGTTTACATTACCCACTGGGTTATAGTTAATTAGTCAGTTTACAATACCCAATGGGTTCTAGTTATTTAGACAGTTTACAATACCCACTGGGTTCTAGTTATTTAGTCAGTTTACAATACCCACTGGGTTCTAGTTATTTAGTCAGTTTACAATACCCACTGGGTTCTAGTTATTTAGTCAGTTTACAATACCCACTGGGTTCTAGTTATTTAGTCAGTTTAAATCACCTACTGGGTTCTAGTTATTTAGTCAGTTCACATTACCCACTTTTTAAAAAAAAAAAACACTGGGAGTCTCCGTGGTGAAGTGGTCAAGCCGTCTACTTCGCGCTCTGAAGGTTTTGGGTTCTATTCCGGGCTACATCTTTCGGTTCACAAGTGCATTTTTCTCGGAGACTCATGGGGATTGTTGCTGGAGATACAGAATTTGTTCTTTGTGCAGGCCGCCCTACAGAAAGAGACCGAGCCATATGGGATAAAACCCGGGGCAATGAAATCGATCATCTTGACTTATAAAACTTTTTTTAAGACATTAGCCACTGAGTTTTAGTGAAGTCGACCCTTTCTGTCCCTCTCTTACCAAGCATCATCAGCCCTAGTCAGTTATTAACCCCAGCTATTCTGTACATTTATAACTGCAAAGTGATGACTATTTGAGACAGAAAGAGTTAAGAAATGTATGTGACTGGTGTAAAAAATGAACACATGGTGCGTTCCTTGGTGTCGATTGAATTAAAATATTTCATTTTAAATAACCAAAGAGCTTATACATTTGAGCTTGTAAACAAACAATGTAAAAAGTACTTTGTATTGCAAAATTGTTTTAATGTTTGTCTTCTTTGAAATCAAGCTATTGATTTAAATTTTAAAACTGATAGACTTGTGAGAGCTGTCATTGGTGTGGTTCTTAAATACACATGGGAGAAAGGTAGATTTAGTGCTAACAGTGTAAAGCAAATGGTAGGTGAGGAAATTATGCTCAGAGTAGACAAATTTTGCACTCATGTTGGGGTAGTATTTAAGGATGAGTTGTACCTTGATATATGGTCACAACAATTATTACTATAGGAGTGTGAATTATTTGATTTTAACACATATTGTATGTTGGATATTAAATCCAAAGGTTAGTATAAGCAATCTGATCAAGGCAATTACTACTGTCATCATCATCATCATTTGCCATGCCGCTAAGCTTGGGCGGTCATGTTTCAGCATCTTACATGATCACCTGAGTCATGGATCAGCTTTGTGTTCTTATCTGGACCATATCACATGGCCAAGCCATCCAGGTATTTACTTCTCTGCCTTCTCCTTGTTCTTTTTTCCCTCAATCTTGCCAGTTGTCACAAAATTCTCCAATTTATTTCTTCTCATTACGTGTCCAAACAATTGTGACTAAGTCTAAGTCTAATTTCTCTAGTCACTTTATGGTTTTCATTTGTTACTTGTAGGACTTGGTCAATGGTTTTTTCTGTCTGTCCGTGGTATTCTTTGCATTTTCCTCAGAAACCACATTTCTACAGCAATTAGATGTTTTTCAGCTTGTCTGCTCATTGTTCACACTTCACATCCATACAGGTTCTATGTAGCACTTCAACACTTTTTCTCATTGCAAATGGCATCTTTTTTATTGTTCAGTATGTTCTCCATCTTGCAAATGGCGACCTTTGCCATGGCGATTCATGTTCTAATCTCTTCAAGGCATCTCGCATCAGATGTTATGACTGTTCCAAGATAATTGTACAGATTCACTTGTTTAAGACTATTGCCATTTGTATATTACATTGTGGTGTTCCCTTCTTCCTAGAGACGATCATAATCTGTGTCTTCTTACAATTTAATTCTAATCCTAGTTGTTCACTGTGTGCAACAACCACATCTATTAAATGTTGCAGATCCTCATCATTGTCTGCAATCAGTACTGTATTAGCCTTTTTTTTTTTTTAATGTTGCATATCCCTTGCAGGACGTTAGTCAACACCAGCATTTTCAGCTGCTGTTGATGTACTAGGCAAGTTTTTATGTTCAGTAGTTTGCCATTGCTTTCTGAACAACCGGCTCCCATACAACACGTTACACAATGCAACACAGTCTGCTGCACAAATCGGTCGCGGCTGCGTTTCGAACGCCTGGTAAGCAGCTCACGGACCGCATTCACAAGCCTTTGGCCACCGAGACTGGCTGTATCAGCTGCGCATCTAATATTATTGATGTTACGCCCCCAATGGTGATTTCTGTCATATCTTCTAATATAAGAGTGTGAAATATTTGGTTGTTCACTTCACTGTGTATTGGGTTATTCATTTCAATGATTAATATGAGATATCTGGTCAGGGCTATGATTGTTGTAGGGATGTAAAGTATATATTTTTTGTAAACATATACTGTATGTAGGGTTATTCAGTCTAAAGATTAATATGAGATATCTCATCAAAGCTATGATTGTTGTAAGGATATAAAGTATATATTTTTGTAAACATATACTGCATGTAGGGTTATTCAGTCTAAAGATTAATATGAGATATCTCGTCAAGGATATGATTGTTGTAGGGATGTAAAGTGTATATTTTTTGTAAACATATACTGTATGTAGGGTTATTCAATCTAAAGATTAATATGAGATATCTGGTCAAAGCTATGATTGTTGTATGGGATGTGTAATTTTTTTTTTACATATACTGTATGTTGGGTTATTCAGTCTAAAAATTATTATGAGGTATCTGCTCAGGGCAATTATTACTGTAGTGGTGTGAAATATTTGGTTGTTTATGTACACTGTAAAGTATTCAGTTTGAAGATAACTATGAGACATCTGGTCAGGGCAATTATTACTGTTAGGGTGTTAGATATTTGGGTTATTTTTTTTTTTTTTACATATACTGTATGTCAAGTTATTAGGTCTGAACATGTGACTTCCCCATTCCAGATTTGTAACATGCTGATAAACTTATTCTTGCAAAGATGATGTATTGGTTTTCTCTAGTCTTCCACATTTTGCATGGGCGTTTTGTGACATCTGCCTTTGGCAACAAATCTGCGGCTGTCAGAACAAATGAATGCCCTGCTTTGTTCACCTGCAGAGATGTCAATTTATTCTGATGGATACACTGACCAGCATTTGCAACCCTCTTGTGTGTTGCCCATCCTCTGCCACCAAGAGGACACATTTATTAGGTAACAGAACATCTGATAAGCTCACCAGCTTCCTCCCTTAACCGATTTTATTCTATGGTGATTCTTGGTCGACCCCAAAGCCGTATTGATTTTTTAAACATTGAATCCTATCACTCCCAAGAGTTGAACCCCAGGCCACTGTTGGTATGCAAGCATACAGCCATTCTACACTACCATGTCTGCATCACAGGGGATGTGTCCTAGAGGCATTGCAGGTGTAGTGTGCTAAAGGCATCACAGAGGAAGTGTCCAGAGGCATCACAGGTATAGTGTGCTAGAAGCATCACTGAGAAATTGTCCTAGAGGCATCACTGATGAAGTATCCAAGAGGCATCACTGAGGAAGTGTCCAAAAGGTATCACTGAGGAAGTGTCCTAGAGGCATCACAGGTATAGTGTGCTAGAGGCATCAGTGAGGAAGTGTCTTAGAGGCATCGCAGGTGTAATGTGCTAGAGGCATCACAGAGGAAGTGTCCAGGGGCATCAGAGGTATAGTGTGCTAGAGGCATCACTGAGAAATTGTCCTAGAGACATCACTGAGGAAGTGTCCTAGAGGCATCACTGATGAAGTATCGAAGAGGCATCACAGGTATAGTGTGCTAGAGGCATCACTGAGGAAGTGTCCAAGAGGCATCACTGAGGAAGTGTGCTAGAGGCATCACAAGTATAGTGTGCTAGAGGCATCACTGGGGAAGTGTGCTAGAGGCATCACAAGTATAGTGGGCTAGAGGCATCACTGGGGAAGTGTCTTGGAGGCATCATATGTGTAGAGTGATGGAGGTATCACTGAGGAAGTGTCCTAGAGGCACCACAGGTATAGTGTGCTAGAGGCATCACTGAAGAAGTGTGCAAGAGGCATCACAGGTATAATATGCTAGAGGCATCACTGAGAAATTGTCCTAGATGCATCACTGAGGAAGTGTCCTAGAGGCATCACTGAGGAAGTGTCCTAGAGGCATCACTGAGGAAGTGTCCTAGAGGCATCACTGAGGAAGTGTGCTAGAGGCATCACTGAGGAAGTGTGCTAGAGGCATCACTGAGGAAGTGTGCTAGAGGCATCACTGAGGAAGTGTGCTAGAGGCATCACTGAGGAAGTGTGCTAGAGGCATCACAGGTACAGTGAGTGTCCTAGAGACATCACTGAGGAAGTGTGCTAGAGGCATCACAGGTACAGTGTCCTAGAGGCATCACTGAGGAAGTGTCCTAGAGGCATCACTGAGGAAGTGTGCTGGAGGCATCACTGAGGAAGCGTGCTAGAGGCATCACCGAGGAAGTGTGCTAGAGGCATCACAGGTACAGTGTGCTAGAGGCATCACAGGTACAGTGTCCTAGAGGCATCACTGAGGAAGTGTGCTAGAGGCATCACAGGTACAGTGTGCTAGAGGCATCACTGAGAAAGTGTCCTAGAGGCATCCCAGGTATAGTGTGCTAGAGGCATCACTGAGAAAGTGTCCTAGAGGCATCCCAGGTATAGTGTGCTAAAGGCATCACTGAGGAAGTGTCCTTGAGGCATCACATGTATAGTGTGCTAGAGGCATCACTGAGGAAGTGTCCTAGAGGCATCCCAGGTATAGTGTGCTAAAGGCATCACTGAGAAAGTGTCCTTGAGGCATCACATGTATAGTGTGCTAGAGGCATCACTGAGAAAGTGTCCTTGAGGCATCACATGTATAGTGTGCTAGAGGCATCACTGAGGAAGTGTCCTAGAGGCATCACAGGTGTAGTGTGCTAGAGGCATCACAGGTGTAGTGTGCTAGAGGCATCACAGGTGTAGTGTCCTAGAGGCATCACTGAGGAAGTGTCCAAGAGGTGTCACAGGTAAAGTGTGCTAGAGGCATCACTGAGGAAGTGTGGCATCACTTATGAAGTGTCCTTGAGGCATCACAGATGTAGTGTCCTAGAGGAATCCCCGTGGAAGTGTCCTCCTCCTCAGTCTACCCATGGGCAGGTTACTCTACCATATCCAACATAACATAACATTTCACACCCTAATGCCAGTATCTGGTATGGTATTACCTTTTATATAATACTAATGGCATTCTTTAGTTAGGAAGCTGCAGTAGCCACCCTTTGTCTGCCGGCCCAGTGGTCATATATTTGAATCCTCACCGGGGCATGGATTTGTAAACTGACCTCGGCTCCCAAGTCGACCCAAGTAGCTGATCCATCTATTCAACATCTGCTTGGAGAGAGTTTTCTCTAAACAATACGCATGCCTTCCCATCGATCATTTCTCTAAACAATACGCATGCCTTCCCATCGATCATTTCTCTAAACAATACGCATGCCTTCCCATCGATCATTTCTCTAAACAATATGCATGCCTTCCCATCTATCATTTCTCTAAACAATACGCATGCCTTCCCATCGATCATCATTCCAACCTCACACTGTCTCCTGGCCTGTCTATATTAATCTATATGTCCCCATGCTGCATATTTCTCCCTAAGAGATCCCAGCCTAAAATAGGAACCTATAAATTTGGAAAGTAATGGTGGCTTGCATGTTTCTGACCACATCATCACTCTAGTGCCGATTGGTCTTTACAAATATGGGGACAGAACTATATACCCAATCATCTCAAGGTGTGGACAAGGATCCTTTACTTAATTTAATTATTTTTTTTTCAGCTATACAAATTGGAATTTTAATGTACACACCTGAAAATTGCCAGTTTTGTGTTGTGAAATGTTGTTGTGATATCTAGTTTAGCCTTATTTAATTTCATGAATGTCTGCAATATTTAATGCATTTTTTTTTGTAATGCAATGTGCGTGCAGATTCGACATTTTGGTCAGCTTGCCTCATACATTGGGTTATGTTTGTATAGCATATATACAATAGAGTCGTATATCATATAGTTTACGCTATTTAAAACATACAAACAGGTGGTACTAGTTGTGATGATTTGCAGGTGAGGACAAATATTAACTTGCTTTCTTCCATAACTTAGGGAGTTGATTGGTTGCAAGACATCCCTCCCTTCCTTTGCACTGTGTATGACCTGTTTTCACATCCAGGTTTTTTTTAAATTTTGCTATCCATTTCTGAATGTTATCTATGCAGCACAGTTTGTTAGTCTTCCCCTTTTTTCTGTTTTCTGTATTGTGCCATGGTTGTGTGTATTGTAGGCAGTTTCTTCTGCTTCTTCTTCCTCATTTGCACTCACACCTTTATGTTAATGTCTCTAATAAAAATAATTAGTTGCAGGTTTCAATTCTGGAAGAGCCCACATCTCGCCAGGAAGCGGTAGCCATCATCCATGTGGTTACAGTGAAGACAAATACATGAATCAGAACATAATATAAATATTTTCACAATGCTACTGTTACTTTTGTATAATTTGTATTTTGTATAACTGTTGGATGTCCTTGAGGCCTGAAAGCTACTTGTTTAGGCATTTCCATATTACCTTACAGACTAGGTTACATTTTTAAAATTTTGTTTATATGACCTCTGATACATAATAATTGTCTGTTTACGAAAGCTCTGATCCTATTCAATCACAATATAAACAGTAAAGATAGTGGCCTGTCTCGAAACATAAAAATTGTCCGTCTTATTGAACATTAGAACTCACATCATAAGTATGGGCATTACTATCCTACTTGCTCAACCACTCACTTCTGTTAATATGAATTGGTAATTGTCAATATTTATGGAATGATGTGTTCAGAATTCATTGTTGCATTCTTTCTTTCTTATAGTCCATACTATGGGGCTTTGGTGATTATGTCTGTCCACAGCACTCTTGCCTCACTCATGTGCTACAATTCATTTCTTGTACTGATGTCAGACTGTCCAACATCTTCTCTCTTGGTCTCTCCCACCTCTTCTCCCCTCCAGATTTCCCATAATGATGACATACTCCAGCTTTCTCCATCTCATGACATGCCCAGAGAATGTGGACTGCCCTCTGATGCAGGTACCAGTTCTCTTTATGATCAGTTCTTTCAAGATTCCGTCATTGCTCTTTCTATCCATCTGTATTCTTATCATTCTTCTATAAAACCACATCTACATATCTTTCACATAATACCTTTCTTGTCTGCTTATCATCCGTGATTATTTATTATTATTATTACTTTAATCACATTCTGTAACATTGTTTCCTAAAATAATGTTACTAGGATTTTTGCGGGCGAAGGAAACTTATCACTTTATCATTTCTGTATCACCAAAACAATAACAGTATTCAAGATGTAATTTAAATTGAACTGAATAAAACGCATCTTACCTGTTAGTGTACACATGCCACCTCAGGTGGCACACGTTTCTAGCAAATATTACCAGGAGCTACCTCAGCTGGTTCTGCAGGAACCACTATAGTTGAAGATCAAGCATATTCGTATAGACCATTCGGTATTTAGTGGGTGATGTAGTCAGTGTCATGTTGATGCCTTTACTTTCCAAGACATTGCCTGGTACACATTTTAGGTTGGGTTGACCTGATACTTGGCGAATATTGACCCTAAATACAGGTCTCCTTTTGTTTAAGCATTAAAACTATATTGTAGGGGAATTAACTGGCTTGAGTTAGTGAACTTGTTTAGTGAACTCTTTCATGCATAAAAAATAAATGTGTTGTACACGACAATAAATATTCCACTTTTGTGGTACCTATGCTGTGTTGTATACACAGATATTGTAGTTTATTTTCAACATTTGTTTGTTTGTTTCAGAAAAGTAAACTTACATTTTTATTTGGTACCAAGTATGTCTGTTTTGCATTAAGACACCATATATATTTTTTTGTTTGTTTCATGCAACTGTTTATCAGCTTTAGTTGAGGGTGTTAGGTGAAATGATTTTTTTTTTCTTTCAATACATAGATTTTTAGAATGTTTTAACAAATCATACAATGAATTTATGATTGATTTTATGAAAATAAAGATTAATTACAAGTCACCCATGATAAGCTTGTGTGTTGCATCTTTAGGTGGGTTGTACTATTTCTTCTTTGTACACCTCCAGACGTCAATCCTGAATAAACAAGGGCTATTCCAAAACCAACCTCCGATTGGATGGTAACAATTTAAACAAATTGACAATAACATCTAAATACATACAAAAGTTACATACATCACTGCATTACTTTTCCACATAGTCACCATTTGTCATACCCTGGCACGAGTTTTTGTAACCCCTTGTCAAGGAATGGTGCCACCAGGGTACTTAGTTGACTCCACCCATGAGCTCCTCTGCGGTGTTGAAGTGCTGGGTAGCCAGCCAGAGCTTCATCTTGCTGGAGAGATCTTCTTCTTCTTTGCGTTCATCCGGAGTGTTTTTTCAGATGTGATTTTGGTGTGTCTAGTTAGGCACCCTCGGGCTGAAACCCTTAGGCCAACACATCCGACTTTCAGCGTGCATTTTTGACAGGTTGGCATTCCTGTGGGACTCTCGATTTTGTGGTGCCATCCACATCCCAGCTTGTCAAGTTGGAATGGTCGAATGCTTCTCAATCAGCCCTTAAGGGAAGGCAGGGACAGTCCATGGCATTTTCTGCCATCCAGGGTGGCTTCCATAGTTGCAGAGCCGACACACAGCACCCTGGTGCTGAGCTCACCGAGGGAATCGTCACGTCCTGCTCATGGCTGCTTTAATTCCTCACTTCAATATATTTGGCATTTCGGTCACCATGGGCTTTTCCCGCACAAACCAGACCGGTCTGCAGACGGTATCCACTCAGCGAGTTTTCGATTCGGACATGTGCTTGTCGTTGTGCCTGGACAGAGCTGTTCCGGGCACGACGGACATTCGGAAAACTAGCTAGTCAGAGCTGTTCCGGACATGAGCGGCGTTCGGAAACTAGGTAGTCAGAGCTGTTCCTAGCACGAGAGACATTCGGACAAGATATTTCACTCAAACGTAAATGCATAGTGTTGGAGAGATGATAATCGCTTGATGCCAAGTCCGGGCACTGTGTGTGTGTGTGTGTGTGTGTGTGTGTGTGTGGGGGGGGGGGGGTATTGACAATTTACAAGTTCAACTGCTCCAGTAAATACTTTGTGCGAGCAGCACTATGGGGCTGTGCATTTTCGTGCAGGATGACGCCACTGGTGAGCATTCAGCAGTGCCTTTTGTTTTGCATCCACCGATGAAGCTTCTTCAGTGTTTCACAATAAACTTCTGGTATTATTGTGGTCCCTAATGTAATGAATTCCATCAACAAAATGCCCTTATGGTCCCAGAACACTGTAACCCCGGGAAGGTTAACCCGGTCAACAAATGCCCGCAGAAGTCGGATGTGTCGGCCTAACGGTGCAAGAACACAGCTCTGCTGTAAACAGGCACAACGCAATCACGTCCGGGAAAAAACTCCAGATTAACGCAGAAGAAGAAGAACAATGTAACTATTATTTTTGTTGCAAAAAAGTTTGCTTGAATTTTTGGAGCTTGTTTGGAGAATGAGTAGCATCCACTGTTTTGACTGTTCCCTCGTCTCTGCATTCATGAAATGTACCAATGTCTCGTCCCCAGTCACTATTCTGTCGAGAAATGCATCCCCCTCTTCCCAGTAGCACAGAAGGAACATCAAAGCTGAGCCCATTCTTAGAAATTTGTGAAAAGCAGTCAGTTGCTTTAGTACCCACTGTGAACAGAATTTGTGGTAACCTAACCTCTCTGTGTCTGCTCTCATTCACATCTTTATGCCCATCTCTGAATTTCCTGCACCAATCCCTCACAGAACTGTCACTCATAATGTTATCACCGTACGCATGACACAATCGACGATGAATCTTGGCCACATTTTGACCGCCTGCTTGAAGAAAATGGATCACTCCACGAATTTCACAACTGGCTGGAAAGGTAATAACAGTGCCCATGTTTATTTGTTCATGATTCGTGAAACCATTGAACAAGTGCAACTGTAGGTTGATGTGTAGTGAGCTAAAAAAAAAAAAAAACTGAATGATGCCAGCTATAAACGGTGTCACTATGGCAACCGGTTTATTTTTACCATCCAATCGGTGGCTGATTTTGGAATAGCCCTTGGATTTAAACAAACCAGCAGACAAACTGAGGTTACTGACGTTACTATGGATGTCCTCAAATAGAGCTGGTATAGGACAACAGGAATTTCTCTGTGCTTTCTTCTTTCCTGGGGATCACACCACACACCTCCAAGGTCATCATGTCTGACTTTAGCATGTAGTTGTGTCAGGTTTGCTTCCTCTAGCCAGATTCTACCCGAGGTAACAGGCTCTATCTACCTCTAGGTAGGTTTTCTTTCCTAACAATTTTGCCAAGGTTGCAGTCTTACAGCCTACTCTTTGCAGTTTCCAACTGCTGTAGGATTTTTAATCTGCACACGGAACCGCCTGTTTTTTTTTTCCCTTATCTGAGAAGAATAGACATCGGATCTCACTATCCAAGAGATCAGGGGGACATTAAAATAGGACACCAGTGATTGGTGGAGAAATTCCCAGCCCTGTACCCTTTACCTCCTTGAGGCAGACACCATGTCTTCTCAGCCACAGCTGCTCCTGTCTCTGTGCTTCCAATGTTGGACACTTGCAGCAAACCACATCCAGCTCTAGGTTTGTCAGTTCCCCAGTCCACACTCTCTGTACCAAGAACAGCACCATATTTATTTTGGGGGTTAATACATGTATGATATACTCATCCTCTGTCCAAGATCACATCTCATCTTGTTCCTCTTGTACCTTGCAGTGTTGAGGTGAAGTATAAACAGCGAGAGAGTGCCCATTCATGGGCTTCACATATCGAGATTCCCATGGACTGCTATTCCCTGTCCATTGTTTATGTGGTCAGCCTCTTCTGTTTCCATTTGGTTCGTACCTAGTTACATGGCCAAACCATTTGACTTGCTGCCTTCTAATAAACTTTAGTGCTGCTATAACCCCCACTTTAGTCCTCATTTTTTTGGGTCATATCATCACATGCCCATCCAATTGATGAAGGCATCCTTATGTTTGCTCTTGTCCTTGGCGTTCTAGATCAATTCTTTTGATGTTATTCCCCCATCTTAGGCCATCCTGCATAATTTAATTGGTCTGGTCCTGCCTGTTCTACAGCTAATTTTTCCAGCCATATTTTCCAATGCCTCTGTTCTCATTACATGATCAAATAACATTGTCTCTTTATTAAAGATGTAAATAATGTTCAACTTTCCATAGACGTTTTTCATGCAATCAGTGTTTGCTACTCTAGAAATCCAAGGTATTAGCGACATTTGACTCAGAAACCACATCTCTGTTTCCTCCAAGCTCTTCCATATTATGAGAAGAGAAAAACTGGAACTTACTGAAAAGACTAGGTATTTTTTAAGGAAAGAGCTACAGAGGAGGACAGCAAGAGAAGATAACTTTCATCACTGCATGGCAAACTCACCAAATTAATTTATACATTCCGTAGGAGATGGCAAAATGTGAAAAAGCATGATTGCCCATGTCATTCGGCAAGGCACATGATAATGATAATTATGTTTCCAGCAATTCGAAACATTAACCCACATTATCTGAATTGGTAATTTGATACCACTTGTCCCATAGTGTAATTATTTTAACTCTTTCAAGATAAAATATCTATTATTTTAAATGCATACAATATGTTTGAGGTGGAATTAACCAAATTGACAGCAAGTTACAATACAACTTATGGATATGTTGAGGTGGATAGTAGAGTTACAAGAACAGTCTAATTCTCAGTATAGTGTACAGTTCTAAATGGACTAAATGAATGGATGATGATAAGCTGTGACACTTCTATCTTAGAGGTTGTATAACATTTCACTCTCATTAAATGTCAGAGAAAGAGGACTGAAATCTTATACAGAACCTGTTCCGTATGATGGAAGTGAATTTGAAATATAAAAGAAAAAATCAGGAAGCAATCTAAATATGGTTTCTGACACAAATGTTGCGATTACCTTGAACTCACAGAATAGCAAACACATGCCTGGAAGAGGTTAATGAAAGTAGAGCATTATATACAACTATAACTGGATAATTAGTGAATAGGCGAAAAAATTCCTGGAAGCCTTGGAGATGTGGTTTTATAGACGAATGCTGAAAATTACAAGGGCGAGTCAATAAGTATGCTGACAGTGTTCTGGGATTGTCAAGGAGTGCTTTTAACCAATTTCAAGAAGAAAGGTGACAATGTGAATTCTGAATTGTACTGTGAAGTTCTATCGATGCTTCATGATGCAATTTAAAGAAAACGTCCAGGATTGCTGACTAGAGTGTTGCTTCTACATGACAATGCCAGACCACATACGGCTCGATTAACTCAGAAGAAAATTAACCAACAAAGGTGAGAAGTTCTGGAACATCCACCTTACAGCCCCGACTTAGCCCCTAGCGATTTCCACCTTTTTGGTCCACTGAAAACCCACCTTGGTAGGAGACATTTCGCGAATGAAGCCGAAGTTGTATGTGAAGTGAAAACATGGTTCAGAAAACAGAGCACGCAGTTCTATGCAGCCGGTTTGGGAGGACTGATAAAATTATGGGATAAGTGCATCAATGTTGGTCGAAATTATGTTGAGAAATAAAGGGACAATGTATGTATAAAAATAAACTGGTTTCAAGTTGGGATGTTTCAAACATCAGAAAGAGGCAGTCATTGTTATTTGGCCATGTTACGAGAAGACAAAAACTAGAACATTTGCAGAAAGAGAGAAAGATGAAGACAGCATGAGAAGATTCTTAACAGTCTTGTATCATGGCACAGAAGGATGTCAACACACAAACTGATCTATGACATCAGAGATTGTAATTTGTGGAGAGGCATGATCGCCCACGCCAGCCGGCAAGGCAGTGGATGATGATGATGATGTTCTTTGGTCACATAATGAGATGAGAGGAATTTGAGAACATTGAGATGACTGGAAAGATCAACAGCAGAAAAGTCAGAGACAGACCGATAGAAATTATGGTGGATGGCTTAAGTTGGTGGGATATCACCAACAGAGTTGCCCCAGAACTACAAAGACAGATCTATAGAGATATATGAAAACCTACAGCATTTGGCAGGGCACGTAAAGATGATATGTAATGTAATTGAACAGTCATAGAGTGGCACGTAAAGATGATATGTAATGTAATTGAACAGTCATAGAATGGCACGTAATGATGATATGTAATTGAACAGTCATAGAGTGGCACATGATGATGATATATAATTTAACAGTCGTAGAGTGGCACATAATGATGATGGTGATAACATTGAACAGTCATAAAGTCACATGTACTGATATGTAACTGAACAATCATAGAGTGGCACATAATGATATGTAATTAAACAGTCATAGAATTGAACGTAATGATGATATGTAATTGAACAGTCATAGAGTGGCACATAATGATGATATATAATTGAACAGTCATAGAGTGGCACATAATGATGATATATAATTGAACAGTCATAGAGTGGCACATGATGATGGTGATAACATTGAACAGTCATAGAATTGAACGTAATGATGATATGTAATTGAACAGTCATAGAGTTGCACGTAATGATGATATATAATTGAACAGTCGTAGAGTGGCACATAATGATGATATATAATTGAACAGTCATAGAGTGGCACATGATGATGGTGATAACATTGAACAGTCATATAATTGAACGTAATGATGATATATAATTGAACAGTCATAGAACTCGCATGTAATGATGACATGTAATTGAAGTCATAGAATTGAACGTAATGATGATATGTAATTGAACAGTCGTAGAGTGGCACATGATGATGATATATAATTGAACAGTTGTAGAGTGGCACATGATGATGGTGATAACATTGAACAGTCATAGAATTGAACGTAATGATGATATGTAATTGAACAGTCATAGAACTCGCATGTAATGATGACATGTAATTGAAGTCATAGAATTGAACGTAATGATGATATGTAATTGAACAGTCATAGAGTGGCACATAATGATGATATATAATTGAACAGTCGTAGAGTGGCACATGATGATGGTGATAACATTGAACAGTCATAGAATTGAACGTAATGATGATATGTAATTGAAGTCATAGAGTTGCACGTAATGATGATATATAATTGAACAGTCGTAGAGTGGCACATAATGATGATATATAATTGAACAGTTATAGAGTGGCACATGATGATGGTGATAAGATTGAACAGTCATATAATTGAACGTAATGATGATATATAATTGAACAGTCATAGAACTCGCATGTAATGATGACATGTAATTGAAGTCATAGAATTGAACGTAATGATATGTAATTGAACAGTCGTAGAGTGGCACATGATGATGATATATAATTGAACAGCCGTAGAGTGGCACATGATGATGGTGATAACATTGAACAGTCATAGAATTGAACGTAATGATGATATGTAATTGAACAGTCATAGAGTTGCACGTAATGATGATATAATTGAACAGTCGTAGAGTGGCATGTAATGATAATATGTAATTGAAGTCATAGAATTGAACGTAATGATGATATATAATTGAACAGTCATAGAGTGGCACATAATGATGATATATAATTGAAGTCATAGAATTGAACGTAATGATGATATATAATTGAACAGTCATAGAGTGACACATAATGATGATATATAATTGAACAGTCATAGAGTGGCATGTAATGATGATATATAATTGAACAGTCATAGAGTGATGATGATATGTAATTGAACAGTCACACAGTTTAGTAATTAGCAACTTCTTCCATCTTCGAATATTAAACTGTTATCCAAGTTCTCTCACGACGAACTCAACTGGTCTTTTGGAGCTCCTCCTTAGTTCCTTACAGCTTGGATTGGTGTTGATGCAGTGGGCAAGTAAATCTTTCTTAGTTCTCTGAATAAAGGACAATCCTACACATGTTCGGTCATTTGTTTGTTTAGTCCACATGTACATAGTGGTGAACCTGAGGTTAGTACGCTAACAAACTTTACACATTTCTACTAGAAAGACTAGGCTCGAGTTAAAACGAGCGAACGCCGAAAAAAAAAAAAATTTAGTTAATTTTATTTGACTCATTACACTAGAATTCTCCTAGGTGCGTAGGTTAATAAAATAATTATTTTTCAGTGGCACAAGTTGTGGTCATGTTCCCCATGGCCTCCTCTCAAACAGTGCCAAGTGATAGAAGAGTTAATTCTGCATGACACAATGTAAACATCACAAACAATTAAGAAACTGAAAATGTCACAAACTGAATATTTTGGCTGCATAATTAACAGCTATGGAAATTGTTCACATGAAGGCAGATGTAGACTAGCCATAGCAATGCAGACATTAAACAGTATTAAGAACCTATGGCACAACACCAACAATTAAGGTACAGTAACTTCAATGATATGAGGCTATATATTCCTGGCCTGTGGGCTGTGGGCACTTTTGCTTCACCAAGAGGTTTTTACCAATTTTTTTTTAAAGAAAACAAGACAATTCTCTTTGTTCTCAATGGAAAAGAAGACATAGGAAAGAGAGCTGCCTATACACATTCCTAAAGCATCTTTTCTGTGGCAACATATGGATGTGAGGCAAGGACCCTTTCTCAATGCCTTAAGAAGAAAACTAACAATGGTGATATCAAAGAACAAAGTGATACCAAAATGTGAAATGGAAATAGAAGGGAAAATTCTTAACTAAGAGGATAATTTTAAATATCTAGGGGGCATTTATAACATCAGATGGAAGGTGCACAATAAAATTAAGAGCAAAATTAAAAATTGTTTGCATATCCTTTACAGGACATCACTGTCAACATCAGCATCTTTCAGCTGATTGTTGATTTCTTGGCAAGATTACGCTCAGTAGTTTGCCACTGATTTCTGAGCGGCCGGCTCACATACCCCGTAAGTTACCGACACGATTCGAACCACTGCTGATTCTCACGTTACTTGCGAGTATACGAGATTGCGGAGAAAAGTCGCTAACCTCTAGGCCAGGAAGCCGAAGAGCAGAATAGGGCAAGCAAAAGATGCATTTCACAAAATTAAAAGTATGTAATAAGTACTATCATTGAATGTAATTGATGACTGTGAATCTACAACCATGGTCAGACTGCGAGAACTGCAAATTAAAAGAGGTGCAGCCAAACAAGAACACTACGCAGGAAGCCAAAGAAGATTGATAAACCAACATAGAACTGGTGTCGTGAGCCGCTACACGCTGCAGGATTTGCTGAGGGGATCCGAGCACTTATGGAATGAATGGTTCGATGTGCAATGAGGATGATCTGTCGACTAACTAACTAACTATTGAATGTAAGAAAGAGAGTGCTATATAGAACTTGTTTTGCTGTGAATCTTGGAATGTAAATAAACAAATTAGGAAGAACTTAGAAGCAATGGAGATGTGGTTCCTGAGATGAATGTTGCGAATTCCTTGGCCTGCCAGAGTAGCTAATGATGATTTTCTGAAAGAGGCTAATGAAACTAGAACATTATAAACAACAATAAGAAAGAGACAAACAGCTTTCTTTGGTTATGTGTTGAGAAGAGAGGCACTGGTGAACATCGTGATGACTCGAAAGATCGAGGGGAAGAGAGGCAGAAGCCGACCAAGAGAAATGATGCTGGATGGATTGAGACGGTGGCATGGAGGAATATCAGCAGCAGAGTTGACCCAGAAAACCAAAGACCGAGATCTGTGGAGAGACATGAACTCCTTACCAGCTGGTATGACATTTGATGATGAAGAAAGAAGAAAATTAGGGCTTTTGAACTTACACGTTACAGAAAAGCTCTTAGAAGACTGGACTAAAGAGAGAGAAGAAGACTAGCTCATCAACAGTATCATGTCTCATAAACTGAAATACTTTGCTCATATTAAATGCCACAGTGGTTTGGACAGAACAGTTAAAGAAGCCCTGGCACAGTCCATGACACCACATTAGCAAACAAGCTACAGTTCAATTGCTTTAGAACATGCATCTTTCTTGAGGCAACACACACAGAACATCACTGGAGAAGTAAAAACATCAGAGCTTTTGAATTTAAACTTATGGGAAAACTCTTAGATTACCAGCATTTTACACTATACCAGCACTTGATCCTCTCAGTGATTGATTATGGACTAAGACTGCTCACTGTCTCAAAGAGTCAGTTGGTGAAGTTAGAGCGCATACAGAACGAAGCTATGCGGGTCATTCTGGGATGCACAGAGACACTCCAGTAGTGTGTATGCGCTACATCCTTGGTCTGCCTACTGTTGCTGGTAGGCACAAGGTGATGCAGGTGAAGGCATTTCTCAGAGTAGCTGCAGACACAGATCACCCATTGCATGAGACGCTGGACGTAGTTAAGGGTCAGAGACTGATAAGAGGGAAATCATGGATGGCTCTGGCGGAGGTCAGACAAGTGTGCCCCTTGGAGAACATCAGGCGAGGAGAGGAGTGGGTCAGAGTGCCAGTCGAGCAGTCAGACTTGTGCAGAATTATAATCACATTGAGCCAGGAGTGCAGGGAGTGGCCAGTAGGGGCCTCGGAAGTGGAAATTCAGCAACTACTTCAGGATAATTCTCGCCCGGGGATGTGATTATCTACACGGATGGGTCAGTGTTGAGAAGTAGGAGAAGTGCCTGGGGGTTCTTAGCAAAAGCTAATGGTCGGCGTTTGGTGCAGGAGAGCCTGGTGTATGATGACACAACATCTAGCTTAAGAATGGAGGTGGAGGCGGTCAGTGCAGCTTTCCGCTGGATAGAGAACACGATACATACACACATTGTGATTGTAACTGACTCAAAGCATGCTGAGGAGGGTGAGAACAGGCAAGCTTCGTGCAGAGTGGCTTACTTCGCTTCGGAAGTCACGGGTAGCAAGCATCACCTGGATCTTTTCTCCGAGGCATGCCGGTGTGCTGGGGAATGAACAGGCGGACAGATTGGCTGGCTCTGCAAAACTTGGAGTATTGATGCATGACAAGACAGACGTGGTTGCGGCCTTGTGGGAGCACGTGCACACCTCGGAGGAGCAAATGGATCACCATAGTCTGGTAAGAATGAGGCAGCGAGAAGTGACGAGGGGATCTGGCCGACGATCGACGCTCAGAGGAAAGGCGAGACGGATATATTATCAGATTGATACTGGAACTATTAGTGTTGGAACTTTTCGCTGGCTGCTGAGGATGGGGACGGAGCACTTATGGGAATGCCCCGAATGCTGTGATGTCGGTTCCTAAATCAATCAATCTTAGATTACCGGGGACCAAAAAATGAAGAAAAATGCTGATATTCTATAAGATTTGAACGTTGAAACAGTATAATGTCTCAGAAATTGAAATAGGTTGGCCATATAAAATACAGTGACTTGGAAAGAACATTGATAGGAAGCATGGTTCCTAACAGTAGAGGTAAGTGTTAACCAGTACAAAGATGGATTCAGGGCATTGAAGACATGTTGAACTTGAAAACACTTGAGGCAGGTATCAATCAGTAAACAGATGGATACAGGATACTGAAGACATGTTGAACTTGAAAACACTTGAGGCAGGTATCAATCAGTAAACAGATGGATACAGGATACTGAAGACATGTTGAACTTAAAAAACATGACGCGGGTGAACAAAGTCATCCAGAAAAAAATGTTGGCGGGTTGTGATGGAAGCGACGTTCTACGCAAGACCTGCCACATCATAATGATCCCAGTCTACTCTCCAATGTAAATCTGTAAACATGTTTTTAAGCCTGTAAGAATAGATTTTCAGAAACAACAGCTGACAAATACAAATGCACAAACTGTCTGGAACATGCTGGACTTGATTTTATTTCAAAACTCCATAAAATTGTAGTGTAACCTTATAATACAAACCAAACGTGCTACAACCCAAGAAATGAAAGCAAATGCATTTTCCATATTTCTATCTCGTATCTCTCTCATACATAATCTCTAACTTGGATCAACACCCTTACATTAAAATACAAACAAACAACTGAAACGAAGAAAACAAAAAAAAGCATACTGAACCATCGTCACAAGGGCTCTCACTCTCTGCAACAGTGCCTAGTATGCGTCAGCTGTAGCTTTTATTTTCTATGTTCAACTGATTTGGCTTTAGTGGAAGTAACAATTTCCTTAGATAGAATCTCATAGAACTCAAGCTTAGTCTAGTGCACTGGGCTGATTTTGTGCACATGGATTAGCTTTTCCTATTACTAGTGTCCATGCCACCAGGCAAAGCCACTTTGACTTCTGAGGTCACAGAACCTTGATCTGCTGTAAGGCAATGTATCCTGCAATGTAATTTAACAAATTAGGAAGAGTTTGGAAGCAACAGAATGTTGCAAATACCTAAGACTGCCGGAGTAAAAGGCTAAAGAAAGTTGAAGAGACTGATGAACATCAGAAGAGGCTAATGAAAGAAGAACATTACATGACTGATCCTTGATATGTGATTAAATTAAATGTTTGCATATCCTTTACAGGACATCGCTGTCAACATCAGCATCTTTCAGCAAGATTACACTCAGTAGTTTGCCATTGCTTTCTGGGCTCACATATCCCGTAAGTTACCGACGCGCTTCGAACCACTGCTGATTCTCACCGTCGTCATGTTACTTACGAGAGTATACGAGATTACAGAGAAAAGTTGCTACCCTCTAGGCCAGGAAGCCGGCTTTGATATGTGATACAGCCTGCCTAGTTTACTCCAGAGGAAAGGTGACACCAATACGTCTGGAACACGACAAGCTGCAGGATCAGTAAAGCAAAGCTCTAACTGTTCACCCGTCTGAGCTTCCATCCTAAACCAGGTGCCAACCAAGGCTTAGGGCCTGGTCTGCTGTGCACAATAAAGTCAGGTCTCAGTCAGACCGAGCTACTGTACTAACTGCTTTCTGTAAGTGCCGAATGTTTGGTGACACTCACCAAACCTGACACCCCACATTATGTCAACGGCTTCAGATCTTGGAGTGCAACTGGGAGGGTACAGGCCGTAGTGCAAGGAAATGCAACCTAAAGAAAAAGAACATTACATATACCTATAAGAAAGAGACAAACATTCTTTAGTAAAATCAGAAGAGAGGCATTGGAAGACATCACCTTATGGTGTAGAAATGAGCTCTTCACTTTTACTTTATATACTGAATTACATCATATTCCACCTTCCCTACTTTTCAAGACTCAAGTAAAAACTACAGGCAGGATGTCATTTCAAAAAGAGAAATGGAAACAGAATCAGAAATGCAAGAGAAAGGCCTCAGATCACTACACACAAGGTGATTTCAAAAGATTTCATGCAGACGGCTCTGCTTAAGGCAGTGTATACAAAATTCCAACAGACATTGATACGAGCTGGTCAGCATAGTAGCTAGTGCACTCCCCAGACCCCAGTGATCCTGGGTTCATAGCTTGAGGTGGGATTTCTTCATGACTCCATGGCTGCACTGTTGACCTAGCTGTGTGTGGGTACTAGAAAATGTTCTAGGCTGTCAGATGGCTGACCACACTGTCCCTGCAAATGTTGTTTGGTCAAGTAAACATGGGTGTAGCGCCTTATTCTCAATATGCCAGGATGGCATAAAAATGAGGCCCTTTATGATGTTTTTTTCATTAGATACTGAATTACAGACATGGTGATCATCATCCTCAAATGTCTTACCAACAAGTGTGGACAATCATGCTTCTCCAAATGTTGCAGTCTTCAACAGGTTGTATCAATTCATGAGCTGATATTTTCACATGTCATGAAGAAAGGCTGCCAAGAATCATCTCTCAATGTTTTCCTTTACATTTTTTACTTGAATGTTGTCAACTGTTATGTTCCAGGTTTTCTCACTGTGATAGCTGTCTTTGTGTCTCGACCTCTTTCAAAACATACAAAATACTCATTTTCGCTGACCAAAAAATTGTCAGCATTCTTTAAAGCCATATCTCTGAGGCAAAAATGGATTTATTTTTATTATTTTTGTGTGTACTTGTTTACAAACTATCAAGGATTCACAACCATGTGTTAAAACTGATACTATGAACCATGCAAGAATTAATTTTCTAACTTCCGGTGACAAGGATTTATTACATGAGATGTTAATTTTATCAAATGCAGTTTTTCCTTGTCCTGTTCTTTTCTCTATCTCTGTAAAACATCTTCCTTCTGATGATAACCATGTGCCTAAATATTTGAAATTGTGTACTTTGTCCCAAATTAAAACCACTGACTTCCAAAGTATATCTGGGCAAGATCCATCATTTTGAGATAACTATTGAGAATATTCTGTCTTCTTATTAACTACAAGTGGCTACAACATTCCAATTGTAAGCCAGAAGACTGAACAGGAAATGACCCGTTTAAACCATATGCAATAAAGTAGACAAAAACTAATACACGTATTAAAACTAAAACATGTGTACGCGTACATATATATATTGTCTGGTTAAAGTCTGTGCATTTTATTCTTTTCATAACACCAATGTTAAACAAATTTCTTCTTCTTCTTCAGCGTTCCGAGCCATTGAGGTTCTTTGCTGCAAATACAATCCGTCTCCATTCGTCTCTCTGGTGGACCTTCTCTTGCCAGTCGTTGATTCCAAGTGCTTGTAGGTCTGTACATGTATTATCTCTCCACCGCCTTCTTGGTCTACCTCGGGGTCTACGGTCATTTATTTCCTGAGTGTAAGCGAGTTTTGTTTCCCTATTATCTTCCATTCTTTCTATATGCCCCAGCCATTGTAGTCTATTAGCCTTCATGATACCAGTGATTAGCGGGGACTTAAACAGATCATAAATGTCTTTGTTACTTCTTCTTTTCCACTCTCCACTTTGTGTATCCCTAATGGGTCCAAAGATGCGTCTTAAAATTTTGTTCAGACAACAAAATTTTTTCAGAAAACAAATTTCTGCTACTGAATAAATCTTTATTCTCTTAATAAAACTGCTCAGTAACACATTTCTGCCGAAGAATAAAGCTGTCCTCTTTATTCTCTTAATAAAACTGCATTTTTAACACATTTCTGCCAATGGATTAGTCTGTGCTCTTTGTTCTCTTAATAAATCTGTGTAACAAATTTCTGTAAAGGAATAAATCTTTATTCTCTTCATAAATCTGCCACATAACAAGTTTCTGCCACAGAATAAATCTTTATTCTCTTTATAAAACTGGCATGTAACAAATTTCTATAAACGAATAAATCTTTATTCTCTTAATAACATGTAACAAGTTTTTGCCACAGAATAAATCTTTATTCTCTTTACAAAACTGTCATGTAACAAATGTCTGCCAATGGATAGAGTCTGTTTCTTTGTTCTCTTAATTAAACTAATGTACACACATTTATGACACTGAATAAAGCCTGCACCCTTTATTCTCTGATAAAACTAATGCTAAACAAATGAGAACATAAGACATTAAAATCTGTTTAACTGCTGTGGCACAAGTGATATATTTAGCACACATGCACAATGAACACCTGCATGATCAAATCCACTTTGTTCAACTAAAAGAAGTAAAGAAATACACAGTGACGTGACCCTCTAATTAATAGCAACATGTTTCAGTGAAAAACTATATAATCAACTAGAAATAAAAATACTCTACTACTCTTGGACAAGAATACAATTTACAAAATAATTACAAGAGAAACTTGCTTAACACTTCAAACTTCTCAACAACTCAGTGAATTCGCGTTAACTCTTCAATAATCTTCACCAGATCATCCACTGTTGCATCTCGTTTCATGTCTCCGTCATCAAGCTGAAAAGGGTTAAAATATTAAGTTTAAAATGAAGAAGTTGCATGATTGATTAATTCACATTTTTCACCATAATGAAATGTTCTACAATATATCATATGTGCCATAAATGAACTTGCTTCTGGCATGGCTCAGAGTGAGGATGGGATTCCACTAGAGGTTATCAGGACTAGACACAACACACTCACTCTACAAAGCCACCAGCTAATAGAGCTATGAAGACGAGAAGAACAGGTCCCACAGGATTTCACAGATTCAATATCATAACTCTGTACATGAACATGTGGGATTCGAGTGTCTGTAACAACTATAGGGGTATCTCACTTCTGTGTATTGTTGGGAAAGTATTTGCCAGATCTGTTCTGCATGGACTCCAAAAAGATCAAGTCTACCCTGAATCACAGAGTAGATTTAGAGAGAACTGGTCTAACATTGATATGATATTTTCATTGCGACAGCTGCAAGAAAAATGCAGTGAACAGAATCAACCACTGTTTATTGCTTTCATCGATCTTACAAAGGCATTTGACTGTCTGTTCACAGTGCTAAAGAAGCATGACTGTCCACCAACTCTTCTGTCTATTGTGGAATCATTTCACACAAGTTTGATGGTACATCTTCAGAAGAGTGAAATCAAGAGTGGGATTAAGCAAGTTTGTATACTTTCCCCCAAACCTCTTTGGATTCTTCTACTGAAATATGCCTCTCATGGTCTGAATGTGGTATATACATTCACTTATGCCCAGAAGGCGGCCTCTACAATGCTCAGAGATTGAAGACCAAGGTCTAAATAAAGAGGGTACTGATCAGAGAATTGCTTTTTGCAGATGATGCTGCAATTACGACCCACTCTGAGGAATGGTCCAAGTCCGAGTCCATTTTGAGAAAAAAAAACGAAACTTTCCACCTTGTCTCAACCAGCCTATGTGGCATCAGTTATTGTACTGGTGGTTCATGGTGCGAAGTAAGTTTGTTTATTTCTTTGCGCCAGTGTTTTGCTGGCTTATCGAAGTTGACGACTTTATGCCTGTGTCTTCAGCTGGGGGATTCGTTGGCCGGCAAGTTGTATCTCTTTTGGCGGTTTCTTCTGTCAGTGTTGGCTCCTTGTGTGTTTCGCTTGGCTGGGTGTAGTCCTTAAAAGGACTTTTTATTTGGTCTTTTTGCTTCCTGTTTTGTGGATTGCCTTCATGAGCTTGTCGATGTGTGCGTTTTCTTCCTTGCGCTTTTGTTCTTTCTCGAGCTTGAGTTTCTGTTGCCTTTTGATTTCTTCTTCTCTTGTAAACCATGGGATCCATTCTCCGTTATCATAGTAGCATCCCCATGGGTATTCATCAGTTAGGCGTAGAGTTGGGTATACTGGGTTTTTCTGCCATTGTTTGAATTTCTTTGGATACTTTTCTGCCATGCGTCTTCTGTATTCCTGTTGCTTGAGTAGCACCAGCCGATCATGTTCTTCGCATTCCATGATAAGCTCCTCCAGTGTAAATGGAACATCTGTGTTGTCGTCCTTGTGTTCGTCTAGGTTTTCTTCAGAGGTCTGGCAGGATATTGGCTGCCCCTTGAGCTTTTCGGGCATTGTAGTAGGGTTGCTGGCTATAGCTGGTGGTTCAGATTCGGTCTTTTGCTGCGGTTTTTCTGTGATCTTTTCCGCTGCTTCTGTTGGTTTGCTTTGCTCTCTACACTTTTGTAGCATTTCTCTCTCCGCCTTGATGTCTTGTAAAATTTCTTCGTTCTTCTTCGTCGCTTGAACCATGGTCTCAACTTCTTGTTTGATCTGCTGCTGGATTTCTTTTATTTCCGCCAGCAGCTTTTCATTTTCGTCATTCTTTGTCAGTGTTTGTAGCAACTTGATTTGCTTGTTAAGTTCTTCAATCTGGATTTGAAGTTGATGTCTTTCAGCTGCTAGTGAAACACCTGTGGCTGTCTTGCACCTCCATCTGGCTTCCTTATATGGTGTGTTCGCTGTTATGGTGAACTTTAGGACGTCTCTGTGTTGTTGAAGGTTCGGACAGCCCAGGTATCTTGCTCCATGTTTGCCAAGGCAGTTGGCGCACTTTTGTTTGATGTTGGGTGCACTGAAGTCCGTGTCCAGCTTGGCTAGCGGACACTCCCTGAAGGCATGTTGATCAGCGCAGTAGCGGCAGATTTCTGTCTTACTGCGACATGTTGCTCTGCTGTGGCCGGCCCTCTGGCATCTGGAGCACTGAGTGACTCTTGGGATGAATCTCTCTGGCTGTTGCATTTTCTTGTTGATTGTGACTGTTGTCTGCATTTCGCTCCCCTCAGTGGTCACCTCCACCAGCGTCGTAGGGATCTTGGAGTATGTTAGGATCCGCTCCGCCTTTAAGACTTGAATGCTGAGATTTTCATCCTGTAGTAGCTTTAAAATTTCTTCGTCCGATAGCTCTACTTGAATCCATTTGATGACCCATCTGGCGGTTACCGGCTCTAGTGTCTTTCTCCTTGTTTTTCTCCGCTGTCTTGGATCTTGTTAGAGGTAGGCTGTCATCAGTCTTTCTTGTAGTAGCTTCATTTGGTGTGACTGTGGTTACAGGTTCCTGGTTGCTTGCAGGCAGATTCTCAGCGTTCGTCTTCTTCGAGATCTTGGCGGCTCCCACGCTACACATCTTGTGGGACTGCTGTTTCTTAGTGTTGGTCTTGCGTACCATTTTCCTCCCCCGTATAAGGCTTCTTGACAATTTAAGGCGACTATCTTAATAGCGCTTGCAAATGCGAATGATGTGAGGAATAATGATGTCTACTATTTACATCAGTGGTTCTCAACCGGTGGGGAATTTTAGAATTTTAGGGTTGGGGCGGGAGGGGGAATTAAGGTTTGTTTTATAACGCAAATCACGTTTTATGTAGACGTCGACTTGATCTAGTATGTGTTATTAAATTTAGCTTCCATTTGTACGTATACTGTGTAGGGGCAGGTGGGGGGATTTTATAGGGATGAAATACGAAAGGGGGGGAATGACGTTGCATGGGCCAAAAATAATTAGATTTATTATAAAAATTAGATTGCTCGGTAATCTAAGAAGGGATGCATGGGCCAAGAAAGGTTGAGAACCACTGATCTACATTCTTCAATGCCATTTATGAATTTAGTTAAACAGTTAGCATAAAGAAGCCATATTTTAACTATATACATAAGAAAAGGTCTATACACACTAATCATTGTCACGCACCTCTCTTGATAGGCTGGTATTGACCTACTTCATTAGCAAATTTTATGGCAGCTTCTGTTTCAAAATATGTTCGTCTAAGATCTTTCCCATCAATTTGTACATCGGCAAGAACCTTTTTCCCCCCACATTTTGCTTGCCCTTTTTTGGGTTGTATTTTCTTCCTCTTTGCATGGTGATTCTGAGAATAATCTTTGTGATGTCGCTCATTATGCTAATTGTTAGATACCAATCACATTCCAAAGCTCCTGATTTCTTTAGGAATGCAATAAACATAGATAAAATCAGGAACTTTTGAAAATGTGTTATTTTTTAAAATAAAGAATCGTTCGCAGAAACTGCTTGTAATGCAACTATTATCAATGCTTATCAATAATCAATGCCATGGCATCCAATGCATCTGAATGGTTGCTCAGTGAACAGATCCAGATAGAATTACAGAGAGCATATGCCGAGCAAATTAAAGGTAAATGAACAAGAGGGTATTCAGGTCAGTGTGGAACAAGTCTAAAAGATCTGGAGCGGCACCAACACTGAGAGAAAGAAGCAGAGTGTGCTTGCAGCAATGAGCCTTGCAGGTTCAGGAAGCTGAAAATAAAGAAATTAAGAAAACAGAAAGATAATACAAAAGAAACCACAGCCAACAACACAAATATTTCTCCTTACCTGTAAACCCTGAACCACTTCTTGCATTTTGTCACGGTTCAAATCCAGGAAACTCTCTATCAAATCACCATCAATAAAACCCATGGAAGCATCACGCTTCTGCTCAGTGAAGTAAGACCTCCAGCTGAGAAAATCTGGTCAAGGAAATGTTCAGCAAACAAGAAGTCACAGACAACAGAAAAGTTAGTTGCATATCCTTTACAGGACATTGCAGTCAACCTCAGCATTTTTTGGCTGTTTGTGATTTCTTGGCAAGTTTACGTTCAGTAGTTTGCCATTGCTTTCTCAATGACTGGCACTCATACCATTGTATGACAACCAACGCAAGGCAGTCAGCTGCCAAATCGCTCGCAGCAGACAACAGAAACAGGACAAGGCAATAGAAAGCAACAACCGAAGGAAATCTTCAATCTACGTGGAATTTTTTAAAAACGAGGTTATAGAAAACAAAAACAGGCCAGAGAGACAGCAACATGCCACACAAAACAAAAACAGACTATGGAAAATGGTAACATGCCATTAAAAAACAGCAGTGTTATCAAAAACAAGATGCCATTGAAAATAGCAACATGCTGATGCATGACAAAGAAAACAGCAAACATGCTAAAAGAGATCACAGAAAACAGCAACACATTGTGGAAAACCTAACATATAAATGAAAACAGCAATATGCTTTGGAAACAGCATGACATAGAAAATGTCAATATTCTTTTAGAAGTACCATAAAAACATCAACATGTTATGGAAAATAGCAACAGGCCTGTACTAATGAAGTCTTTAAATTTTTCTCTTTCAGCATTGTCTGCTATAGGATTACATTTACTTGTCACTTATTATTGTTAGTCGGCATCCATGGCATGGGGTTAGTGAGCGCCATTTCCACAATGCTGACATACCAGGTGTGAGGTCAGCCGCAGATCACTTTGCGTTGATTGTCATAATGGTATGAGCTGTTTAGAAAACCATGACAAACGACTGGATGAAGAATTTTTTTTTTTTTTTTTTTTTTTTTCCCGCGTTTCCATCCTGTTTCAGGATATTGCGGTCAACACCAGCATCTTTCAGCTGTATGTTGATTCCTAGGCTAGATTACGCTCATCAGCACGCCACGACTTTCTGAGCGACCGGCTCCATACTCTCATAAACCTGTCGGACAACAGAAGCAGCCACAATCGTGCAGTGGCTAACATGTTTGCCTGCCAGCACGGTGGTCATGTATGCAAATTCCCCTTGAGTTGGGGTTTTTTTTTCCACTGAAACGGGCTACCAGGTCTACCTGGTCTGAAATGGGTAAAGGGAAATTTCCTGGGAGGTTACGGAGGCCAGCATGATAGTGACATCACCCACCAAGCATCGACTGGTCTATAAATATGGGGCAAACACCATACAACCAATATGCCTCATGGCACGGCAAGGAGTCCTTGCTTTTACCACTTCTGAAGCCTTGCGAAACATACTATAGAATTTTATGGAAATGGTCAAGGACAGAAGGGCAGCAAGGAAATTCATTACGTTGTGACATAATATATGTGAAGATGCAATGCTTCACATCACTAAGAGGGATTTGCCATGGAATTAATTTTATAATTTTTAATGCTAATCATAAATCAAAATTATATTTTAACTGTACTGCTTGCCTCAACACATTTATAAACAATTTATATGAGGGCAAGTCTAGTTGGTGGGTAAACTTCTGAAAGAATCTTCTTCTAGCTCCTAAGTCTGATCCTTGACGTTCAGGACATAACAGCCCTGAAAAGGATATACATCTGAGTGAGGTTGATGTAGTTACCTTCACCCATGCCCAGTACCACAGTACCATCTTCACAGAAATATGCTGCACAGCTCTTCTTCCCCTCTCCAAGCTCAGAAACTAGTGAGGTGATTAAGACGTACTGAACTTCACACATATGCAAAATCAACAACACCTGTGAGGTGAGATGCTTGAGGAGAGCTATCAACTTAACTACTCGAGACCGAATAAGAAATAATGTTATCAGACAGACAGTGGGATCAACACCTGTTGTGCCACATATACTGAAAGACAGAAGACCAAATGGTTTGGCCTTCTGATTAGAATGCAAGGTCATCAACTACTAGTACCGACCCTACATCAAAGATCATCTGCTACGAGAGCAAGAGGACGCCAGAGAAGAAAATTGAATGACGACATCAAAGACATTGTGCAATCACACGGAATGACACTATCCAGTGCCACACAAGAGGATGCCTGAGAAGAAAATGGACTGATGACATCAGACATTGTGCAATCACACAAAATGACACTATCCAGTTCCATGAATTGGGCGATGGAGTACCAACTATTCCTCCCTACAGTGATTGAAGGCAAAAGTGGAAGATGATGATGACTGAACTTCACATATGCAGAGAAGTATTTTAGGATGTAACTAGGTGATGATTCAGCACAGCACTCACAAACTGGCAGGGCGTAAGCCTAAGTTGGTCATGTTTTCCCCATGGGTTTGAGATATTTCAGTGTCAATAGATGCTAACCCAACACCCAGAGGGAGTTGTGCAGGCATACAAGCCAGCAGGATGTCTCAAGGATACAAGCTGTGCTCAATCTTGCCCACACTCTTGATGACTTTGCTCAGTCTGTTCTGTACATCCAGTAAAAAGTTGAAAAATTCTTGGGGAAGCTGAGCCACCATACCTGCAATAATCCCACGGTACAATCAGCATCACAAACCATTACTACAACAGGTGTGAGATATAAAGTGAAAGGTAATGAGACAGGCTGTGTGTTTGTTAATTAATAAATGTAACTACAAATTACGAGGGGAAGTCAATAAGTAAATCACAAATGGCTGTAGAAAAATAACTAACTATGATAACAACTTGAAACCGGTTTATTTTTATACATACATTGTCTTTTTATTTCTCAACATAATTTCCACCAATGCTGATGCACTTATCGCATCGTTTTATAAGTCCTCCCAAACCGGCTGCAAATAACTGCGTGCTCTGTTTTCTAAACCACATTTTCACTTCACACTCTGGAGAATATTAATCAACTAAGGTGGGAAGTTCTGGAACATCCACCTTACTTAGCCCCTAGCGATTTCCACCTTTTTGGTCCACTGAAAACCCACCTAGGCGGGAGACATTTCGCGAATGACATGAATGAAGTTGTATGTGAAGTGAAAACGTGGTTTAGAAAACAGAGCATGCAGTTCTATGCAGCCAGTTTGGGAGGACTGATAAAACAATAAGATAAGTGCATCAATGTTGCTGGAAATTATGTTGAGAAATAAAGGGACAATGTATGTATAAAAATAAACTGGTTTCAAGTTGTTATCATATTTAGTTATTTTTCTACAGCCATCTGTGACTTACTTATTGACTCGCCCTCGTATTATTCCCTTCAAAGTGGTTCTCTAGGAAAGTGACACACGACCTGGAGACACTGATCCTATTCCGGTAAACATGAAACATCACATTTGAAATCAAGAAAAAATAACTGAAGGGTAATTTGACTGGAGATATATATTGGTTAATTAACAACTAATAATTTTTGTTCCCTTCAAAGTAGTTCTCTTGGGAAGTGCCAAACGGCCGGAGACACTGATACTACTCCAGGTAAATATGAAACATATGATATATGACATCAAGAATCAATATTACACTAGGGACATTCCCACATTAGCTCTCTCCTCTTCTTCAATAGTAACAAAGAGTTTCCATGCTCATGCACCAGCCTGGCTGAACGCCCACTAGCATTTCATTCTACATGTTCAGTGTCATCCAGACCATCTACTCAAACCTCGCTGAATCCGTCTCTCCAGATGTGGTCTATTTTTTTTGGCTGCACTTTCCACTGGATCCTAGAGTCTTCACATCAAGCTTGTGATAATCTAGCTCACAGACCAAAGGAGCAGCAGCAGCCAGTCCATCAGTCTGCATATTTCCAGTTCCCACTTTAGGTAGCAGTCCTGGAAGTCTTCAACTCAAAGTGTCTTTAACTGGTCTGTCACAACAATTTGAATGGGCTCCAATTTCAAAATGATGACCCTTAAGATGGAATTTTAACTTTCTGAACATAACACAGACTCAGATCAGGGGAGTATGGGGACTGCAGTACCACCATCGCAAAAATTGTCATGGATACGGAGTGTGACAGGGAGTATTGTCGTGATGCAGTGTGCAAGACGTATAATTCCCATCTCACAGTCATCCCAAAAAACACTACGCCATCTGTTCATCAATAGAGCATGATTTTCATAAGCTCATTTTATCTTTTTCATAAGTTTCTGTGACACTTTTGTCAGATTTAACGCACAATTTAATATTGTAAAGCTGCTAAAGATGTAATATTTCCTTGTTTGTAACACATCGTTACTACATACATTTACAAAATTTTCTGTCAAATAAGTTGTGTTAGTGCTAGCAAGTTGAAATTTGCATTGTACATCAAATAGGAATATACGCCTTGGTTGGCATTGGGGGTGTGGTTATAATGTTGCCAGTTTTCAAGCCAGGATTTTAATTGCATGGCTTTTTAGATACACATTGTATACCTATTTGTGCTGTAAAACTCAACTTCTACCAAAACTAGAAAACACAATCATGAAAGACGAATGTATCAATATAATCAATCAAAACGGTCAACAATATCTGAATATTTGGTTGTTTCGAGATTTGGGTTTTGAAGATAGAGCACAACCTACTACCAGCAATGCTGATCGTATTCCGGTATGAACCTTGGGCCTTGTCCGCGTCAGATTAGAAGCCCCAGATTGGGGCCACATTGATTGACGGATGTCAGTCGTGGCGATCGGGCAAATTTTTAGCTATAGACTACAATGGGTGACGTGATATTCTAGTATGATAATTTTGTTGCGTCTAGTGTGAGTCACGTTGTAAGTGGTTGCACACCCGCCTCACACGCGAGTGATCCAGAGTTCATTCCCAGATCCAGTCAGGGATATGCATTACTGATGAGCTCAAATGAGAGTGAAACTCGAGTCTAGTGCTTCCAATCTGATGTGGACAAGGCCCAAGGTTCGTACCGGAGTACGATCAGTGTTGCCAGTAGTGGGTTGTGCTCTATCTTCAAAATATCTGAATATATGCAAAATAAAATAAACCATTGCAAAATTACTATTTGATAGTAAAATCACTGAATATTAATTCCTGAGAAATAAAACTGTAATGAACAATTATGAGATATAATGCAACAACACATGCATAACAATTACAAAGTAAAACATACAGATCCTGCAGCACTTGCATTTTCAACTTTAAAAACCACACCAACACACAATATTTATCATGACATCAATTCCCCTTCAAATGTTCAGTAAACAACAGAACACAGAACATTGTATGCACCAACAGATAGCATGTACACTTACCCACAGCAGGATAGGTACTAATAAAATTGAAACAACTTTTTCACTGAACACTATACACACCAACAGAATATGTACATTTATCAACAGAACAGCATACACACTAAGCAACACAGCATATCCATTGTTAAAATGCATACAAACTTACCAACGGCACCATTAACTGTGCCAAAGAGAACAGATCCCTGTAATGGAGTTGTATTTTCTCCAGCATGATGCATGACCAGTGACCCTGAAACAGAATCAAACAAACTGAAGCTTAAAGTGAACAATTATACACACCTCAAGATTTCTTATGAATAATACTCGTAAGTGCAATTAAAACTAAAGATCTGGTACATTTATTCAAATTTTGAAGCAAAACGAAGACTAAAACACAACAAATAACGTGCCTTAGCAAAATGTATATATAATAGAGACGTATAGAGAATTATGAAAGACAAAAACTAACCAAAAATTACAGCTGTCCATTTAACACTAATAATAGAAGACTTAAGTGGAAAAAAATTAGTTTGGTTTGTTTAAATACCCATTGTTTTTTTTTCTGATTTAACTACCTATAATTTTTGTTTACACTATGAACTTAACCCTTTACAAGGCATAGCGGCCAATACCGGCCGATCGCTTAAAACGAGCATAGCGTCCGATTCCGGCCGATACTATTATGCATTGTAAAAACGCGATCTCTCGGCTTTCCGATACTTCCGACGGCTACTTTCACTTTCGCCGATAGCTTGACAACGTGGCCACCATTTGTAAACGCGCTACAGTGAATTTGAACAGACTTTTGCGGACTTTGTTTGATAGTTTTCGGGATTTTTACGCTGTTTTTCAAAATGGATATCGGCGATTCTTCAAGTGATAGCCGAGATTTCGCTCTGTTCAATTTAAATGACATTAAAGGGCACGAATTTGACTATTAATCGGAGCTAGATATCAGTGCAAAGCGTTACTTTGCATTAGCAGTCGTGAGTCGGACTTTAAAGAAAGTGATTATGATTCTGAAAATGTGTTTGTAAATTGCCGTATAGATGACGGAAAATCACAAACAACATGCCGTATTTCGTAAATATTTGTGTTCATATATGGATTACCGGCAACAATCACGTGAGTAACATATTCTGCATGCTTTTCCCTTCATTGTGTTGTTTATTTAACTAAAATCGGTTGACTAACACCTTATTTGTGATGTTTTTACTAACGCGACCCGAAATTTTACAGAACCTGAAAAAATCTTGCCCGTTCAGGGCTACAAAACTGACAAGCGTCTGCCCTGTAAAGGGTTAAGAAAAAATCAGTTTACTTGATGTAGAAACAGAAAAATGTATGAAAGAGAACAAGGCAAGTTTTCCCACATTAAAATTGTTAAAATCCTTTACCATGTCTGAAAACATTGACCATCTCTCCCAAGTGATACAGGCCAACCTCTTGCATTTGTGACCTCTCTTCATCTGTTGTGGCAGCACTTTAAAAAAAAAAAGAAAGAAAGAAAATGAATAGTGTAGTAAATATTTTAACAATTATCATAAAAGTCATTAGGAAAAAGAATGCCAGACAGCTATGGCTAAATGACATCAACAACATCCAAAAGGAAGAGCAATATAGAAATGAATGTAAAGAGGCTACAAATAGTTTGATAGCAGAAGCGAGAATATATGAGTAATATAATCAAAGATATAGAAACTAATCACCAGAAAAACGAATCCAGAAAGTTTTTTAAAGAACTGAAATCAATGAAACGAGGGCACCAACACAACACATATGGTTTAAAAGACAAAAATGGGAATATGATAAATACCAATGAGGAAATGTGCAACACATGGAAAGAATATTTTGTTGAATTACTAAATCGTGAAGCTCCAAGTAACACTTTCCCACAGGAAGAGGTTCTAACGTGTGAACCACAAATTGAAGAAATCCTATATGTAATCACATGACTTCAAAACAAGGCAACTGGGGCTGATGGAATTGATGCTGAATTTATAAAGGAGGGTGGCCATGCATTACATCTAAAGCTATACGAACTAATAATAAAAATCTGGAGGACAGAAGAATTACCCCATGACTGGAAAGAGTCATTATTGATACCTATCTTTAAGAAAGGAGACATGTTCCAATGTGAAAATTATAGAGGAATATCACTACTGTCCACAACCTATAAGATACTATCCGCAGTATTACTAAATAGACTAAAACCATATTCAGAAGACATATTAGGTGACTACCAAGCGGGTTTTAGACAAAACAGATCAACAATAGATCAGATATTTATCTTACGACAAATAGCCGAGAAAAATTGGGAATATAAAAGAGATCATAACATTTTTGTGGATTTTAGAAAGGCTTATGATAGTGTCCATAGGAATAGTCTATGGAATGCTATGCGGGAATTTGGAATACCAAGGAAGTTCATCAACATGACCAGACTATGCATGGAAGATACTTATAATATAGTAACATATAAAGGCAGGAAATCAGGCCCTTTCCAACTAGCATCTGGCTTGAAACAGGGTGATGCACTACCGCCGCTACTCTTCAATCTGGCTCTAGAGAAAGTTGTGAGGGTAAAGGAGGAATGTGATATTGGAGGAACATCCAAGCTGCTTGGTTATGCAGATGATATAGATATTATAGGGGAAAATGAACAAAAGACATTGGAAATATTGACTCACTTAAAGGAAAAAGCCCAACAGATGGGCCTGTTTTTCAACCAAGATAAGACAGACTATATGGTAATTTCAAGAGAAGGCCACATACAAATAGATAACATGACCATTAAAAGAACGGAAACATACAAATACCTGGGTACAATCTTCAACTGCTCCAACATAATAAGGGAAGAAATACAAACTAGTATCAATTCTGGAAATAAGATATACTATGCACTACAACATTTACTAAAATCAAATGTGCTATCTCATAATACCAAGATCACAATATATAAAACACTGATCAGACCAGTTGTGCTGCATGGCTCTGAAACCTGGAGTACAACGAAAGGAGAACAAAGTTTTAAGATGCATCTTTGGACCCATTAGGGATACACAAAGTGGAGAGTGGAAAAGAATAAATAACAAAGACATTTATGATCTGTTTAAGTCCCCGCTAATCACTGGTATCATGAAGGCTAATAGACTACAATGGCTGGGGCATATAGAAAGAATGGAAGATAATAGGGAAACAAAACTTGCTTACACTCAGGAAATAAATGACCGTAGACCCCGAGGTAGACCAAGAAGACGGTGGAGAGATAATATATATACAGACCTACAAGCACTTGGAATCAATGACTGGCAAGAGAAGGTCCACCAGAGAGACGAATGGAGACAGATTGTATCTGCAGCAAAGAACCTCAATGACTCGGAACGCTGAAGAAAAAGATCATAAAAGTGGACTGACACTAGCACGGAACTATTTTTAACTGATGTCATGAAAGTACATTTACTTCTTTTTTTTTAACGTACGTAACATAACTTCAAACTTTATATCAAGCTACAAATTGTTTTGCCTTATCAAGGCAGTCACTTAGACACCACAAGGAGAAGAGAATTAAAGACATGGGTGAATAATATGGGGAGAACTGGAGGAAGCTGCAGGAGATAGCAAAAGATAGGATGGCTTGGCATCTATGTTCCAACAGAAGATAGCAAAAGATAGGATGGCTTGGCATCTATGTTCCAACAGAAGATAGCAAAAGAAGATTATGGCATTCGCTATTGCTCTCCCCCCCCCCCCCCCCCCCAATGAATCACAACCTCTAGCAACATCTTTTTCTCTTTTTACAGCTTCTTTTTGTAACATACAAATCCCTAACTCAAATGTGTACATTTCAACTGTTTTCTTTGGTCTCATTATCTTTCCATTTGTACTTGTTTGGTTGGGAACTGTTATCCAGTCTTTTACTTCTCATTACAGTTAGTGTAACGTCTCCAAGTGTGACAGTTTCTTTATACAAAATTATTTTATACAAACTAATACAGGATTTTTAATTTAAATGAGTCAATAATCAATTTAATAAATATTTATTTTAACAGAACAAACTAAACATAAATATGGTACTGATAAATCGCTGAATATCAAGCTCAGACTAAACAAAACAATGGTACGGATAGATTGAATACCATCAAATTAAGACTTAAAAATAAACTAAACATAATGGTACTGGAAGACAGGTGGCTGCTATTAAGATCAGATTTAAAACAAGTTAAATAATAAAAGTGTACAGATAAATGAGCGGCTGATATTAAGCTACACAATGAAACATAAAATATGAATAAGTAATTTGACAAACAAAGGACATATTTGTAATATATGTTATTTTGACCAAAGCCTGCTTCAATTAATAGAAAACAGGAATTGAAAACACTTATTTGACAAATATTACATTCACATATAACACAAGTAATCCAAAAGATATCATCAAATGCCTGGCTAAGTGGCTACAGAAGTTCATGTCTCTCGATGTTTCAGATCAATTCTACTGATTTTTGTGTTTGTTTTTGCATTCGGTTGCTTCAAACTCAAGTATAGTTCATACAAGTGCTACTACCTCTGGTGCACTGGACTTTCATTGTAGATTAGCTTTCCCTATTACCAGTGTCCCTTGCCATCTGGTGAACCCACTCCAATTTCTGAGGTACTTGTAATTTTCATCCCCATATCAGAGGATGAGAAGTCAAGATTTTAGTCCAACTGACCGATGTAAGGGTTTAACCTCAGCATCAGCACACCGGAAGTTTAAGAATAAGTGCTGTTATCCATTCTGCCATGCTGACCTAACTTCTATTGATGATATTACTATATGCTATGTCTAAACCATACAGCATCATTTCTCTCGGCCTGCCTCTGTATCGCTGATCTTTCCAGTCATTATGATTTTCTCCAATGCCTTTCTTCTAAGTATGTGAGCACAGAACACTGACTGACTTTCTTATAGTAGCATGTAATCTTCTACTTTCATTAGCCTCTTCCAATCAATCATTGTTAGTTACTCTGGCCATCCAAGGTATTCACAACATTCACATCAAAACCCACATCTTCAATACCTCAAAACTCTTCCAAATGTATTTGTTCACATTCCAGGATTCACTGCCAAACAGAAGAACAGGTTCCATATAATATCTGGGTTATCTCTTTCCTAGAGCACATAACAATTTAAATACTTGCAGGACCACAAATATTCACACAATTCAATACAGTATTCACAAAAGTTTTACCTATCTTTCTGACACACAAACAGATTATGAAAATTGTCAGCTCCCAGAAAGTTGTCGTCGTCTAAAATTTCGATGGCAGTCATCCATTTAACATTCCCATCCCTGGCAATTTCCTCAAAGGCATCCTGCAAAGGCTTGTACCCCAGCAAGGCGATGGACTTCATCAAATCAGCAACAAGGACAAAATCCCCCTTACACTTCAGGTAGAGTGCTAGAATGTTGTTGAAATGGCTACACTCTAATCTCAACTCCTTCTCACTAGTCCATTCAAAGAGGCGAACCTAGAGTGCATAAAAATAGACGCATGCTAGAGAAGTCAATTAAATAATACCGTTTAAATTGCAATAGAATATGTTGGTGTTGCGTTAGGTCTCTATTTTTGATGGCCGAACAACATATGAAGGATAACATAATCTGTATTAGGATAACATAATCTGTATTACTTCTGCTGTTCTTTCATTAAGACCACTGTACATGCCAGGAACAATTGTTTGATCACATTATGAGACAAGATAAATTGAAGAACTTGGTGACAACTGGCCAGATTGAAGGGAGGAGAACAAGGGGAAGGCAGAGAAGTAAATACCTGGATGGCTTGGCCACATGGCATGGTTGAGACAAGAACACTAAGCTGATTCACGACTCTGGTGATCGAGTGAGATGGCGAAACATGAACGCCCATGCTTGACGGCATGGCACATGATGATGATGACATGCCAGGAACATTCTGGATATGTGGTGCTGGCTCAAATTTGTAGACCCATCAGCACTTGATGGGGATGTGGTCAATATCACAGTCTGTCTTACCTCCCAGGACATTTCCTGAAACCCATTTTTAGCATTTCCTGAAACCCATTTTAGGCTGGGTCGACCTGAAGTCCAGATCAATTCTTTTTTATCCACCACAGTGGGGATTCAACCACAAAACCACCGAACCGACAGGCAAGCGTATTAGCCACTGTATTACTACAGCTCCCAATCTGTACCACACTGGCCATACATTAATTTCATTCATCTCTGGTACCCACTTGGAGATAAGAGATACTGAGCAATAATATAATCAATCGGGAGTCTCCATGGTGAAGTGGTCAAGCCATTTGCCTTGTGCTCCAAAGATTGTGGGTTCAATTCTGGGCTATGTCTTTTAGTTCACGAGTGCATTTTTCTCGGGCTCCTAGGGGTTGTCACTGGAGCTGCGGAGTTTGTGCTCTGTTGTGCGCTTTCGGCAGCCGCTCTGCATAAAGAGACTGAGCCATATGGGATAAAATCCGGTGCAATGAAGTCGATCCTTTCGACTTTTAAGACTTTTTAAAAAATATAATCAGTATGAAGTGGACCTGTTAATTTTCCAGCAGGGGGGCACTGTGGTTTAGAGGTCATGACCCTGCCTCTGGTATGTACAAACCTGACTCGATTCAGGACGTTTACGGTGTGGATTTTGTATACAGATACTCAAGAGGACCTGTGTGCAGGTTAAAAATCTTGTTGGCAGCTGGAAATCAAATAAAGTAGGCCAAACAGGCAATTGCCCAAAATCAATTTTAAAATTAGACAGCAGGAGATTTCACATACCACAGAGAAGATTCTGGTCCTACAGTAAAGATTCAACAGGCCCATCAGAGAAGATTCCACAGCCCCACAGAGAAGATTCCTGTTTTACAGCGGATACCACAGCCCCACAGAGAAAATTCCAGTTTTACAGCATAGATTCCACAGCCCCACAGAGAATATTCCAGTTTTACAGAGAAGATTCCAGTTTTACAGGAAAGATTTCACAGCCCCACAGAGAAGACTCCAGTTTTACAGGAAAGATTCCACAGCCCCACAGAGAAGATTCCAGTTCTTCAGTAAAGATTCCACACCCCAAAGAGAATATTCCAAAGCTCCACAGAGAAGATTCCACAGCCCCCAAAGAGAAGATTCTACAGCTTTACAGAGGATATTCCACAGCCCCACAGAGAAGATTCCACAGCCCCACAGAGATAATTCCACAGGCCCACAGAGAAAATTCCACAGGCCCACAGAGAAAATTCCACAGCCCTACAGAGAAGATTCCACAACCCCAAAGAGAAGATTTCACAGCTCCAAAGAGAAGATTCCACAGCCCCACAAAAAAGATTCAAATCAGCGGCTTCTATTTGCAACTGAAGATTACAACAATGACATCTTACCGTGCTATTGACACTTGCAAGAAGCTTTCCATTGAAAGACACCATACTGTATGCTGCTCCTTTAATTTCCTTTTCAGCAACCATAGCCAGCTTTCCTGTAAAACAAGGGGGAATTATCATTCCAAATGACACAAATGTATGAAACTATGACACTTGTACCATGATATAACAGCAATACACAAGAGAGACAAAAATAACAGCAAACATATAATTTTGTACTTGTAACTACCAATCCAGAGACATCTGACCGCCTGCCCATTCATGCATTTTTATTTTGTTTTTGCGCATTAGTCCATACACACTACTTCTAGTAGTGCAGGACTGAATTTTGCATGTGGATGAGCTTTCCCTATTAACTGTGAATCTTGGAATGTTTAGAATATTTAATAAACCTCATTCCTTTGTCTTTCCGCTGGAACAAATTAGGAAGAACTTGGAAGCAAAAGAAATATGGTTCCTAAGACGAATGTTGCTAATTCCTTGCACTGCCAAAATGTCTAACGACCGCCTGAAAGAGGCTAATGAAACTAGAACATTATATACAACAATAAGAAAGAGACAAACAGCTTTCTTTGGTCATGTGATGAGAAGAGAAGTAGTGTTGAACATTGTGACAACTGGAAAGATCGAGGGGAAGAGAGGAGAGGCAGACCAAGAGAAATGAAGATGGATGGATTGAGACGGTGGCATGGAGGAATATCATCAGCAGAGTTGATCCAGAAAACCAAAGACCGAGATCTGTGGAAAGTCATGAATGCCTATGCCATGGCACTTGATAATTAACAATATCCCTCGCCATCAGGCGAATCCACTCCAAGTTCAGAGGTACTTGTAATTTATGTCCCCAAGTCAAGGACGAGAGGTCTACATTTTAGTCCAACTGTATAGTTGTAGGGGTTGAACCGCTTACTTTGGCCTCAGCACACCGAATGTTTAAGAACATGCATTCTTATCCATTCGGCCATGCTGGCCAATATCCAAGCATTTAATAAACCTCATTCCTCTGATTTTCCGCTGTTTATAGTAAGCCCTTCAGTATCAGCTTATGGGAATGTCCCGAGTGCTGTGATGTCGGTTCCTAAATCAATCAATCAATCAAAACCTTCAGCATCAGACTGTTAAGGTCTTTGTGTTTTCTGCATACAAAGAAGTAGTTACTGCTTCTGCTTGTCTGCTGATCCAGCAGAGTCTGTCTGCAGGTCTGGCTCCATTGTATCTAAATGCCAATGCTCTTTGGTGATCATCATATAGTAGATCCTCTGCTGAAGATCGTTCTCATCATGGCCTACCAAAGAGATTCACCATCCTTTGCCACAGCCACAGTCAGTTTCATGTCTAAGTTGTCTGCTATGTCCTGTGTCCATCTTCATGCTGTTTGATCCTTGCCTCTTCTTCCAAGCGCCATACCTTCCATCACTGTTCTTTCCAAACCACTGTCACGTTTAATATGCCAAAAATATTTCAGCTTCTGAGACATGATGCTGTTGATGAGCTGGTCTTCTTTGATGTTCAGATCTTGGAGAATGTCAGTATTTGTTCTCTTTAGTCCACAGTCTTCTAAGAGCTTTTCTGTAACACGAAAGTTAAAAATCCCCAATTTTCTTTAGGGATTGAGAAATGGTCCATGGCTCACATCCATGTGTTGCCACAGAAAAGATGCATGTTCTCAAAAATGTGGCTTTAATTTGTTTGCAGTGGTTGTGCCATAGGTTCTTAATACTGTTTAACCTATGCATTGCTATGCCCAGTGAGCATGTGACTTCACTGTTGCTGATTATGGAGCTGATTATTCATAGCTTGTGACATTTTCATTTTCTTTATAGTTGATTGTGATGTTCAGTTAGTGCAGTTATGTCAAAATACATTTTTTTAAGTTCAGGAAACGATTTTTATTTTCAGTCTCCTGACAGTTAGGATCAACTCTTTTAATTCCTAAGCACTATTGGAGAGGAAGGCCATGTCATCTGCATATCCGAGTTCTAGAATCTTTGGTCGCAATCTGATGATTATTTATGTCAATTTCTGCTTTGGCACACTTTTAAAGGATGGAGAATTTGATCACACTACTGATAAATCAAAGAGAATTTGATCAAACTACTGGCCAATCAATGAAGGTGGTGATCAGCCGTTTCCTAAGATGTGAGCTAAAACATGAAACAAACAAATAAGACAGTCTTTTGAGAAGCAACACACCACAAATATTTAGAGAAATTAGCTGTAGACAGTCAAAATACTTTTAGCATGTTATGAGGACAGATAAACTTGAAAAGCGTGACAACTAGCAAACCTGATAGGGAAAAGTGCAAAAGAACAACAAAGAGATAAATACCTAAATGACTTGACCAAACTGCATTATAGGAAAACAAAAAAGACCCGATCCGCCACTCAAGGTTTCATGTAGGATGGCAAACCATGGTTGCCTATCTTAGTATAGTACATGATAATAGTGAATGTGAGAGTACAGCTAGAATTCTTAAATGTGTTGCAGTCACCTGGTCTGGAAATGTCCGAAGTCAAATCTCTGCAGCTAAGTGTCAGCAATGGCCGCTTGTGGTGGAATAGGCCATCTTGCAAAGACCACACCCCGCAAATACAGTGAGGGCAAGGAGGGGCTCATGCCTTAATAAAAGTAGCACAGAGGAAGAGTCGGCTCCCATTGAAAGCATGCAGGAGGGCGGAGCCGTAAGCCATGAATGAGATACGAAGAAGGCAAATGGCAGCGATGTCTACTGGGTCATAACCAGCCACCGAGGCAGAGATGAAGGCTGAGGCAAACTGCTGGCGAAAGAAAGTGGCTTTCCTATGACCAAGTGTGGTGTAGTGATAATGATGGTAGATAGACCTGGTGCCTAATGTTCATCCTCCTAGGGTAGACACATTCAGCGATGTTAATATAGGATAAGCATGATAAACAAACTTCCTAAAGGTTACTCACAGCGAGAAACACGTTCAGGAGTCATGACCCAGATGGGCCCACCCCCTGAGAGTGTACAGAAGTTAAAAGAGCCAAAACATTTGACACTGGGGGAACTCCTTCTGTTATTCGGAAGCCTCCTGTCCTGCTTGCACTGCAGCGGATTTTTATCACATTTAAAATGCAGATACAATACAGTACAAGTGTACATCATTATCGACAACACCAACAAACCTACCTTCATTATAATGAAACACAATGATCCTTCCTAACTTTGGCTCAGCTTCTTCTGGGCTGATTAAGGCAGTACCAACAATGTAGTATGGAGTTTGGTCCTCCCCAAGGGTGGTGGAAATAAGGCTGGTGGCACACTCGTTTGGTAAGAGAGTGTGAGCATGCAGAACTGAAACATTTTCAAAAATCATTCACCAGTCTGTTTGATTTCAATAGCAGGATAGAAATATATGGAAGTTATTGGAAGTCTCAGTGAGCTGTCAATTATAACAACATACATTTAAACACACAGACTTCTTGTGTAGACTTTGCCAGAACAACAGAGAATAATAATATAAAAAATAATGTCTGAATTCAACATCATTATATGAAATTATGAGTATGCCTAATATAATAATATAGATCAGAACTGTCTCTTAAAAAAAGACACACAAGTCATTTTTATAATTTTATGAACAAGTCGGAAAAGAAAGGGTAATGTGGAAGGGAACTAGTCACACATCCTTATGACATGTCTCTGTGTATGTGATGGCCTAACATGGACAAGCCCACATGTTTATTTTCAAGTAATCTAATATCAACAGTTAGATGAAAAACATTGGTGGAATTACTTGAAAGAACTGTAGGCTGTCTGACTATGGTGCGAACTGGATGAGGAAGAGAACTGAATGCCACTCCATACAACCGTTTCACTACTATCTGTGAAATCGCACACCTATCACACTATTGTACTTTTAAAGTACCTTTAATACATACACATCGTGATTGTAACTAACTCAGAAAGAATGCTGAGGGAGGTGAGGACAGGCATGCTTCGTGCAAAGTGGCTTGCTTCGCTTCGGAGGTCACGGGTGGCAAGCATCGCCTGGATCTTTTCTCCAGGGCATACCGGTGTGCTGGGGAATGAACAGGCGGACAGATTGGCTGGCTCTGCAAAACTTGGTGGAGTATTGATGCATGACAAGGCAGACGTGGTTGCGGCCTTGTGGAAGCACGTGTACACCTCGTAGGAGCAAATGGATTATCATGGTCTGGCAAGAATGAGGCAGCGAGGAGTGACGAGGGGATCTGGGCGACGCTCAGAGGAAAGGCGAGACGGACATATAATCAGATTGCTACTGGTACTATTGGTGTTGGAACTCTTCGCTGGATGCCGAGGATGGGGACGGAGTGCCTATGGGAATGCCCCGAATGCTGTGATGTCGGTTCCTAGATCAATCAATCCCCGGGAAGGTTAACCCGGTCAACAAATGCCCGCAGAAGTCGGATGTGTCGGCCTAACGGCGCAAGAACGCAGCTCTGCTGTAAACATGCACAACGCAATCACATCCGGAAAAAAAACTCTGGATGAACGCAGAAGAAGAAGATCAATCAATCAGTCAATGAAAGTACCTTTACTTTCACCTCATGATATATAAGAGTATCATCTCAGAGAAACTGGAGCATCTAAATAGCTGCCCAACATAGTTAATGATCACGTTTTTAAACTTTAACAAACAGGTGCATTTCACACATTTGAAAACCAACCGGTAAAGCTGCTAGTCTCCAAAGAAATAAAATATAAATGCCACTACCTTCAAATGTACTTTGTCTGAGGATAAGCAAGGAAAACACATCCTGCTCATCACTCAAAGCCTGCTCTCCGCCAGCGCTGGCTCCTCCGCCTCCTGACAACAGCTTGGATGTGGCAGCGGATGTGTTCAGTGCAGTCAAACTAGCTGGTGCGGGCAGGGGTTCGAAACATTGAACACTGCGCTCTCCCACGTCAACTCGCTGGCTGATCACTCCAAATGTCTGTGTGGCCTCCTGATATGCAATACGTCTGTTGAGCAAAAATGTGTGTTGGTTGTATAGCTTGCATGTTTCCTATAAAACATCATCAGTGAAAATAGTGTATGTTGGCTGTATGTTTCCTATAAAATATCATCAGTGAAAACAATTTATGTCGAGTGTATGGTTATTTTACTTCCTATATGTCTCTCAGGAAATAATGTACGTTGGTAGCTTGGTTATTTTATTTCCTATAATATGTCTATCAGGAAATAATGTACATTATGTCATGGTTATTTCATTTCCTGCAAAATGTCTACCATGAAAAAACTACGTTGGTTGATGGTTATTTTACTAACTATATGTCTTTCAGGAAAGCATGTATGTTGGTTGCATTGATATTTTACTTTCTACAATATATCTATCAGGAAAAACTATATGTTGGCTGCAAAGTTATTTGTTTCTTATGACATCCTACCAAGAAAAGGATATATCATAATTGCATGGCTAGTTTACTTCCTATCATATGTCTATCAGGAAAACAATTTTATTGGTTGTATAGTTATTTTACTTCATATATGTCTATCAGGAAAAACTATATGTTGGTTGCATGGTTATTTTACTTCCTATAATATGTCTATCAGGAAAAGATATGTTGGTTGCATGGTTATTTTACTTCCTAAATGTACATCAGGAAAAAATATGTTGGTTGCATGGTTTTTTTTACTTCCTATGATATGTCTATCAGGAAAAGATATGTTGGTTGCATGGTTATTTTACTTTTTATGGTATGTCAATGAGGAAAAAATATGTTGGTTGCATGGTTATTTTACTTCCTATGATATGTCTATGAGGAAAAAATATATTGGTTGCAGGGTTATTTTCAATGACACACCAGTTAGGAAAATATTTAATATGTTGCATAGTTATTTTACTTCCTATGATATGACTATCAGAAAAAAATTTGGTTGCAGGGTTATTTTCAATGACACACCAGTCAGGAAAATGTTTAATATGTTGCATGGTTATTTCCTAGAACATTTCTATCAGGGGGTTAAAGGCAAGAGAATCAACTTTATTGCATCAGGTTCTGTTCAAACGGCTCGATCTTCTTTTATCAAGGTGACCTGTCTCAGCCTGCCTGCCTAGTTTACTCCAGAAGGAAAAAAAAAGATAACACCAATACATCAGGAACAAGACAAGCTGCAGAAGCTGCCGGATCAGCATCACAATGCTCTGTCTGCTTGTCGAAGCTTCCATCCTAGACCAGCTACTGACTGCTTTGCCATGATATTTAGTCTTTAGGTTGCATTTCCTTGCACTAGGACAAGGCTTGTACCCTCCTAATTGTGCTCCTCCGCCCGAAGCTGTTGGCACAATGTAGGACTAACAGAAAGCAGGTAGCAGAGTCTACTGCTATACAGTAGTTCAGTCATATCTGTCAAAGATCTGACAGGAATACTAATGCCACTATAAACATAAACCAGTCATGAAAGTAAGTATGTAAATCAATATGGTATTGTCCACCATACCAACCTTGGCGACTCTCTCAAAGGAATAGTACGGATATGTAGTTTCTGAATTTCATCAATAGTTCCAATCATCAGAGTGGTATCATTAGCTAAAGCCAGGCTGAAAATATAAAAACAAGTGTTTCTTGAGGTAACAAAATGTGCTGCAAATATTTCATGATAAGAATACAACAGCTGCCTATTATACAATGGATCAAAGAACTATAAAAGGTAGGCCCACAGTAAATACGGCCAATCTGGTGTGAAATGATAGGTTTTCATATATTCTAGGCCATAAACATAATGAAGTGGAGTGATAAGCTTCCTCTCTCATGGCTTTACCTTCCAGACAATTCCCAGAAAATTATTATCACATTTTTATGAGATAAATAAAATAGTTCTTCCCCAGCTCCCTTCTAGGGACTAGGTATAGACCTCAGTCTTGGTAGGTAAGTACACTAACCAATATGCCACAATGGCTCCAAAGAAAACAAAAGAGGTATAACAAATCACAAAAGAAAAATGTAATCCCATGGTGCATACTGTTGTTGCAACTATACTGCACATTATATGTAATTTATATGTTCAGTAGTCATGAATAACAAAAGGTCTGATGGCATAACACCATAAGGTGGCCACATTTGATTTTGGGGTTTTTTTTTAAATTGTGTTAACTTTTTAACAAATTATTAAGAAGACTACATTTTGTGAGAATATATAACATTATATTGCATAAAGGGTTTTCATGTCTTTAAAAGATTACCAAATGTGGAGAAGGGAAAGCATCAATTTTCACAAAATAAAATGTTTAACAACAACAGCAAAAATAGTGAAAGGTTCAGATGACACGATTCTGCCAAAGGATTTGAAAGCTTACTGTGAAAGTATGTGCCAGATTTTGAGAGAATTGTTTTAAAAAATTAGAAATGTCAATGTAGCTACAAGAATTGAATAGAAACTTTGCAAGTTCTTGAACAAAAATAACAATTTATTAATAATGCGCCACCTGACAGGATAGCCATCATAACTGGTGTGGACACCTTACAAGTTCATGACAAAAATAACAGTTAATTTATTAATAATGTCCCACATGTAAAAAAAAGTCATCAGAATTGAGTGGACACATCACAAGTTTCTGACAAAATTTATTAATAATGCCTCACCTGTCAGGGTAGCCATCAGAATTGAGTGGACACATGTGGTTGACCTCCTTCAAGTTGACATTAGAGAACACCAGCTTGTGGTTACTGCTGTAGATGACCGTCGGCCTGTCCGAGCATGCAAAGACATTGGTGGTGGCCAGCGACTTGAATGTTTTCAGAATTGTTGGCTGTGTCCCCAGGGTAACCTTCTTCTTCTCTGATAAATAACCTGTGACATTTGCAATAAATATAAGAATTGTCAAATTCATTAAATAGTATTCATTCATTCATTCAGTAGCATGTCCTTTGCAGGACCTCGCTCCCATAACAACCTTCCTGAAAACTTGTTATAAGCAAGATACACCTATCTAGAGATTATTTAGATTATTTGCCACATCCTGCACCCATTTTCTCTTTGGCCTTCCTCTTCTTCTCTTCCCGGGTATATACCCCTCCATTATTGTTCTCTCCAAACTTTCATGACATTTCAAGTGGCCGAAATATTTCAATTTTCTTTGTTTTATCGTCTTTAGTAGCCATCCTTCTTCATTTTTAAGCAACCCTCGCCAAAATGGAATTTGAACCAAGTGTCAAGAGTCTAAAGTATTGCCAGCAGAGATGCAGGGACATCGTTACGCCCGCCAGGCAAATAGTCCCTAGCGGGGATGCTGTAACATCGTTACGCCCGCCAGGCGAGTATTAGTTACCTGCCTGCGAGGTTGCCGGCTGACGAGACAGCCAGCGGTCAGGCAAGGACAAAGCAGGACGCACGCAGGCCTCGTGAAGCCACTTCAGGTGGGCAGGCGCGTTGCGAGAAATAGCCAGACAGCTCTGGGACTCGGACTCGACTGGACGTATGATGGGAGAAAGGCTTGTGTAGTTCTGTGGCCCGAAAGTCGAGTGCTTGTACATCTTGTGAGACATTGTAAGCTGTGGGTTGCCTGTAAGTGTATTGTTATAACTTATGTATTGTGATGATCATCTCTAGATCGTGATCTGTAAATAAATCCATCGAAACTTCGTGTCGTTGAGTCTCAAGTCAAATCACGTTGTATTTGTACTGTCTCACATGTGTTAGGTTAACGAGCCAGGTTTAAGACCCTGACATGTGTGGACGTTGGGGCTCATCCGGGATCTGAACCCGGGACCTCTCGCACCCAAAGCGAAAATCATACCCCTAGACTACTCAAGCTTTCACCAAAATGTTAGGAGTGAAGCAATGTTTCAATTCCCCGTACCATCCTCACTCGAGCGGAATTATAGAAAAATTTAACGGTGATTTAAAGCATATGCTTGCTAAAGTCACACAAGAGCACCCCAATAACTGGGACGTATATTTACCTGCTATTCTCTTTGCTTATCGCGAGGTGCCACATGCTAGTACAGGTTTCTCTCCTTTTGAACTTATCTATGGTGCCAAACCACGTGGCCCATTAAGCATCTATCATCAAATGTTAACTGAATCCACTCCTTTACTGAAACCCATATCATCATACGTATACGTTACATCATTGCGTGAAAGAATCATCAAATCTTGTATAATTGCAAAGGATGCACTAAAATTATCTGGTGCTACATATAGACAATATGCTGACAAAGGTAACAGGACAATAACGTTGACACCTGGACAGGACGTTCTTCTTATTCTACCTAGTGACAGATACTTATTGACTGATTCTTGGCAAGGACCATTTAAAGTGACGAGACAGATTTCACCTGTAGACTATGAGATTCAAATAAAAGACAAACACAAAATATTCCACATCAATATGCTAAGACCATATTACAACAGAGACAACGAACAAGACGATACAACAGCATGTACAGTGATAATAGACCATGAAGATGACGAGGCTAGTGACGAAATTCCAACACCTGCATTAGACACGACAAACTGCTTGAAGGAAATTAAGATCAACCCAAAGTTAACTCAAGCAGAAACAGACAGTTGCAAACAGCTCATACAACAGTACAACACCATTTTCTCCAACAACCCAGGACAAACAGAATTAGTACAACATCACATCACACTCACGTCAAATACACCCATAAAATGCAGACCGTACACCATTCCATTGCATTACAAAGAACACTTACATCAAGAGATCATCAGCTTAGAGAAAAACAACATCATTAGACGATCCCAATCAAATTTCTCATATCCAATGGTCATAGTACGCAAAAAGGACAACACAATAAGACTCTGTGTCGACTACAGGAAATTAAATAAGATAACTCTTTTGGATTTAGAGCCAATGGCAAACTCTGAAGATCTATTGACAGAACTGACAGACGCTAGGTTCTTTACGAAGGTAGACATGACGAAAGGTTACTGGCAAATAGCAGTAGACGAACAGAGCAGACATCTGACAGCTTTTGCCACACCTTGGGGACTGTACGAATGGTGCAAACTTCCATTTGGGCTTGTCAATGCCCCAGCAACATTCGTACGTATGACACGACTTCTACTAGTAGACATACCGAATATTATCTGTTACATAGACGACATTTGTGTTCACACAAAGACAATGACAGACCACATAAAGACATTAGAATAGACATTTGAACGCATTAGACAGCACGGACTGATGGTAAAGCCTGCAAAAGTAGACATAGCCTATCAGGAAATATCCTTCTTGGGGTACAAAATATCTAATGGCTTTGTCACGACAGACGATAACATTGTGTCCAAGATACTAAAACTCTCACTTCCGACTACGAAAAAGCAAGTCAGAAGTTTGTTGGGACTTATAAATTATTATAGGCAGTTCATACCAGATTTTGCTGAACTGACCGAAGTATTTACTAACTTACTAACAAAAGATCAACCCGAGAAAATTGTAAGCAATGAATGCCTAAAATTTGCATTCCATAAAGTATTATCTTATTCCTCTGAGAATAGTTTAAAGAATCCCATTCTCAAATTGCCAAATTTTCTTATTTCTTTCAGATTACGCACAGACGCGAGCTCCGTAGCGATTGGAGCAGTTCTGTTACAGGAACATGATAACATCCTACATCCTGTATATTACTTCTCGAGAAAATTAAAACCTAGAGAACGCTCTTGGTCGACACCGCAGTTGGAAGCCCTTGCTCTAGTTGAGGGTATAACTAAATTTTCCAGATTCCTTCTGGGACGTCATTTTATTGTGGAGTCTGACAGTAGTCCATTGAGATTTATCAATTCAGGTGTACCTTCCAACCAAATGATAGCTCGCTGGTCTCTTAAACTTCAAGATTACAGCTTTGAAGTTCGACACATCGCGGGCAGAACCAACACGATTGCCGATCTTTTGTCCCGTTGTCCGACCGACCCAGTAAGCACCAATGTCTGAGTGCAGTGTGTAAAATACACTCAGACCAACACAGCCATGCATCAGTGAAGTTTTTTTTCACGAAAGCTGTGTATGTCTATATGATGTGATAGGGTGTATTCCCAATATATATAATTTTTCTTATTTTATTATTAATGTAGTGATTGTCGTGAATAATTGTGTAGTGTGTGGTAGAAAGAGAACGTTATTAATTGTATATATTACAAAACAAGAACAGTGCCACATTCGCTCTGAACTTACCGCAAGCGAACTATCCAATTTATCCGTGGTATCTGCATTTGGAACATATCCAGTGATATTTTAACTCCGTGTGTGAAAGTGTGACCTGAACATTGACATCTACACCACTTCAGTAAATCGAAATCCAGAAGTTTTTCCAGTGAAACAACCGACACATGAACGATCAGAACATTGCACATTCCGTTTTACTACATCAGACCGGAACAAGTGTGTTCTACAAATTTTCAACATCAGCTGTTTCGTGTGTACTTCCGGAGGAGTTAGAAATTTAGTTTAAAAGTAGCAGACGACAAACAAAAGCTTAAAAAGTTATAACACTTCTAAACTATTTACGATTCAATAATTTCGAATACACAAATTGTGTATTAAGATTTTTCATTTAGTGTAATCTTAGAATCATATCTTGATTAATTTATTCATACTACCGACATTTTTTCGCTAGTATGGAGAAACATCAAGCCATGACGCTGAGAAATAGAAGAATTATTGTAAGATATTATATTTCTTAAACTTTGAAGTTATGTCCCTTTCATTTAATTGTTATTACATTATTACACCAAGGGCGTTAATTGAAATGTATACGATGATGTGTTGTATATAAATAACCATGTTGTTGCCAGATTGTTAACACGCCAAAGAAGCCATCTACTGGGCATGGTAGAATGTTACCGACATTGCAGACCGACACAAGAACTCCTGGCCAAATGAGGTCAGAGTTTGAGCGTTGAATGCGGCTTATATAAAGCCGTATTACGGTCTTGCCAGATGTTTTTTGTCTCAAAAAGCATATTATTACTTTTTTTTGAAAGGCTGCGAGGTAGTTGCTTGGGAAGCTGTTACTACCGATCTGACTGGGTCAATAATGCAATTAAGGTAATCAGCCATCGAGAGGATGAAGCTTGACGAGTGTTAAAGGTTGAACACCACATGTCTTTAGATACAATGTCCATTTCTTATGTGTTTCTATCCCAAGATATGTGTTTTTGTATTTCTACACCAAAATAATTGTATATAACAGAAAGGTTGACTCTGACAGGTTAAAAATATTAACCCAGTATTGTATATAGAGTGTACATGAAAGATAACATCTTTCATGAAGAAGCCCCGGGGGAGCATGTCAGAGTCTAAAGTATTGCCAGCAGAGATGCAGGGACATCGTTACGCCCGCCAGGCAAATAGTCCCTAGCGGGGATGCTGTAACATCGTTACGCCCGCCAGGCGAGTATTAGTTACCTGCCTGAGAGGTTGCCGGCTGACGAGACAGCCAGCGGTCAGGCAAGGACAAAGCAGGACGCATGCAGGCCTCGTGAAGCCACTTCAGGTGGGCAGGCGCGTTGCGAGAAATAGCCAGACAGCTCTGGGACTCGGACTCGACTGGACGTATGATGGGAGAAAGGCTTGTGTAGTTCTGTGGCCCGAAAGTCGAGTGCTTGTACATCTTGTGAGACTGATTGTAAGCTGTGGGTTGCCTGTAAGTGTATTGTTATAACTTATGTATTGTGATGATCATCTCTAGATCGTGATCTGTAAATAAATCCATCGAAACTTCGTGTCGTTGAGTCTCAAGTCAAATCACGTTGTATTTGTACTGTCTCACATGTGTTAGGTTAACGAGCCAGGTTTAAGACCCTGACACAAGGACCATCCAGCCAGTAGTGATCTGATGCAGCTACTCATTTTGTTTAAACTTCATATATTTCTGGTGATCTTTAACCGATCCATGGTGGAACCATGAGCTGTCTGTGATGCATCTAGTATTTGTAGTTCTGGCCTATACTATGTCAAGAAAAGTCCATCTCAGCGTAGCTAAGTTATCATTACAGTTGTTAGTTATTAAAGTTGTCATTACAGTTATTGTTAGTTATTGCAGTATTATTTAAGCGTATTATAATTATTGCAGTTATCATTAGTTATTAAAGTTATCATTACATTTATTGCTGTTATCATTAGTTATTAAAGTTTTCATTACAGTTATTGTTAGTTATTGCAGTATTATTTAAGCGTATTATAATTATTGCTGGTGGTTCGAAGTGGTTCGAATCGCAAAAGTGACTTATGAGAGTATGGAGCCGGTCGCTCAGAAAGTCGTGGCGTGCTGATGAGCGTAATCTAGCCTAGGAATCAACATACAGCTGAAAGATGCTGGTGTTGACCGCAATATCCTGAAACAGGATGGAAACGCGGAGAAAAAAAAAAAAAAAAAAAAAAAAAAATTATAATTATTGCAGTTATCATTAGTTATTGAGCTTGACTCTAGTCCGACTTTGTGAAGACACATGAAGGGTGTAGCATAGGTGGGAGCGCAAGCGCAATTGAAATACCACTACTTTTATCGTTTCTTTACTTATTCAGTCTCTCGGTAGAGATTTGTTCGCAGCAGACGAGCAAATCTCCGGCGGGCCTATTCTCGCTGGTCGCGAGATCCGCACAGTGGAAGTATGGGAGATTTGCTTGCAAATAGACAGGCAATATCTCCTGTGGTATCTATGGCGGACCCATTCCCGCTGGTCGCGGGGACCGCTATAAGTCAGGTGGGGAGTCTGACGATAGTGCACGCTTTACACAGGTCCGGACACTTGTGATTGACAGATGTGCGCGCCCTCATGGTCCGGGCTCGTACGAGGCCCTCACCTGTGGGACATGGCTGAACGTCTCTAAGCCGTGTCCCTTGGGTGTCAGGGTCTGGCCATAACTCGCCACCGGCTCGTGGTGGTGAGGTCTCGGTGGATTGACGCTGAGCCGCCAGCGTCTGCAGCCTACCTTGTGCCAGACGTATTGGTTACCCATTCCTCTGGAATACACAAGACTAGGCCGAGAGAGGGGTCATGTCGTTTGGGCATCACATGATCTCTGAAGCTCTGCCCAGACATTGTGATGGAATAGTGGCCACATTCCACTCACATACTTTAGTCTGTCAAGACTGAAAGGTGTCTACTAAAGGTGTCTACATTAGTTATTAAAGTTATCATTACATTTATTGCTGTTATCATTAGTTATTAAAGCTGTCATTAAAGCCAGTAGTTATGAAATTTATCACTGCAGTTATCATTACAGTTAACATTGCAGTTATTATTACAGTTATCACTGAAGGTATTATTATAGTTGTTAAAGTATGCAAGCAAAGGCCATTTCAGGTTTACCTTCTTCGTTTCTCATTTCAGATTTATAATAAGAGACTAAGAACTTTTTTCAAAGTATTCAATGAATAAGAACAGAAAGCAGTATCAGGACAAACAACAGTCAACCTACCTGTAACTGGATCCAGCAGAAAGTAAAACAATGAACCATCTCCCAGTGCACACAGCAGGTAGTGGATACCTTCAAAAGTTGCCATTAATATGGACCTCGGGATGATTTCTGCAACCAACAAAATTCCATATGAACAGATACATACCACATCAACATCTTAATCACATCTTTACAGGTATGCTGAACATTTAGTTATATTTATCATGAATAGATAATTTTTGAAAATAAAGAATGTTTTATGTTTAACATAGGATGTTGAAATAGTATGCATTAATGTTGTTGAAAGATAATGTCTATGCACGTGGTGAACACAAATATACCGCGTTATTAGACAGGTCAGACTAGCTGAATGCATAAGAGCACCCGCTCAAAAACTTCCGGTGTGCTGATGCGAGGTAGTGGGTTCAACCTCTACACCGGTCAGTTGGACTAAAATGTTGAATCGTCCTTGACTTGGAGACGTAAATTACAAGTATCTCAGAAGTTGGAGTGGGTTCACTTGGTGGCGAGGGACACTGGTAACAGGGAAAGTTAATCCACATATAAAAATCTGTTCAGTGCGCTAGAAGTAGTAGCACGTGTATGGATTACGCCTGAGTTCAAAGCAAGCAAATGCTCAAAACAAAAACAAAAGAAAAGAAACAAAAATATACACTTCATCAATGTCTGAACCCCATGTTTACAGGTATGCCAAACAGTTAGTTATATTCATCTAAAATAGACAATTTTCAAAAATAAGAAAAAAATGTTTGACATTTACAAACATATATCTTCTTCTGCATTCATCCGGAGTTTTTTTTCCGGACATGATTGCGTTGTGCCAGTTTACAGCAGAGCTGCGTTCTTGCGCCGTTAGGCCGACACATCCGACTTCTGCGGGCATTTGTTGACCGGGTTAACCTTCCCGGGGGTTTCTTAGGACGTTTGACTCTCACTGTTGTGGTGTTATCCCCCATCCCAGCTGGCCCATATAGAACAGCCAAAGACATCCTGGTCAGCCCTCAAGGGAAGGCAGGGGCAGACCACGGGCATTCCCCGCCATCCAAGGAGGCTTCCATAATTGCAGAGCCAACACACAGCGCTCTGGTACTGGGCTCACCCAAGGAATCGTCACGTCCTGCATATGGCTGCTTAGCCTCACTTCCGTATATTGGGCCTTCCGTTCACCATAGGCTGTTCTTCCGGAAACCAGAAGAATGCAGTGTGCAGATGACATCCACACAGTGAGCTTTCGATTTGGACTTTTCGCGTAATGGATTTGCTATCCGAGCAATATTCCATTTCGTGCCACTAGGACACTTTTTCCACCTTTTATGAAGCCCACACAGTGAGCTTTTGATTCAGACTTTCCACGTAATGGATTTGCTATCCAAGCAATATTCCATTTCATGTCTCTGGGAGGCTTTTGTAACCGAGATACCTGTGGTATGAAGTGTGGCAGTCTGAATACTTCTTCATACACCTTTTAATGTCAACCTGTATGTAGTTAAAGTAAGCTGCAGTCAACTTGAGCTTGTTGATATCTCCATATAGCTTGTCCTCAAATGAAGCAGGTGTGGGCCAAAATATCTTTCTCTGTTCTGCATATATTGGGAAATCCTGCAGCAAATGTTTTGCTGTCATTTTTCCAGTTCGACAATTACATTCATCGGTATCTCCTATCTTTAGTTTATTGAACAAGTAGTATTTCAGCCTGTTATGTCCTGTGCGGAGTCTGAAGATTGCTACTTGTTCTCTTCGGTCGAGTTTGTAATATGCATCATCCTTCTGGTGGCCTGGATGCTCTGATTACCATTTGGTTCTATAAGTGCTTTTTATCAACCTCTTTGCTTCATTATAGGTTATGTCTATGTCAGGCTGTGGTAGTCGTCCGCCCTCTTTTGCCAGTCTGTCAGCCTCTTCATTTCCAGGTATACTGCAATGTGATGGGATCCACTGTATTACAACTTTTTTGGATTTCTGGCATAGACCATTCAGTTTTCAGAGCCTCTACCTCCGCTTTGAAGTTACTTGAACATTTTCCAGTTGCCACTGAATGTGTTTTTTTCACTCCATTTTTTAATTTTAGGAGAATTCCTCCTTCTCCATTCTATATTGAATTTTTGGCTGATCCATCTGTATATGCATGGGTCCAATTGCTGCTTGGGTAATGTTCTTTTATGTAGTTTAGGGTTATTTCTCTTCTTTCGGTTTCATGCTGAGTGTTCTTTTTCTCAATACCAGGAATGTTTTCTATCATCTCAGGCAGTTGCTGCTGTCTCCAAGCTGGGAACTTGTCTGCATTGTAGATGGGTTTGACTGTTGATATGTTAAGTATAGGATCTGCCCTAATCTTTCGTTCTGCAGTTTCTACAAAGTTGCTACGCTTCAGTCTTCCCTTTCCAAAACCACTAAACATTTTATACATAGGGTGCTCTGTCAATCTTCTAAATTTTTCTACTTGTTGCTATGTTCTGCTATCTCTTCTATCCTGCATTGGTTGTAAACAAGTGATCTTTTCTAGTTCATTAATAGGCGTTGTCTTCAGGCTTCCAGTTATGATTCACATTCCTTGATTTTGTTAAAGTTTGACTTTGCTGCCTCCCGTGTGTTGCCGGGGCCCATAAGGGAAGCAAAGAATAGCAACACTGTAGCCTACCATGTCGCATGTCGTAAGAGGCGACTAAGGAGGCTTGATGGTTCCGTCGCCCTGCTACTGAGTGAGTGCGTGGCGCGACACTGTGAGCTGTGAGTTTCGTGTGAAATGCTTCTGAATCTGCCCGAGGTTTTTTGGAACGTGACTGCATGTTCGGAGCGATGGCAGCTGGCTATGTCCCGAGTTGACCGGTTTTTGCCTTATGCAGAAATGTGTGGCTGCTGGGCTTCTGGTTGACTGCCACTGCCATCGACGATGAACTGTATTTTTGTGTACTGTGTGGGTGAACATCTAGGAAACATCCAGATGGGAAAATGACTGCCAATTCCATCAGAGATGAACTGGATGTTTCGTGGGGGACTATTGTGTTGAAATTCTGGCGGAGGCATTATGCACAGTGTATCTGTGCGGGCTGTTGTTTGTCGAGACTCCTGTCTTTTCCACTTTTCACATTGGGCACTGGGAGGCGTTTTGTGTGATATTCACTGGCACAGGAACGGAGCATAATGGGGACAACCCGTTGCTGTGAAGTTGGAACCGCGACTAACTAACTAACTGACTAACTGACTTAGCTGCTGTTGCCCAAGCTGCAATGCCATATTCCAGTACTGGCCTCACCCGTCCAGTATATAACTTCTTGAGAACTTTCTCATCTGCTCCCCACGTTGCACCAGCAAGCTTTTTCATGATTGCCATTCTTTGCCTTGCTCTTGTTCGATTTTTCTCAATCTGTGTTTTCCATGTCAGGCAACGATCAAAGGTGACTCCTAGATAGTTTGGATTTTCTTCATGACGCAATATTTTTCCATTCAATACCAGCTTAGGTTGCCGAGTTTTATTTGAGAGGGAGAACACTGTGCATGTTGTTTTCTCCTCACTTATCTTTACTAGCCATGATTTTGACCAATCTTCTAGCGCTAATAAGGCTTGCTGTATTCTGCTGTTAGCTGTACTAATATATTCTTCAGATGTCCATATGGCTAGGTCATCTGCAAAGGATGATGTGTGTACTCTGGCTGGAAAATTTTCCGTGATGTCGTTTATATATGCTATGAATAATGTTGGTGAAAGAACTCCTCCTTGGGGAAACCTTGCTCCAACAGCATCATTTTGCTGGTTTGTCCTTGTACTTTTGTCCTGGCAGTTCTGTTCTCAAGGTGGTGGCTGATCCATTTGTACATTTTTCCACAAACATGCATTTTTTGCAGTTTTACTTTCAGTCCTTCCTTCCATACTTTAATGCTTTTTCTAAATCTATCCAGACCGCTAGTGTGTGCTTTTTCTCTTGGAAGGCATCCTCTATTTCCTGAGCTATATAGGTTATTTGATCTTCAGTGGATCTGTACTTTCTGAATCCTGCTTGGTGTGGTGTTAAGAGTTTGTTTTCTTCCAGATGCCATGTTAGCCTGCCATTGATAATGCGTTCCATTAATTTTCCTACACAGCTAAGAAGACTGATAGGTCGATAGCCATTTGGTTTTTCCAGGTCTTTTCCTTTCTTTGGGACGGGTATTAGTATAGCTTCCATGCCTGTGGGACTATTCCCCTCTTCCAGCTGTAATTTAGGACTGCTAGTAGTTTCTTTTTTGCCTTAGTGCCTAGTCCTATTAGCATTTCATTTGTGATTCCATCCTTTCCTGGTGATTTCTTATTTTTTAGGGTATTCATTGACTGTTCCATTTCTTACACTGCTGCTGTCTCTGTATTACTATGATGTATCTGTTTATCTTTGATTGCTTTCTTCTGTTCGGTTGTAATATCAATGTGGTTTGCACTGGCATAGTGTTCCATTAGTCCATTTGCAGCCTTTTTTCCTGTAAGCAAGGCATTTCCTTGTTTAATTGTTATTTGTTTGTTTCTAGGTCCTTCATTGTTCATGGCTTTCACTAGTTTCCATAGTTTGTTTCCATCCCTGTCAAAATTCAGGTTTTCTGTTTTTTCCCTCCAACAATCTCTTGTTGTTTGATTTACTGTTCTTTTATATTTTGCTGAGATGGCTTTGAGAGAGATGTTCGCTTCAGTTGTTTGTTCTCTCTCTGCGGTCTTCCTGGCATCTTCAACTTTGTCCTCCAAAATTTGTAGTTCTTCAGTCCAGTATGGTTTGTAATTTTTCCTCGCTCCTCTTGGAATAGACTCAGTGGCTGCCTGTATTATTGCTCTGCTTAGACTTTCCACCATTTGCTTCATGTTGCCATATCGTGTATTTATGTTTTCACAATATTTGTCTGTTAGTATGGCAAATCTGCCCCAATCTGCTTGTTTGTAATTCCAGCGGGGCAAAGGCTTTTGCTCCTGTGGAACATACTCCATATTCATTACAAGCTTGATTGGTCTGTGGTCACTACCTGCTAATTGGTCAAGCACATGGCGATCGATTTTGTGGAGGATGTCTCCTGTGCAGAAAGCTAAGTCTGGAGTAGAAGTGATAATCCATCTTCTGGAGTAGAAGCTCGGTGTGTCATCCGCTTTGTTGAGTAGATGGAAATTTGAGTCTATTTCCCAGTCCCCCACTTCATCTCCTCTTTTTTCTGTATCTGGGTATCCCAATCTTTCTGAACGGCTATTAAAGTCTCCGACAATAATGCAATTTGTGTCAGTTATTTTCATGGTTGAGAGTGTAAGATCCTTATCTGCCGGGCTATACAGATTGTAAATTCTTATTTTCACGTCCTTTATCATTATATCAACACCTATAATTTCTGTTTGGTTGTCGGAGATCACAGATACTGTGACAAAACGGCAATTTATTTGTGCCTTGTCGAGCGATTTTCCACTGTGTTCGGCGTCATCCGGGACTTTCCCGTCTATAAATAGATCGGGGATAGCCCAGTAGGAATTTTCCATCTGGAAGGTTAGAGAACCACCTGGATTTGGAGGTCCAAGGTGGCTCAGTACCACACTAACTTCCCGTGCGGTTAGAACCTAGAATTCCACTGTGGAAAAGAGTTTCACGTGGAATTGCCACACTTCGTGCAGCACTTCTTTCTCGGGCGCATTCGTCCGCACGAGGGAGAAATGTGGCTAGCACAGCTCATTGACTCTTCATCTTTTGGGTAAGAAGGTACTGCTTTTTGGGTAGCAGTGAACCCACTTCTTCACACACAACCAAGTTACAGCGGACTGTCATTTCACGACCTGCTGGCGTAAGATAGTCATTGAAGCTGACTGGAAACAATCAACCGGTTCAGGTATGCATTGTAGTACTTAATTTAACGTTGTAAAGTGAGCAGAAAGTGTGATCGTTCATAGCTAATTACATATGCGGGCGTCTAGCATAGCAATGACGTGATCGATCGATAACCTAGTGAGAACGAGGGCAGTGCACAGCGGTGTGTATACTGGTGTTTACAAGCCGTCGTGAACAACTGTTTGGTCAACTGCTTAGAGCGAAAAGTCCATAAAAATTGGCAAATTGTGTTACAATGTTATTGATTGTTTATAGTTCGTAGTTGCATATACTATGTTTGCTGGACTGTAGTAGGGAACAGTACACTGTTGTATAGTATGAACTTATTTGATGCCAGTCAGTAATTACGTTAGCTGAGCGCTGAAAGTAGACAAGGTAAGTTGGTAGCTGAAGAGGGAGCTAGTGAAGCACTCATGTGATAGGGAAATAGAGCACGTACGTGATTAAATCTAGGAAGTGAGGTAGCTATTTTGTGTGTGAACTAAATAGTGAATACATTCGAGGAACTGGGAATTCATATGAAGGTAAGTTCTTCAGTGGTGCTAGAGAGATATACGATGTTGTTATTACGTATATACTAGGTCATGTTGAGTACTACTTCTATGAATAATGTACCGACCGCCGAAGTGGTTCGACGCTAGATAACATGGCATTACCGTCGCGATGTACAGGCATTCTTCATGCTATTCTTTCATGTCCCGTTCTATCCATACTTGCGTAGGTACGTCAGTGCTGATGTGTGGAAAGTATGGAGGAGCAAATGGGGGACGAATGAGATTCGGGGACGAATGGAATATGAGGGCTGCGTGTGAGTTATTCTTGTATGAGACTGGTATAACCAGGCCAGTGAAGTTCGGCCACGGCCAGAGCTAATCCTCGTGGAAAGGCAGAACTGGGGAGAACCTAGAACATGCGGGGAGCATGTTTTCGCTGGAAAGACTTCTTGACTCTAGGGAAGAGTCTAACAAGAAGAGTTTCGCTATAGAGTGGGCAGGAGGTCCCACTAGCGAAATGGAACCTGTAGATATGTTATATGGTCTGGTATTGTTACTATATCCCAAGTGATGGTGCCTTGATCAGTGTTGGTTTATGATTAGATGTATATTGTAAAGGGGGGGGGGGGGGGGGGGGGGGTCCAGGGACACCTTACCTTGATGTTTAGTTCCAGTTAACTCTTGAACAACTACCGAATGACTTTAGCGACAACCGTTATGTGAATAGGGATAGGTGAAATGTTAGAGCAGACTCGGCAATCTTGATTCTCAATCTGTTTGACGGGCTGTTCTCTGAAAGGCCAGCTGACATTGGAATGAGCTTGATGCATTAATACTATCAACTTAGAGATGTTGCTCTACTTAGTTGTATAACTAGGTAGCTAGACTGAAGGTTGATTTTTCATGGTTGTGATGCACATGAGCCAATGTTTGGGCCGAATACTTTCACCGATCGCTCTTACTTTCAGGTGTGGCCTGTTAGAACCAGCCTATTACTAAGTTGCCGGAAACCACTACGTGATCCATGGCGAAGGGTCACAATACCTACTTTACCACGCCTGACTGTACTACATTATGCAAGAGGGAGAATCACCATGCATGACTCATACTCACCACGGGATTCTATAACCCTGCAACAGCACTAGTGGAACTAGATGGTTTGTTTTTCCATATTAGAACTGACTAAGACTATTTCAGAATATAGTTCATCTACCAGAGCAATCTTGCCGGTGTATAATGAAGGTTGATTTACTACTGAGCTATGATGGCAGGCTCACTCCAGAGAGACTTACCAAGGTGGGGTAGGCGCAGCTCTGGGAGCTCATCAAGTCCAAATCAATGTGTTTCCGCCTAAACGTGGGACAGACCAGGCAAAGATTGGCCCAAACCAAAGGGGCTGTAACTACGTGGGCACGAGTGTTCGGTCATGACTAGACCCACACCAGCTTGCGTATTTTCGTACTCGACCTCAAGGTGGTAGACAGGTAAACTCATCCTGACCTTTACGAACTTTGTATGCTGAATATGAAATAGGTCTTGCTCAATCATTCGAACAACTGAGTCATAGAAATAAAGACCATGTGTTTTGTTACCAAGCTCAACCAGGTTTCAAGATGTGTGCAGGACTCTGAGGGAGTCTGAACATGTGACTGTGTAGTGACTATTGAACTCAGTTACAGGAACATTGGTGTTTTCTCGTGACCGTGTTGCAGTATTGATTCCTTACCCAATCAGGGTTATACAATTCTTCTACGGGACCATTAGGTTGGTCATGTGTTACGTCTAGAGAAACCTAGAGATCAACTGGGGTCGCCTCAAGGAAGAGGGTCTCCATACCAGGCTGTACTTTGATAACTGTGAAAGTTGGTCACAGCGATTCAGTGGGACAGAGCAGAGAAGTTCATCCAGCAGTCGGTGCTCTGAAGAGGTAGTTCCTCTGACATCTGATCTTAGCTCTGGGGACGGAGTGGTCTCCAAAGGTTCCAGTCATCATTCTGGAAGGGAGCCGGGTGAGTGTCGGACCGACTGGACGGATCATCTGTCTCAAACCTGCACGTCAGCCTACTGATGATATACGAAGCATCTCTATCTCTGATTCTGTCTCTAACCTATCTTCTGCTATTGTAAATAGTTTATACTATCAGGGTGTTCATATCCTACCTATTGTCTTTAGGGTAGAATAAACTTTGTTGATGTTGACTGATTCTTTGTGCAGTGATTGAGTGTGGTCACGGACGATACCTCAGGGTTCATTGTCCCAAGGGAGAAGGTAGAGAGTGGGGGTCTAGAATCTGGAGGGGCTTGTAGACTTATTTATACCATTTGAGGGCAACCACAGGGTAAACAGTGTATCTACCCATCCAACCCCTGGGGTTAGAATACACGGGAGTGCTAAGGACCCCTTGGGCTTGGTTAACTCTCAATACCCAAGGCAAACCCATCACAGATACTTCGCTGCAAGGTATTGTATTTCATGTAAGTATTAGAACTCCTCCTTTGTGTCCTTCGCGGTCGAAACGTGTGGCCTGATATCCCCTGACTGAAAATTTGTGATTGGCGTTGAGGTGTGTCTCTTGAATGCATGCCACATCTATTCTATCTTTAGTGTGTCTCTTGAATGCATGCCACATCTATTCTATCTTTATGAAGACGCTGTGTTAGGGAGACTTTCTTGTTATAAACTCCTTCGGCATTCCACTGTAGTATGGTGAGTGTCCGGGGCGTTTGGTCAATAGCTCTTAACCTACTCCTCTGTGCCTTGACTCCACAGCACAGGGGAAGGTGACCACCAGTAGTCATGGGTGGACCCCCTCGAGGCAGGGGGCCCGGCACTATCACCGTCTGATGGGACTTCGCGGGATTAGCACCATAACGATTAATTTTAATTTGTGACATCATGAATTAAGTTACGTTGCACTGCTTTATCAAGCCTGTGGCTCAGTACATCCGATTTCAACAAGCATTTGTTCGGGGTGCTTTCCCTAGCCTTTGACTATCCCCAGTCTACCTACAAGGCAGCAGGTTTGTGTGTCACTTGGTCTGGTCCCTCTCCCTTGACCTGTCCGACATGGGTGACCCTACCAGTAGCTGTGCTACCGTCGGCATAGCTCTTGGGGTCATTGGAACACACAAGCCCCTCTACCTCGTCAAGGTGGACACACGGCAGAGGGGACAAACATATATAGGATGTTGGAATAGCATGCATTAATGGTGGTTGTCAAAGAAAATGTCAAAGCACTTGGAGAACACAAATACACTGTGTTAATAGATATCGTCTGTTTTTTCTGTCCTTTTCCCCACTGGGGCATAGAAACTCTAACTTGAGACAAGCCGTCCAATTTTTATATCACCTGCAACTCCCTCCATGTCCTATCCATATAGTTAATCTCTCTCTGTAATTCTCTTATTTTAGGTCTCCCATTATTTCATTCTCCTTGAGGGTTCCAGATAAAGGAGTGTCTAGTTATACTATCCTTAGGTTTTCTCAGTGACTGTCCTTTTGAGCATCAGCATCTTTTCACCTCTAGATTCACTGAAATTTATTTAGTTGTCTCATTAGTAATGCTGTCGTACCATTTCAGTCCCACTTTCTGGGAGGCACCAATTACTGAATTTTTGAAGTTTATTAATATTTCTGTTAGTCACTTTCCATGTTTTCTGATCCATACAGTAGTACAAATGTTATATTGGCGTTAAATATTCTAAGTTTGGTGCTGAGTCGCTTTGTACTGCACATGATGATGAATGGGCGTTCAACCCGAACAACTTTACTGTTAAACAAATACATTAAAACACCTCTGTGTTAATAGGGCCCACAAGGGAAACAAAGAATAGAAACCCTGTAACCTACCATGCACGTCATGAGAAGCGATTAGATGGTTTGGCATGAAGCTAGCTACCTGAACCTATAGAAAACTGTTCCTGCCAAATGAAAAATTTAGCTGCAAAAGCCAACCAATCATGTCTACAAAGGGCTTGTGAGTTGGTTGAGGACCGAAGCATTCCCATACATGCTGTGTCCTCATTTTCAACATCATCATCATCCACTTTTACTGTCAAGCGTCATGGGGAGGAATAATTGGCGCTAAAGTGCCCGATGGGTGGCATTGGAAAGTGTCATTCCATGTGATTGTACTATGTCTTTGATGCCGTCAATCCATTTTTTTTGTTGGGGCGTCCTCTTGCTCTCGTTGAAGATGATCTTTGATGTAGAGCCAGTGATGGTAGTTGATGGTGTTGCATTCTAATGAGATGGCCAAATCACTTGATCTTCTGTCTTTCAATAAATGTGGCACAAGGTGTTGATCCCACTGTCTGTCTGATAACATTTCTTACTTAGTTTCGTATGTTAAATTGGCAGCTCTCCTCAGGCATCTAATCTCAGAAGTGTTGATTTTGCAAAAGTGTGATTTGGATAAAGTCCAAGTTTGAGATTGGTAGCATAGGGTTGGCTTGAATATGCTGTTTATTATCTGTCATTTTGCGGACATGGGTATGTTTGGATGTTTCAGTATGGGAGATAGTTGATATGTAAGTGTACTTGCTTTCTAACATCTGATTTGGATTTCTCTGTCCAATCTGCCATCTTCTATGCAACAGCCAGCGAGAAGTCCCAATACTAATAGTACCAGTAGCACTCTGATTATGTGTCCCTCTGGCCTTTCCTCGGAGTCCACCAAGAATAAGTACATTAACGTCTATGCTATCACAGTTCTATATAAAACAATTACACTAATCATATTTAAAAGTACACTAAATGAGTTTTCATAGAACTTTTACCTCCTCCTAGCATTTCTACATGGAGACTTTCAAAAGTCGGCAGTTTCAGCAGTCTGGCAGAAATGTCTGTCCACAGACCTACGGCCAGCACCTCTGATCTCTCTTTGTCTTCGTGAAGTGGAGTAATGTCCAGGCATGCAACCTCATATTCCATTGTTGTATGGCTAAGTAATAAATCATATAATGAATATAATGACAGTGAATGGTACAGTAATGTGATTATCTTAGTTCTTGGTTTTAGAATCAACGTTATAGCAATCCTATAGATTCTCCATCTTACTCAGCTAATGTTGTAAGGTGTAAATTCTGATTTCTTTCCAATGACACACCGATGGTAAACATTTCAGTTTTCCCCACATATGATACTTTTAAAAAGACATTGTACATTGTGAGTGGTACAACAGTTGGTGCTCTTGTGAGTTGAGTAAAGAACTGACAGCGCAGCACTCAGGACATCCCCATACGTGCTCCATCCTCATCTACAACAGCCAGCAAAGAGTCCCAATACTAATGGTGCCAGTAACAGACTGGTTATGTCCGCCTGGCCTTTCCTCTGAGTTTTGCGTGTCGGTCAGATCCTCTGGTCACTCCCTGCAGCACCATTCTCTGCAAGCAGTGATGATCAACCTGTTCTTGTGCACTATACACAAGATTCCAAAAATTACACAAACAATCAATCGAAAACTACAATGCGAGGAATCTCATTTTAAGAATGGAAAATCCCAACTGCACCTCCCAGTGGTAGAGGAAGGGAAACGAACCATGGTGTGGCAAACGCAGCCCTGGGGACCGAGTATCCACTGGGATAAGTGGACAACACTGCAGCTAAACAGAGCAGGGCACTCATGTGTCCTGACAGCCGGAAATGGCCGTCAAAGGCAGAGAGGTAAAAGACCCCTTTGCGGATGTGGAAGTCAAATGGAAACCACCACATTATCTTCCAAAGATTTAATGAATAGTCAAATATCAGAGAAACAGCTTTCTTTGGTCATGTCATGAGAAGAGAGGCATTGGAGAACATCGTGACGACTAGAAAGATCGAGGGGAAGAGAGGCAGAGAAATCATGCTGGATGGATTGCAATGGTGGCATGGTGTAATTTCAGCAGCAGAGTTGATCCAGGACACCAAAGACCGAGATGTGTGAAGAGATATGAACGCCTACGACAGCTGGCATGGCACTTGATGATGAACTTAATCAAAACTCAAGCACCCTTAAATATGTTGTTTCAACTGTAATTGTTACTTCAACTATCAGTCGTTTGGATGTAAATGATTACAGCCAGGCCAGATGTATGGGGGATGAATCCAATGTCTACAACCAACATACTACTGGAACAATCAGCATTAACACCTGTTACAAGGTAGCCAGAGCTTCTATGGCTACCTATTGCCTGGAGCGCTATGTGGATTCTTTTAATCAAGAACCAAGCAAAGGTAGTCCCATGGTAAATACTGCTGTTAAGGTTGAAGCAGTAGGTCTTCACATATTCTAGCTACAACATATGAGGTGGAGATGGCGAGATCTCTTCCTCATCATGTTTTCATTCCCATACAATTCCCATAAAAATCATCTGGTGCCTTGTTTTATGAGGCCGGATCAATCAAAGAGCCATACTGGTTGGAAAGAATACTGCCTCTGTTGAGGACTGAACTTGAAAACTGTCTTGACAGTAAGTGAGCTAACAACTATGACACAACAGCTCCAAATGTTATTACTAAGGTGTCATGATGTATAATAGTCTATGCTAAATGACATATGTCATATTTGTGCATGTCGTCAAATGTTGTCAATAATTTCTAATATAGATGTTTCTCCATACCATCATGTTCAGCAGTCCAGCATCTTCTTTCTAAGTCTTGTTTTAATCTCTCCAAAAGATTACAATTGATATGATCTACAGTACTTTCAATTTCTCAAGATAGAATAATGTTTATGCAACAAGACAATCAAGGCTAATTGTTCCTCTAGCATACTGATTGTGCTTATATTTGTGCCTACCTCATACAAATCTGATGTTCATCCATTTCAACATGGGATGCTCAAAATCCTCATTGTCTGACTAGTTGTTACAACTATATATTATCAATGAAGAGTCAGCCATTTATTAAACAATATTTCATTATTATGATTCTTTAATATGATGCACAGCCGTTGATGCACAAGGACAGATGTACCAACCAAAACCTCTCTTCAGCCAGCTCCCCACAAGAAGTAAAACTGGAAAGTAAAACACTAGCCTGTTTAACGCAGACAGGATCAACCATCTCTTCTTCTTCTGCCACTGTCACTTATTCCCTGTTGCAGCACAGGCTCTTACCTCACTCCAAACTGATCTATATTTTGCTATCTCCTGCAGCTCTGCCTGCATCCTCCCCATAATATTCATCTCCATCTTTAATTCTCTTCTCCATGCGTTTTTAGGACTCCCTCTATTTTGTTTGCCCTGTCAGTTCCAGACAAAGGACTTTATAGTTATACTATCCTCGGGTATGTTGTTTAGTGTGTGTCCTAACCATCACCAGTATTTTTCCCCCACCTCTTGATTCACCTGTATTTTGTTAAGCACTCTTCATTAAGACCCACGTTGGTGACTCTGTAATAACATTTTAGTCAAGGTCAGCATGGCCAAATGGCTGATGACGAGGCAACAAGTTCAATCAATGGTCAGTTGGACTAAAATGTTGACTTCTCGTCTTTGACTTGACAGTGTAAATTACAAGTACCTCAATTGTCAAAGTGGGTTCACCAGATGGCAAGGGACACTGGTAACAGGGAAAGCTTGCCCACACGCAAAAATCAGTCTGATGCACTCCTTAGTAGTGGCAACTACTAGAAGTAGCAGCAGGTTATCGACTACGCTTGAGTTCAATGCGTGCAAGCAAACAGAAAAAGAAAAAAAACAGGAGCATTTTAGTCCAATTCTGCATGCATAGCATTTTATAAATGGTGTCGTTTATTACTAATTGTGTTAATCCTCCTCCATATCTTTGATGCATACAGTTGTACAGGTTTAACATTAGATCAATCTCTGCTGTGAAGACACCCGCCAAGACACACTTTACACATATTGAGATTGCAATGCTCAGCAATTCATCATAATGAGGGAATGCACCTCTTGGTGGTAGATTGCCTATGGACAAGGGGGAGGTGGAGAAGGCGGAGGAACAGACTGAGAACCCATATGTGGAAAGAATGAGATTGCGGGGGATCGGCAGGGGTTCTGGAAGAAATTCAAAACTGAGAGGGAAGACCAGGAGAACTTTTAATCAGATAGCAGTGGGGACAATTAGTAGTATGACTCTTCGTTGACTTGAACGAGGGGATGGAGCACGTATGGGAATGTCCTGAGTACAGTGATGTCAGTTCTTAACTCAACTCACTCATGATGATGATGGTTGACACACACCTACATGTAGAGCTCACAAGTATGTCCAAAATTAGCACCCTGTTGGGTGACCCAAGTAATCCACAGTCCCCAATTCCATCAGTTCACACAAGACTTAACAGATGAATAATGCTGTTGAGTGTTGCCACTACAGGTGTCCTTCCATGCCAACAGAGAATACTTCTTCACGTCCTCACCTTTTCTGAACCACTTTGCCGTGTTCAATTTCAAAGTAGAAGAGCTCACTGCCGGCAGCGACCACCACCTGACTGTTGTTGCAACAGGCCAAGCTGATGTTCTTGCCTTCAGGGTGACGCCATTCATCTGTTAACTCCGGGGGTGAGCAACGGATCAGACGCACAGATGACTGTGTGATCTAATGGACAGAGAATATTGACTCTAAACAACAAGAGACAAACTTCTATGTGACTCTATACAACAAGAGACAAACTTCTATGTTAAACATACTTATTACACTTTCAAAAAAAGGGAATTATTGCTACCCAGCTAGTACTGGAATCTGTATGAACACCAAATATAACTTTCATTGTATGTGTGTATTTTCCTTTCATTGAGTTTTCTATTTATTTAACCACAAACAATACGTTGCAAGATTTATTGCCTGGAATATTTTACTGCATCTCGTCAGGTGAATACTGCAGATTTATGTATCATATGAAGTGAATAAATGAATAATACTTAAAGATATGTTATAGTCAGTATAGCTCTTAGAGTCATTGGTATACATCTTTGGATATTGAGATGTGCCAGTTTAGCTACCATTCATCATCATCATGTGCCCTGTCAGATAACATAGGCACTCATGTATCTTCATAGAATGCCCAAGCTGTAATGGGCAGAAACACAGAAGTGACATCATATACAGGGGGTCAGCATGACCGAACAGATAATAGTGCTCGCTCTTAAACTACCGGTGTGCTGATGCAAAGGCAGCGGGTTCAACCCCTACACGGGTCAAGGGGATTCAAATGTTGACTTCTCATCCTTGACTTCGGGGACATAAATTATAAGTACATCAGAAATCAGAGTGAGTTTGCCTTATGGTGAGGGACACTGGTAATAGGGAAAGGTAATCCACACACAAAAATCAGTCAAGTGCTATTAGCAGTAGTAGCATGTGTATGGACTACACTTGAGTTAACCCTTTACAGGGCAGATGCTTGTCCATTTTCTAGCCCTGAACGGGCAAGATTTTTTCAGGTTCGGTAAAATTTTGGGTCGCGTTAGTAAAAACATCACAAATAAGGTGTTAGTCAACCGATTTTAGTTAAATAAACAACACAAGGAAGGGAAAAGCATGTAGAATATGTTACTCACGTGATTGTTGTCGGTAATCCACATATGAACACAAATATTTACGAAATACGGCATGTTGCTTGTGATTTTCCGTCATCTATACGGCAATTTACAAACACATTTTCAGAATCATAATCACTTTCTTTAAAGTCAGACTCAGACTGCTAATGCAAAGTAACGCTTTGCATTGATATCTAGCTCCGATTAATAGTCAACTTCGTGCCCTTTAATGTCATTTAAAATGAACCTAGCGAAATCTCGGCTATCACTTGAAGAATCGCCGAAATCCATTTTGAAAAACAGCGTAAAAATCCCGAAAACTATCAAAAATTGTCCTTAAAAGTCCGTTCATATTCATACTATCGCGTTTACAAATGGCGGCCACGTTGTCAAGCTGTCGGCGAAAGCGAAAGTAGTCGTCGGAAGTGTCGGAAAGCCGAGAGATCGCGATTTTACAATGCATAATAGTATCGGCCGGAATCGGACGCTATGCGCGTTTTATGGCATCGGCCGGAATCGGACGCTATGCCTTGTAACGGGTTAAAGCGAGCAAATGCAAACAAAACGAAAAAGAAACATATTATATTCAATATTTTATCCTTAGTTACTGAAACTCGTACCTGTAATATCTGGTCATAAATCACATTATTGCACAGAAATGTTTGGTTGCTACCATCAAATCCTGCTAGTTCGGTTTCCTCCACTTCTTCTCCTGACATCTGAAGAACTCTGAATAAAAGATTAACCCAGACACTTTGATGTCATAGATGTACTTAACATGTCTTACTTACATTATTAATATAAGTCATTAACTTTCAAGCATTCAATTGTAATTAAAAAACATACAGTCTAGTGGATTTATTATGTAACTTATATTATCTTGTGATTCAGGTTTAGTACATAACTTATACAATTTAGTGGTTACAGATTTATTATGTAACTTATATTATCTAGTGATTCAGGTTTAGTATATAATTTATACAAACTAGTGGTTACATTACATAAGTTATACGATCCAGTGGTTCAGATTTATTACATAACTTATACAATTTAGTAGTTACAGGCTTATTACACAGCTTACAGAATCCACTGATTCAGATTTATTACACAACTTATAGAATCCAATGGTTTAGATTAATTATATAACTTGTATTAACTGTCACTAAGTGTATGTTAAGTCTTTCCCTACACTTATTGTATGCTAAGCATTTCCTTACACTAAGTGGGTGTTAAGCATGTGCTGATACTAAGTGTATGTTAAGTATTTGCTGATACTAAGTGTATGTTAAGTATTTGCTGACACTAAGTTATGTTAAGTCTTTCCTTACATTTACTGTGTAGTAAGTCTTCATTAAACTTATTGTATGTTAAGTCTTTCCTTAAACTTATTATATGTTAAGCTGCTGCTGACACTAAATATAAGAGTTGCATTGCAATAGTAATTAGTGAGCTAGTTTACCATTTTGCATAAAATATCATGAATGTAAGTTGCCATGTGTGTAAAGAAGTGAAAATCTCAAAATGTCATACTTGCCACAAAACATAACTGTAAAAAAAACACAGAAATAGACTTTTGATGAATCCTTGACTGTATATTAGTCACTTTCAGTTTATTGATTATTGGCCTGCAAATATTAAAAACTTGCATGTCCAAAACCTGACAGATGCTTTATTCGTACCAACACTGTGTTACAAATGACAGACACGGACAGTCCTAGAAACAAACAGGTGTAAAATCACATAGACATAACTAGAGAAGCAAGAAGATATAGACCAGTGGTTGTCAACCGGTGGGGAATTTCTCCCCTCCCCCCAGGATTTTATTATAAATTATAGGGAATTTATAGGGAGGAAATACGAAAGGGGTGGAATGAGGTTCTGAAAATATGTTGAAGGGGTGCATGGGCCAAAAAAGGTTGAGAACCACTGATATAGAGAAACAAATGAGAAACTAAGAACAAGCGTAGAGATACCACTGATTACTGAATTTATAAGCACAGTGTAACCAACTATCATCTATCAAGACAGCAAGATACCAGTTAGTCAGTCAACTCTTCAAGGTAAAAGCAGAAAGACAAAAGTAGAACATGTCCGAAGTGAGGCTAAGCAGCCATGTGCAGGACTTGACGATTCCTTGGGTGATCCCAGTACCAGAGCGCTGTGTGTCGGCTCTACAATTATGGAAGCCTCCTTGGATGGCGGGGAATGCCCATGGTCTGCCCCTGCCTTCTCTTGAGGGCTGACCATGATGTCTTTGGCTGTTCTAAATGGGCCAGCTAGGATGGGGGATAACACCACAACAGTGAGAGTCAAACGTCCTAAGAAACCCCCGGGAAGGTTAACCCGGTCAACAAATGCCCACAGAAGTCGGATGTGTCAGCCTAACGGCGCAAGAACGCAGCTCTGCTGTAAACAGACACAACGCAATCATGTCCGGGAAAAAAAAACTCCAGATAAACGTAGAAGAAGAAGATGTCCACACAAAAAAGATCAGCCTTACCTGCTCTGACCAACAAAGGACATGACCATCATGGTATCATACTTGTCTGAATTGACTCGCAAAGGCCAGATTCCTGTTTTAAACATACAACCAACAATTCACAAATTATACTACACATGGCATGGATTTATTAAGCAATTATTATTTCAAGAAACATATTCATTTTGAGATGTGACCATCAGGTGCAATATTCAAATACAGTGCTTTAACCTTTGAACCCACTTCTGCTGTCTTGATTTTCACTAAGCATCTTAAACACTCTTTTGTGGGCTATTAAAAAGTATGTCTTATACCAGTTGTTTGTAAAGTCTCACTAAACTTTGTATGTAGAACAAATCTGAAAATGTTATTTCTTCCGTTGATAACACCATTCTGTTTGGAGTGCAAAGAATGACTCCAGCAGACAACAGCCATTTGCTGCATACTTTTTCACGATAGACTGTGGAGCACATTTTTTTAATGACAACATGTACTTCATTTTTCAAATTTGTTCTACATACAAAGTGTAGTGAGACTTACAAACACCCTGTACTTCCCCTTCTTCGTTCACCTTCAGACGTCAATATGAATAAATGCAAAGAAATCAGAAGTCAACTTAAGCGTGTTGATTGTCCTCAAATGTGGAGTGTATAAGCCAAAATACTTTTCTCTGTTCTGCATATTTAGGACACTCTTGCAGTAGATGTCTACCTGTCATTTTACCAGTTCGCAGTTATATTTATCAGTATCTCCTATCTTTAGTTTATTAAACATGTGGTATTTCAACATGTTATGGCCTGTCCATAGTCTAAGGACTGTAACTTGTTTGTCACTGTGTGCCTTGTTGAGCTGCGCAGGCAATCATACTCTTCAAAAAACATCTATCATCAAGCTCTTTGATATTTCAACTGCTGATTGTCTTTTGAGCCAAAGACAATTCTTCCAGCATTTTCTCTCTCGAATACCTTCGATCTTCCCAGCTATCGCAAACTTCCCCAGACCTCTCATGTAACCAAAAAATGACGACTGACTTTGTCTTGATGTAATCAACAGTCTGTGCAAGTTAGTCTCTTGCTTTTTCTTCTTCTTTTGCCTTTTATCTTCCAATTGAGCATACATCCTCAACCAACTCACACCAAGCTTTCCGATCCTTGGCTGCCTCTTGCAACTCATTCCATATCCTGTGCGTTCGCCTGATGGCGAGGGACACTGGTAATAGGAAAAGCTAATCCACACGCAAAAATCAGTCCAGACCACTAGAAGTAGTAGCATGTGTATGGACTATGTCAGCTTCTCCTTCAGAAGCTCAGGTAGAGGACATTTGAAGGTCAAGAGGATTAAGGTTCAAAACATTCATATCAACTCTAATCAGTGATAAAATGTACTTCAAATTAACCACCACTTTATGGTACTGTTATAATAGCAATAACCTCCGTCTATCAAGTCTGATGATGGGTTGACTTGCTCTATAAGCAGGAATCCTCCAGTTGCATAGCCTGGTATTGCATTCAGCAAGTTTTGTTGGCTCTGCTTGTTGAAGTACTCTCCTTTGACCATGTTCATGATAACTCCTCACAGTGCACCAGCATGTGTGTTACAACCAAAAGCCTTTTCCATCCAAGTTGTGGTGTCAATGCCCAACATTTTCATGTCTCGCTTGTATGTATTTTTGAATCGTAGCTGTGCATGTCAAATGTGTCTGTGATTGATTGCCAGCTGCTGATGGAAAATGTCCTTTGGCATCTATCTGGCATGTGGTATACATGACCAAGACATCGTTTTCTATGCTAAGAGGCATGTGTGTGGCTGTTTTGTCAGAGTATGTTATTATTCTTAACATAATTTTCTACACTGTCATGATTTCCTTAACCATGGCCAGTGAGGCATTATTTTACCATGGAGATGCCCATTTAAACAAAGATATTTATGCAGGGGAGAGGGAGAGAGAAAGAGAGAGCAAATAAGAGGAGAGAAAGAATGGGAAAGACAGAGTAAGAGACAGAGAGAATAAAAAAATGTGTGTACATGCATGTGTGTGCATTTGCATATGTGTGTTGCTCCCTTCCCCTTTCTCCCATACACATATGTGAGTGTGCTGGTTTACACAAAGCCCTGTTCATTATTTTTCGCCACTTTGTATTTAATTCTCAAAATGATGAGAAGCCAGTATAAAGGGCTAATGTATGAAATATTTGTGATGGGAGACATATTCAGATCGATAACGTTTACCAAAAACTTAATTTCCTTTTAAAATCTTCCCTTTATAATTATGCATAGCATCAATATACTTCTGATCAAAACAATAACATTGAATTGAACAAGTGACTTAAACTATGAACAGAAATGGGAAACTGACAGAAAAAGAACGCTCTGACACCAAATTTCAGGGTAACTTTCATGCTCATTAGGAATTAGCATATTTATATCACTGAAGTGATTGTATTTTACAAATTCTCCACCTTGCAGTGGTAGAGGGGTATGCGTGTGGCAATGACTCCCAAAAGTTGTGTCGACTGTAGCATAGCTACTGATAAGGTCTCCCAAGTTTTGACAGGTCAATGGATAGGGACTGGACTGCACAAAACCCGGGTGCTTTCCTTGTAGGCAAGCGGGGACGGTCAGGTCAAAAACATTGAAAGGCAAACCCAAAGAAAATGCCTGTCGAAGTCAGATGTACTGTATCACAGGCTAGACCAGTGTTTCCCAACCTTTTTTGTGCCATGCCCCACTTAAGCCTTTCTAAAATTCATATTGCCCCCCTCCCCCGCCCCATGCCCCCCCTCAACATATACATTATTTTTAATATTCAAAAATTGAAATGTTCACTAAAGAAACTTGAATGATAGGTTTTAGGAAGAAATCACTAGGTAATTATTGAGCAAACACAGTAAGTAAATTTTCAAAACATATAATGGAGAACTGAAATTCAAGTACAAAATAATTTTAATGAAAGATTTTTCTATATTATTTTAATTATTAGTAATTATTTATTATTTAAATTTAGTGAGATCCTTGCGCTTGATGCTTGCTGCAAAGAGATCTTATGTCAGGTTCCAATTTAGTTAACTTCAGTCTCAAGTCTCCCGTTTTGTTATATTCAGCCGATTTCTTCCATTTTCGAATTGCCCCCCTTAACAGTCAAATTGCCCCCCTGTGGGGCGTGGGCCCCACGTTGGGAAACACTGGGCTAGACAAAGCACTATAAACTCACTTTATGGTGTATTACAATGAACAAGTGTAGGGCTAATACAGAGATGGCCAGGTAAACCTTTAATTTTCAAATAATACATGTTTAACTGTAAACCCACCTTTGACCCCTGGCAAGTCGATACTTGCATGTTCATTGATGCCAATTCCATTTCTGATAATCCGCAAAGATCCTTCTTTCATTGCTCCAGAACAGGTAACTAGCTATTGTTTTACATTACAGAAAAAAAAATACATGACGTAAAGATATACTTTGCACAGCGATAAAATGTGCTATAATTAATATGAAATGATAAATGTTTATATTTTAGGTTTAAGAAATAGGATAATAACATTAACAAACATATTTTATGCAGAGAGAGAGAGAGAGAGAGAGAGAGAGAGAGAGAGAGAGAGAGAGAGAGAGAGAGAGAGAGAGAGAGAGAGAGAGAGAGAGAGAGCGAGAGAGAGAGAGAGAAGAGAGAGAGAGAGAGAGAGAGAGAGAGAGAGAGAGAGAGAGAGAGAGAAATGAGTATGAGAGTGTGATTTAGATACTATTTTTATTCTACAAAACTGTTTATGCAATGAGAGACAGTGTGAGAGAAACTAAGTCACAATAGGTATAAGTATGAGTATGCATAGGAGGGGATAAGAGTTCAAAGGTGGTTGAGACAGACAGACAGAGAGTTTACAACCTGGTGCATCAAAGCTAATCTGTTAGACATGTCTGATAAATGTTACTATATAATTATTGTGATAGACCAGATATGTGTGATAAATAGTACTACACAATAACAGGAAAATTATGTACAACAAACGATACTACATAACAAAGGTAAAGTTATATATAATAAATGACACTACATAATTATGTTAAATTTATAATAATTTAAACTCAAACAGTAACAATACTCGACAGCCTCAGTGACAACAATTCTTCTGATGCCATCTGCCAATGAAGCATAGACAACAACAAAATCCTCAAGCAGGAACCTGTTACAGGTCTGTCAAGTGTTAGACCATCACATTGTGTAGGCCTGAATGCACGCTGGAACAGGCAACTCAGTCTTTCCCTCTCTTGGTCAATGGCAACGCATGTGTTGAACCCACATCTGACCTCGCCCTTGACATCATCATTTTAACCTCCTAAAATAGGGAGTCTCCATGGCCAAGTGATCAAGCCGACCGCCTCACCCTCCGAAGTTTGTGGGTTAAATTATGGGCTGCGTCTTTCGGTTCACGAGTGCATTTTTCTCGGAGACTCCTGGGGGTAGTCGCTCGCGCTACGGAGTTTGTGCTTTGTGCGATGCTTTTGGCAGATCATCCTGCCAAAAGAGACTGAGCCATATGGGATAAAACCTGGGGCAATGAAGTTGATCTCAACTTTTAAGACTTTTTTAACCTCCTAACAATTACACCAACAAGCCCACTTAATGGAACATAGGCCCTTAACCAACTCATACCAAGCCCTCTGTAGACTTAAGTGGTTTGATTTTGCAGCCCATGTTTTCTCCAGGACGAGGTAGTCAGCCCTACACCAACCCTCCTTAGCTGCCTCCTATGACATGCATGGTGGGTTCCTGTGTTACTATTCTCTGCTTCCCTGATGGACCCCGTAACGCTTGGACGAGAAATAAGAGCGCTTGGGGGAACACATTTGTTAAGAATAAAGGGTATAAATATACCTGTCCTTGTCCCTGCCGTTCCAGATCCACGACAACCATGTCTACAATTGGACCAAGGTTGACAAATGTTTCCATAACTTGGACGTATGAGCCGTTTGGATCTCGTTTAGAATTCAGCTGGACAGTAAAAGTAAATAAAAACACATCTGTTAATAATTTTTAAAATGCAAAAGTTTGTACTTTAAAATTTGGTGCAGAAGCAACAAATGGTTAGGTCCATTACTACTTAATGGACTACTACAGCTTCGTGACGGTTAAATTGTGTATAGGTCACATTTTCATTTTTAACAAAGAAAAAGAGTTCTTTCATATTACTAGGGACCAGTTTTAAAATATAGCTTTGAATCTTGAACAATTAGTACACAAGCAAAACAGAATCCCTTCAGGCCTCAGTGATGTGGCTTTACAGAAAATTGTTTAAAAACTCCTTGGACAGCAAAAAAAAAGTTACAAAATGTTTTGAAAAAGGTTAAGGTATAAAGACAACTTAGAAAAATCAGAAAGAGGCAAGCAACATTTTAGGGCCACATTATGAGAAAAGAAAACTTGCAACGTGTCACAACTGGAAAGATTTGTGGAAAGAGAGACAGAGAAAAACAGCCACAGAAGATTCTTGACAGCCTTGTGTCATAGCATGAATTGATACATGCTGCTGGAGAAGCATCATCGTCAGGAAGGCACTTTTAATTACAATGAAATAAATTAAATGTTCGCTACATCTTCGCCAGGAAGGCACTTTTAATCATAATGAAATAAATTAAATATTAGCTACATTCTGAAGAAATTCCTTTTTTAGACCCACAAATACAAAGAAAACTAATGATTAGCAATATAAAGCAAGATTTTAAAAAAGCATGCATGTATTACTTTCACAGGGATCAAATGTACGCATCTTGCAAAAGAACATCATTATCATGAAGCAGATTCTTTGCCAGCTGAAAAGTTTCCTGGAGCTTAGCCAGCTTTCCTGCCTCATGCCCAAGGTGTCTGCAATGTCTTGTGTCTTCATGCTGATCAACCCGTTTCTTCTTCCAGGAACCATGCCTTCCATTGGTTCTATCCTAGCCACTGTGACATTTAATATGGCCAAAGTATTCCAGCACGATGGGGTTTATGAGCCAGTTTTCTTCGATGTTCAGAGTTAAATTAATAATTCCATGGTATAGTCAGAGTTTTAAAAAACAAATGAGTTGACAGGATATACAAGATTAATAATTCCCTGGTATAATCAGTTTTTTTTTTTAAAACACGTGTTGACAGGATATACAAGATATACTTGCCTTCACAAGCTGTGAATCTCCAAGATGTGAGCCTAGAAAGACAACACCGTTGTCTAAGTATAAAATCTTCTCTGGGATGGTTGTCTATTCAAAAAACAAAAGAAAGAATAAATATGAACAACAAAAATTCTTTATAACAGTCCAAAATTTCTTTACATTTACCTTCAATTTCACTATCTCTACAGCTAGAAAGTACCATACAGCGAAACTCACCAACTGTATTTAACTCTATGCATACATCTCACCAGACGGACAGAGAATTTTCCAATAGCATATCTATTTTCTCATCAATTGCTTGTGTTCTTGTACACATATTCTGCTGAATGAAACCCTGGCAGCATAGTAGTTAACAAACATAATAACAAACAGTGGTATGATGTTTAATCAGCATGAGTAGCAGTATTTCCACACATGTATATTGCTGAGGACAGAAAACAATGGAGGACTGAGTGAGGCTGCTTTATCATGTCATCCTAACGTTCCTCATCCTGTGTTCGAGATGAGATCATGAGTGGCAGGATGTTTTTTTTTGGTTCTGATCACCAAGGCTCTGAAACTGACATCGTCTAAACAGAATCTGCCATGGGATGACTACTTCTATCGCCCTTCTATACCTCCCATTGAGGCATGGTCCTCAACCAACTCATTCCAATCCATCCTATCTTTTGCTATGTCATAGTCCCGATAGTGTCTCCCTCATATTATTCATTTATTTCTCTAATTCTCTTCTCTATGCATTTATAAGTCTTCCTCTATTTCATTTCCCATGTGGGTTCCACACAATTAACTTTCCAGTTACACCATTCTCATGTTTTCTCAATGCATGTCCTATTCAAAGCCAGCAACTCTTCCACACCTCTTTGATTCACTGAGGTTAGTTCTCTCCAAGAGTTCCATGTTGGTGATCCTGTCATACCATTTTAGTCCTCCTACCATCAGATTAGCCCATGTGTTACCACGGCCTCAAGGGGATGTAAAGAACAGCAACACTGTAGACCTCTTGAGCATGTCATAAAAAGAGACCAAACAAGGTTGGTCATTGACTGGCTATCTCGCATTGTAGACAAAATCAGCCAACATCCAACCAATCGTGAACTGGCTTACAATGGGATTAGCATGCATGTACTCACTAGGAGACACAAGGGCTGAAGAAGAAGATCATGTGATTACTGCTTCCGTTAATCATTGAATCTATATGCCCCGTTTTCAACATGATACGTAAATCAAATAATTTGATCAAGTGATCAAATTATCACAGAATGACACACGATGACAGACAGTCCACCCAACATCTGGATTTCAAATACAAGTTCAGGTGAAGTTCTCTTACCACTCCCAAACTTTCCACTTTGAGATCTTTAACAACAACAGTGCCATCCATCTTTTCCTCTTTCTCCAGAATCAGCATCAGCAAGTCTCCTGCCAAGTTGCCCAGCAGGTAGCGGGAGCCGTTGGCATCGACTTTACCATAGCAGTTGATGGGGCTGAGCTGTGGGATGACAATGAATATTTCCATCATTTTATCTGAGGGTACTTTTAAACTGACAAGTTCAAGAAAGAAAGAAAGAAAGAAAGAAAGAAAGAAAGAAAGAAAGAAAGAGAGGAGAGGGAAAGCATACACAGACGCATGCAAAAACTGACAGAGACAAAAAGAAAGAAATTGGGCTGCGATCGATTAATTTAAATTTAATAGTTAACTTTTGAAAAATTAACGATTAATTAATAGTTAATTTCGATTACAGCAAAACATTTATAGTCACGTAACTCACATTATAGTCGTATTTGTCAAATATCGAAATAACACTGGATTGTCTTGTTCATATGTCATCTAATAACCAACTATTCAAACAGACGAGTATATTGACAGTATTTGGTTAAAGTGACAAGCGTCTTATTAACAATATAACCAGCAGAGCTGAACAATCGTTCACATGGAACTCAGGTAGCCGGTATGCACAGAATGGTCTTAGCAAGGAATGTCAATTTTGGATATCAACGTTCACTAAGTTTCCACCATTGTTGAGGGTCAACCAGTTCATCAACTTTCTTCTCCATTTTAAAACGTAGCAATTCATCAGAAGAGCTGTCGACATGATCTTCCATGTCTGAGTCCAACTCCATTAGCTTAATACGCTTTTCATTTGGTTCACATATAGTTTCATTGTCAATGTCAGTATCATTCATTGATTGCAGCAGTCTCCATCTGCTCATCATAAACATCAGCTGCTATTTGTTGTTGTTCTTCTTCTTCTTCTGCGTTCATCCGGAGTTTTTTTTCCGGACGTGACTGCATTGTGCCTGTTTACAGCAGAGCTGCATTCTTGCGCCTTTAGGCCTACTCATCCGACTTCTGCGGGCATTTGTTGACTGGGTTAACCTTCCCAGGGGTTTCTTAGGACGTTTGACTCTCACTGTTGTGGTGTTATCTCCCATCCCAGCTGGCCCATATAGAACAGCCAAAGACATCCTGGTCAGCCCGGGGCAGACCATGGGCATTCCCCGCCATCCAAGGAGGCTTCCATAATTGCAGAGCCAAATACACAGAGCTCTGGTACTGGGCTCACCCAAGGAATCGTCACGTCCTGCACATGGCTGCTTAGCCTCACTTCCGGATATTGGGCCTTCCGTTCACCATAGGCTGTTCTTCGTTTATATATGCTAGGAATAATGTTAGTGAAAGAACTCCTCCATGGGGGACACCTTGCTCCAACAGCATCATTTTGCTGGTCTGTCCTTGTACTTTTGTCCTGGCAGTTCTATTCTCAAGGTAGTGGCTGATCCATTTGTACATTTTCCCACAAACATGCATTTTTTGCAGTTTTACTTTCAGTCCTTCCTTCCATACTTTATCAGATGCTTTTTCTAAATATCTATCCAGACCGCTAGTGTGTGATTTTACTCTTGGAAGGCAACCTCTATTTCCTGAGCTATATAGGTTATTTGATCTTCAGTGGATCTGTACTTTCTGAATCCTAGTTGGTGTGGTGTTAAGAGTTGGTTTTCTTCCAGATGCCATGTTAGCCTGCCATTGATAATGCGTTCCATTAATTTTCCTACACAGCTAAGTAGACTGATAGGTCGATAGCCATTTGGTTCTTCCAGGTCTTTTCCTTTCTTTGGGATTGGTATTAGTATAGCTTCCTTCCATGCCTGTGGGACTATTCCCCTATTCCAGCTGTAATTTAGGACTGCTAGTAGTTTCTTTTTTGTCTTAGTGCCTAGTCCTATTAGCATTTCATTTGTGATTCCATCCTTTCCAGGTGATTTCTTCTTTTTTTAGGGTATTCATTGCCTGTTCCATTTCTTCCATTGTTAGATTTGCCATCATATATTCTGCTGCTGTCTCTGTATTACTATGATGTATTTGTTTATCTTTGATTGCTTTCTTCTGTTTGGTTGTAATATCAATGTGGTTTGCACTGGCATAGTGTTCCATTAGTGCATTTGCAGCCTTTTTTCCTGTAAGCAAGACATTTCCTTGTTTAATTGTTATTTCTTTGTTTCTAGGTCCTTCATTGTTCATGGCTTTCACTAGTTTCCATAGTTTGTTTCCATCCCTGTCAAAATTCAGGTTTTCTGTTTTTTCCCTCCAACAATCTCTTGTTGTTTGATTTACTGTTCTTTTATATTTTGCTGAGATGGCTTTGACAGAGATGTTCGCTTCAGTTGTTTGTTCTCTCTTTGCGGTCTTCCTGGCATCTTCAACTTTGTCCTCCAAAATTTGTAGTTCTTCAGTCCAGTATGGTTTGTAATTTTTCCTCGCTCCTCTTGGAACTCAGTGGCCGCCTGTATTATTGCTATGTTTAGACTTTCCACCATTTGCTTCATGTTGCCATATCGTGTATTTATGTTTTCACAATATTTGTTTGTTAGTATGGCAAATTTGTCCCAATCTGCTCGTTTGTAATTCCAGCGGGGCAAAGGCTTTTGCTCCTGTGAAACATACTCCATATTCATTACAAGCTTGATTGGTCTGTGGTCACTACCTGCTAATTGGTCAAGCACATGGCGATCGATTTTGTGGAGGATTTCTACTGTGCAGAAAGCTAAGTCTGGAGTAGAAGTGGTAAGCCATCTTCTGGAGTAGAAGCTCGGTGTGTCATCCGCTTTGTTGAGTAGATGGAGATTTGAGTTTATTTCCCAGTCCTCCACTTCATCTCCTCTTTTGTCAGTATCTGGGTATCCCCATCTTTCTGAACGGCTATTAAAGTCTCCGACAATAATGCAATTTGTGTCAGTTATTTTCATGTTTGAGAGTGTAAGATCCTTATCTGCTGGGCTATACAGATTGTAAATTCTTATTTTCACATCCTTTATCATTATATCAACACCTATAATTTCTGTTTGGTTGTCAGAGATCACAGATACTTCGCTGCAAGGTATTGCATTTCGTGTAAGTATTAGAACTCCTCCTTTGTGTCCTTCGCGGTCGAAACGTGTGGCCTGATATCACCTGACTGAAAATTTGCGATTGGCGTTGAGGTGTGTCTCTTGAATGCATGCCACATCTATTCTATCTTTATGAAGACGCTGTGTTAGGGAGACTTTCTTGTTATAAACTCCTTCAGCATTCCACTGTAGTATGTTGAGTGTCCGGGGTGTTTGGTCAATAGCTCTTAACCTACTCCTCTGTGCCTTGACTCCACAGCACAGGGGAAGGTGACCACCAGTAGTCATGGGTGGACCCCCTCGAGGCAGGGGGCCCTGCACTATCACCGCCTGATGGGATTCACGGGATTAGCACCATAACGATTAATTTTAATTTGTGACATCATGAATTAAGTTACGTTGCACTGCTTTGTCAAGCCTGTGGCTCAGTACATCCGATTTCGACAAGCATTTGTTTGGGGGATCTTTCCCTAGCCTTTGACTGTCCCCAGTCTACCTACAAGGCAGCAGGTTTGTGTGTCGCTTGGTCTGGTCCCTCTCCCTTGACCTGCCCGACATGGGTGACCCTACCAGTAGCTGTGCTACCGTCGGCATAGCTCTTGGGGTCATTGGAACACACAAGCCCCTCTACCTCGTCAAGGTGGACACACGGCAGAGGGGATTTGTTGTTCAATACGTGACCAAGTTCGTTTTTTTGCATCTTTTGACAAACACTTCAGGTATTTGTAGCGTGGATCAAGTGCTGTTGCAATCTGTAGTATTTCAATACTTGTCATATTAGCTACACGTTCACTGAAGTCATTAATACTTGTCGCCTTAAATTTAGCTATATGTAGCCCGGTTCATCATCGTGTACAGTCACATGCTTTGTCAACGATGATAGTAGTGGCAATACACAGCTACATTAAACATAATCTTGACCACCAAGCAGGACCGCAGTCTGACAGAATAAGTCCAAAACTTTGACATATTTCAAAATCTTCTCCCAATCCGAATCTGACAGTTTTGGACCTTTGTATTGCATCTTTTCATCTGACATGTAGACAGCTAATGCTTCTCTAGCCTGTAGAAGACTGTAGCATAATAAAGATACTGTTCTATCTTGTTGGTACATCTTGCTGCAGCTTACACAATGGTGACTCAGTACAATTTTGCAACTCGGTTGTGTTTGCAGCACTATGTTTAAAATGTCTGACAATTTTTCGACATTTCCCAAACAATGTTTCGTTATCATCTGCTTTAAATCCATGTAATATGCTCAGTTGTAAGCTATGAGCCAAACAAGGAATGTGAGCAAAACCGGTTTTATCAACGGCTGAAACCATATTTCTTGCATTGTCAGTAACTAGAGCCTGAATTCTGTTCGTTATATCCCAGTATATTGCAAACTGTTATATAACTGATAATGACGTTCAACAACATTCACGCATTCAAGAACAACATTTTTCACTTTCCAGTCATCGGCAATCCAATGGCCAGTAATTCCACAATAGCTTTCATTACCAAAAGATGTCCAAAAATCAGATGTTAACGCAATTCCCTTTGCGTTTTTCACCGATTCTTTAACATTTTGAATCTTGCTGTTATACTTAGCAGTCAACAGTTTGTCAATAGTGCGTCAGGAAGGTAGCTTATATTCAGCATTTTGCAATGCTGTGTAATACTTGTTGAAGGCCGTTGTCGTGTACTATTGATATTGGCCTGCCACTACTAGCAATCCAGTTTGCAAGTGATACTTGAATATCATGTTGTAATGCAGCACTCACTGGACGATCAGCCAAACGACAAAAGTGACTCAAAAGTAGCCTGCTTCGAAGCAGGTGACGATGCTGTAATAGACCATCTCGGCTTAAGTTTCTGATACGTCTTCTTCTGCGTTCATCCGGAGTTTTTTTTTGCTTTCGGACGTGATTGTGTTGTGACTGTTTACAGCAGAGCTGCGTTCTTGTGCCATTAGGCAGACACATCCGACTTCTGCGGGCATTTGTTGACCAGGTTAACCTTCCCAGAGTTTCTGATACTGTAGTGGATGTTTCTTTGAAGGTGGTAAGTACGCAAGGTGTTAGAACCATGGTAGGCAAACGATTTATCACAATGAACGCAATAAACCTTTTCAGCATTTTCAATATTTAATACTTTACTTTAAATACTTTAACCCTTTACAAGGCAGAACGGCCATTTACGTCCGATACCGTAAACGGGCGAAACGTCCCAAACCGGCCGATACTATTATGCATTGTAAAAATGCGATCTCTCGGCTTTCCGATACTTCCGACGGCTACTTTCGCTTTCACCGATAGTTTGACAACGTGGCCGCCATTTGTAAAGCGCCTACTATGAATTTGAACGGACTTTTTTTGATAGTTTTCGGGGTTTTTACGCTGTTTTTCAAAACGGATTTCGGCGATTCTTCAAGTGATAGCCGAGATTTCGCTCTGTTCAATTTAAGTGACATTAAAGGGCACGAAGTTGACTATTAATCGGAGCTAGATATCAGTGCAAAGCGTTACTCTGCATTAGCAGTCTGAGTCGGACTTTAAAGAAAGTGATTATGATTCTGAAAATGTGTTTGTAAATTGCTGTATAGGTGACGGAAAATCACAAACAACATGCCGTATTTCGTAAATATTTGTGTTTATATATGGATTACCGACAACAATCACGTGAGTAACATATTCTGCATGCTTTTCCCTTCATTGTGTTGTTTATATAACTAAAATCGGTTGACTAACACCTTATTTGTGATGTTTTTACTAACGCGACCCGAAATTTTACAGAACCTGAAAAAATCTTGCCCATTTGCCTTGACTCAACTCCCGCAATGATTAAATGGAAAGTCAACTTCAAAGCTCTTGGCTCAATGAATAGTGAGAAACTTAAAGTCTCAGCTCAAACGTCGAAATGTAATGCGAAGAAGTAACTGATGCCTCCAAATGAAAGTGCTCACACACGTTTTATTAGTGTACTAGATAATTACAAAGGTTTCATCCAGACAGTAAATTGCCCTTCTAACACAGGGACGGGATTTACAAAAACATCTGCGACTATATCCCTAAGCTATCCGACTTTACCTTGGAGCGCAGCCTATCTCGCCATTCCAATTTCAGCCGCTGTCTAGGTATTCTGTGCTTTCGGGTCTTCTAATCCGTTATTGATCATCTCCTCGTCAGACTAATCCTCCTCATGATAATTCCCAGTCCAGCTTCGCACTCCTCACAACCATGATCTCGAAACGAACATGGGCTCCACGAAAATATGTCCGCGCCTCAGACGAATCACACAAGGTCCACTTCTGTTCTTGTCAGACGTAGTCCGTTCCTAAGCATCCCTTAGTTTTTTCGTGTTCGTTGTTTATTTTGGTACGTCCTTCTGGATCATTATGGATAGTCCCTTTTTTCCTTTCACTTATTTCTTACTGGTGCGTACCCGTCATATGGCACCGTTCAGGGCTAAAAAACGGACAAGCGTCTGCCCTGTTAAGCGTTAATACCAAATCAATACTTTAAAACCAAAATGTTCATGTAATCATCCGCACATTTGTTTATATTTCTCCGCTGCCATGTTGTTACTTTTAGACTTCCGGGTCATTTGTATAAGTGGTGGGAGAAAAGTTTTCGATTAATCGTTGAAAAAATTAATCGTTAATAAAAATTAACGATTAAACGATTAATTAATCGTTAACTTCCGCAGCCCTAGAAAGAAACAAATCAAAAATACAGTGAGGCTGACCAACAAAGAGAGATAGATAGACCCATAAAAGCAAGAAAATGCTCACACAGATGCACAGATTTACAAACAGATGGATGGATGGATGGATGGACAGATATGCAGACATAGTGAGAGAGAGTTAAAAGTTAGTCGCATATCCTTTACAGGACATTGCAGTCAACTCCAGCATTTTTTTGGCTGTTTGTGATTCCTGGGCAAGTTTACATTCAGTTGTTTGCCATTGCTTTCTAAACGACTGGCACTTATACCATAGTATGGAAACCAACGCAAGACGGTCTACTTCCAAATCACCCACAGTTGTGTTTTGAACACAGTATGCGGGATTTTGTCTGTAACCCCTTCACCACAGAAACAGAATATCTTGACATAATAATAGCAAAAGTACCTACATACAGTGCTCTTCTATGATTCTCATAGATTCTTACATGCAGTTTGTATACGATTCTTAAACATGTTTCATTCTGTCTCTCTTTCAGAATAACAATTTTTCCATCCTACTTTTGTTACAATTAACAACCACATGATTCCATGTACTTGATTCTCCTCAACATACCTGCTGCCTTTTTCTTAAATGCACTATAAGAATCGTTGTCAAAGTTTAACTCTTAAATGAGCTGAAGTTGTTCCCATGCCTTGATGGAGACTTCTGATTGCCCTCTGATTTTCACATGTTTTAAAGTTTAAATATCAGCTGTGCCAGAGTTGTGCTTGAATCCAGCACTGATGTCATACACTGGTTACGTGAGACATTTAGAAACCAGGACAAAACAAAACAAAAATGTAGGCAAAAATTACTGAGCTCAAATCACCAATACCTGGAAATATCAATCCATAATACTGTCCTCGCATCCTTTAAATGTTCAGAACAATGCCTTTTTTTTCTCATAAGGTGAGTGTATCAGTCACAACACACTTGAAAGACAATCCCACTCACGCCTGTGCACCCACAAACATAAACAACAAACAGCACATGAACCAACTTGACTCCAGCAAAAACTATATCATGGGAATGTCATGAACCTAAAACTTTACTACTGCTTTATTAGAGACGTTCGTTTAGAGGACTGAGCTGAGTGTGAACAAGGAAGAAGAAGAGGAAGAGGAGGAAGAGGAAGAAGAGGAGGAAGATGAAGAAGAGGAGGAGGAAGATGAAGAAGAGGAGGAGGAGGACAAAGAAGAGGAGGAGGAAGACAAAGAAGAGGAGGAGGAGGAAGATGAAGAAGAGGAGGAAGAAGAAGCAGGGCACAGAAAACATGGATATCTAACCGTAATCTGAGCTGGTGCTATGGCTATGTAGTTTTCTCCATTGTGATATGTCACTGACTCTTGTCCGATGATGACTGTTCCTCCAAAAGGTTCTGGAACTGGACAACATGTGAAGAGAAAAGATATTTTATTGTGTTGGGAGCAATGAGAAATAAAGAACAGTAACACTGTACCCTATGATGTTTATAGTTAAATGTGACTAAAGAGGGTTAGCATGAGACTGGCTGCCACATCCTGAAGAAAACTTCTGCTGCAGAATCCAGTCAATTATGATCAGGTCTATGCAGGGCTTGGCATGAGTTGGTTTTAAGGGCCTCTGGGAGATGAATTGAATAGCATAGTCGCTCACACAGATCTCAGTAATTTGTTGTTTTGGATAAAATCTACTGCTGACACTGTGCCAGTCTGAGACCAGCAAGCGTGATTTTTCTCTGTCTGTCTCTGCCTCTATTACTGTTTCTCTCTGTCTCTATTACTGCTGCTGATCTTTCCAGTAATCACAATTCTCCAATACCTTTCTTCTCATTATATGGCTAAACAAAAGTTTGTTTCTTTCTTCTAGTTGTGTATATGATTTAATTAGCCTCTTTCATGCAATCATTGTTGGCTACTCCAGTCATTCAAAGTATCTGTAACATTTGTCTCAGAAACCACATCTCCAAGCTTTTCCTAATTTGTTCGTTTGTATTCCAAGATTCACTAGACTATATCTCCAAAATGCCTTGATGGCATGTAAATAGTTTTAACAATTCTCTGTAAAATGTAAAAAAAATTAATATATCATGTATATGTATTTTTCTTCTTCTTTAGTGTTCTCGTCGCTGATCATATCGTATCTGTAACCCTGGTACCAAGAAAAAGCCCAATGTCTTCTTCAGGCCATAACATCTGCTTCAGCTCTGTGCTCTTTAGTCATGGCTAGTACTATAAGTCTCTCTCTCACTCTTTTTTTTTTTTTTTTCGCTTGCTCGCTTTGAACTCAAGCGCAGTCCATACACACTACTTCTAGTAGTGCTGGATTGAATGTTGCGTGTGGATTAGCTTACCAGAGCCCCTCACCATCACGCAAACCCACTCCAACTTCAAAGTACTTGCAATATATGTCCCCAAGTTAATGACGAGAAGTAAACATTTGAGTCCAACTGACAAATGTAGAGACTTAAACTGCTGCCTTAACATGAGCACACCAGATGTCTAAGAACGAGTGCTCTTATACATTCAGATAGGCCGACCTCCCATTTAATTTATTAAACAAGTGATATCTCAGCCTGTTGTTCCTTTACATCAGTTTAATTCACTAATAATGAAAGCATTTGTAATCTATCAGAGGTTGACTATAGTATTATGTAGAGACATCTTTACAGGCAAGGGGTTTTTAATTCTCAATCCTCAAGAAAAGCCACATGGCAGACATCTAGTACTGCACAAAGCAACAGCCAATGATAACTGATGGGACACAAATCAACCAATCAACATCCTTTTAAGGACAAACAAACAAATAAAAAGATGACAAAACTTACTTGGAATAAGCATTGAAGCCATTGTCTCCACATTGTCCTGTTTCCAGGGGCCTTTTATTAAATCCTTGTCCCTTTCCTTGAGGGGTACTTCATATGTCTTAACATGACGACCGCTCTGGTCCTTTGATAAAATAAGATTAATAGTATGATACAGGTATATGAGTGTTTGAGAAATAAACAAATCCAAGTGCTGCTAGATTTTATAAGTGCAGTGATATCAAAGAAAATCTTGAAGATTTTTCAAAATTTTCAAATTTCAATATTTTGTGGCACAGTGGTTAATGTACTTGTTTACCAAGACAACAGTCCAGATTCTGAAAGTCAGGTCTTAGTCAGATATGACTTAACTACCATATGATAGTAGATGGTACTACCTGCTTTCCGTTTGCTCAGAATCTTGGGCAGTGCTCACCAAACCCGACACCCCACATTGTGTCAACAGCTTCAGGTGGAGGAGCACAATTGGGGGGATACAAGCCTTACCCTAGTGCGAGGAAATGCAACCTAAAGTCTAAATGTCATGGCAGGGCATACCAGGTCGTAAGCATTGGTCTGCAACTGGTCTAGGATGGAAGCTCTGACAGGCAAGCTGGTAGAGTATTGCTCTGCAGCTTGTCTTGTTCCAGACGTATTTATGTTACCTTTCCACTGGAGTAATCTAGGCATGGTCTCTAAATTCAGCTCAGGCTTTGTGCTATGGAGAGGAATAACTACATTTTACAAACTATCATCTGTCAAGACAGCCAGGTGCCAGCCAAGTACAGATCAATCCTCCACAATAGCTGGATTATTTTTTCTACCAGATCAGCTCAAGGTTAAACCATCCTTGTACAATGATACAATAATTTTCAGATTTTTCAGGAAATTATCTGGAAAAGAACCAGACACTCAACAATCCTACAGCAATATCTGCCAAGGGGTTACCTCTTTCTTTGATTGAGATCTAGATAGCTATTGTAGTGTAACAGTAATAGAGTACTGGGGTATTATTAGGATCTAGTGGGAAACAGATACAGCACGATTGAGCATTGAGAGTGAAAGGATGGGAGATGCTCAATCGTGACGTATTGGGTTGGCAAGGGGAGTAAAGATCAAGCCTTTGACTAGAGAGGAGCCATGTTGTCACCATCAAGTGAATAAACAGTATTTCATAAAACTAACACGTCTTGTGAGTTCCTGCTCTGTTACAGGACTCGAAATGTTGCCGTGACCAGGATTAACAACAACTTCAATTTGTCGCGGCACATAGCGGAGGTACTGGGCCACTATATTCGATACCGCCAATACTTCATACTGCGCTTGTTGGGAAAATGCGGTGCCCTTGACACTGGCACGTTATCAAACCTCTGCTGAACAGATTTCAAGAAGTTTCTACAAGAATCTGTATGCGGTTGTGAAGCCCGCTTTGCAAGTTCAGTTCCACTGTCTTTATGCGGTTGTGAAGCCCGCTTCGCTGAGTCAGCTCTAGATCGTTTTCGAGCTTTACTGGTGTGTGAAGGCCGCTATCACTGTCAAGTCCTCGCCGGGCACTGTGGCATTGTTGTTCGAGCGGTTTGCTGACGAGATTGATTTTGGCGGACGACATGGGGATACCTACTTCTGATCGTACCTCCCACTGTTGCAGGGACTTCAAGGTTGAATCGTTGTCATACAGCCTGCTCGTTACCACGGCTGTTGTCTGAACTTTATCATTTTAAAGGGGCCTACCCTGGCCGTTGCATGAACCTTGCCATTTTCAAGGGACTTGCCTCCAATTTAAGTTCAAGGTTTCATCTGAAGTCAGAACTCGTTCAAGGTCAGATCATCACTGGCCGTTGGCTGATATTAATCCATTTTTGGGCCTCGTCATTCCTATGACCCAAACACACCTAATCCATTTTTGGGCCTCGTCATTCCTATGACCCAAACACACCTAATCCATTTTTGGGCCTCGTCATTCCTATGACCCAAACACACCTAATCCATTTTTGGGCCTCGTCATTCCTATGACCCAAACACACCTCGTAATTCCTACGACCCATTTAACGGTGAATTACCCACTCGAGAATCAAGGAAGGGACCCAACCAGGGGTTGAAGATTTGTCTGGCAGCCCATGAGATGTGACCCGACCAGGGGTTGAAGATTGTCTGGCAGCCCACGAGAAGGACGAAATTACCGAGGGAAGAGAAGGGATATCTGAACCCCGCCACCTGAATTCCGAGACTAAATTTCAGTTGATGCGGGCTCTTGTTGGTTGAACTGGATCCGTCAGCGAGTAAAAGAAGGTAACTGTTTAATTAAGGAGATAGTCAGGGTAAAATTGTGTATTTCGAGGTCTCCTGTGATGTTCCGAAGTTCTTAATTAGAGCGGAGTACAGGATATTATTGTGGTTTAAGAAGCAAATGTCTACAAGGAGTGCATTATTTAAATTTAGAAGTAAATTTGTGTGATACTTAGACCCAGAAAATAACTGCGCATTGCTACATAATAAGTGAGTGCATTATTTAAATTTAGAAGTAAATTTGTGTGATACTTAGACCCAGAAAATAACTGCGCATTGCTATAATAAGTGAGTGCATTGCTTAAATTGAGAAGGTAAAATTGTGTCTATAATAAGTAAGTGTATTCTTTAAATTTAGAGGTTGAAATTGTGTGTTTTTTTTGCTTGCTTTGTTAAAGTATATTTCAGCGGAACAGGACACCTTGGCACAGGTTTTGACAGGCGTGGGAACAGCAGTGGGCCGGCTTAATATGGTGATTAAACAACAAGAGATGGCAACAGAATAATATTAGAGTAATTAATTGAACATATTAAGTATTGCTGCTGAATTTGAAATTAATATTGTTTGAAATATTTGTATATTGCTTGATAATTTCCAGTACAGATTTTAGGATGCAACCCCAAGATTTTTCACAGGTACTGACTGGAGTTAGTGGGGCAATAGCAAGGTTGGATGCAGTATTAAGACAACGTAGTAGAGGTTTCCAATCGAATGGCCAGTATGATACCATTACGCCAAGGCCACATCAAAGCTCAACCTGCTTTAGAAAACAACCGCTTTATAACAACGACAGAAACTGTCACAGATGGAATGTAAACGACGTAACGAGAACACGAAGGTATGAAGAGAGACGAAATTTTTATAAGAAAAGATGGAACTGGCCATCTAATAGTGAGGAGCAGAAAACATTACGAAATCAATAGTTTGAAATCAGAAGATTGAGATATGCACTCGCAAAGTCAAACAAAGGAGAAAATCAGCATCAGACTAATAGAACCTTAGCTGATGATCGACAGGTGTTTTCAATTTGTAGGGGTAGACAGGAAAGAGAGACACAGACGCAGATGATTGAAGTGGTAGAACGGAACACACAGACACAAGTTGGTATAGTGGGAAAGAAAACCCAGATACAACCAAACAACAAGATAACGAAGGGAAGTCAAACCGAGTTGGTAGAAACTCAATCAAAGCCAACTGACTTGAAAGTGACGAAGAGAAACACCGTTGCATTAAAGAGAGACACAGGTACAAAAGTTAGACAACCCAAGACAGAAGACAGCAGAAAGAAAATTAGAAAGAGTGTTAGAGTTAGAAATGAAAAAACTTTGCTCATGTATAATCGTGGATGTGGAACCGAGGAATCTTATGAATCAGAATCTTCAGACCTCACAGATTTTGGTATAGAATGTACACCAGACAGAGATTTAAAAGGAAGGAATAGGAACGATCCTGACTCGAAGCGAGATGTTTCCTCGTGCGGTATGGTTAGTGGTAGACAAGCAGGCAAATTTTTAGTTAGTGACTCTTCGGAACAAGATAACAGTATATATGGCAGAAAAGTAGCAAAAGCCAGGAGACGAATTCCAAGGATGGGAGCAAATGATACTTTTAAAAAGAAAGATGTTTATCTATTGGAAAGTAGAACACAAAAACAACAAAAGACTGAAGCAGCGGTGGACAAAACTAGAAGTCTCATGAAGGCATTAAGACCATGGTTATATGGAAATAACTAATACGTGCAGGTTTGAATATTTTGTAACTGAGATATTGTTCAGAAGAAATATTGTCAGGTGGACAGATTGTCAGACAATCGGTTTATCCAATACCTATAGAGAATGGGAAACAAGTGACAACAGCATCTACTACAGCTGAACAAGAAGAAACAGTACCAAAAACAGTCATGACGGAGGAAAATAACATGTATGACGATTATATTAGCGAAGAATCAGTCAAAGAAAAAATAGAACCTCCATTTAAAAATACTAGACAGTCAAAGAGATAAAGAAGTGAAACGACAGAAGAGAATTAGAGATTATTCAACAAGCGGAGAAGATATGCCTCTACTAGAAAGATCCTTAAGAAATAGGGATCGACAAATTAGGTGGAATGTTGGAGAACGTGTTCCGAGGAGGGTGACCGGTTTGATTGTCGTCACGATGTAAGAGTGCTAGGAGAGACCTGAGGATAGCTATAGTAGTGCTGGTGAGACGTTGAAAGTATTGAAGCAGGAGGATGAAATGTTAATTGCGTCAGGTAGAGTATGGTTTGGTAAAGGGGGTGTGTGATTTTTTAGCTGAGTGTGGTCTTTGTGTGGAAGAGTCCTACTGCTTCTTTTTAAATACCGGTGGCCACCGATTCTTTGTCTTCCAATCGTGTGAAAGTAATTTCAGGTTAGTTGAAAGTGGGGGATTAGTAGCGTTGGTGATAAAAATATGGAGTTGGTGTTAGAGTTTGAAATTTACTTATGAAGAGGAAATGGAGTATTTAAGAAGACGTGTTATGATGTTATGATGTATTGTATATAGTTGAATTTGAAATGTTATTAAAGATATGTAAATATGTTATGTTTGGTTAAAGGACCAAGAACGAAGAAGAAGTGGGTTGATTATATAGCTGGGGAAAGAGTTAAAGAAATAGAATGTTTAATTAAATTGGAGTTGGGTTGGAGAGGATTAGAAGAACTATGGAAGATTAGAGGAAAAAGAGGGAATAGAGTAAGGGGATTAGGAGTAAAGATTTTTCCTTTATAAGGAAAATTCTTTAATAAACATGGGGAGGTGTAACAGTAATAGAGTACTGGGGTATTATTAGGATCTAGTGGGAAACAGATACAGCACGATTGAGCATTGAGAGTGAAAGGATGGGAGATGCTCAATCGTGACGTATTGGGTTGGCAAGGGGAGTAAAGATCAAGCCTTTGACTAGAGAGGAGCCATGTTGTCACCATCAAGTGAATAAACAGTATTTCATAAAACTAACACGTCTTGTGAGTTCCTGCTCTGTTACAGTAGCTTAGCAGTCACTGCACAGATCTGCCATTACAGTGGACTGGTTTCAGTCTCCTCTGCCAGATACTGCACAGATTTGGCATTCCAATGCCATGAACAGCAGATTTGGTTCAATCTTTGCCAGATATTGCATAGACCGGTCATTCCAGTGCTTTGGCAAATGGGTTACGAATGAAACTTTGCCATTACCATTTTTGATGAGCCCACTTGGCTAATTCTTTGATTCTTTGAGAAACTTCTGAACAGAGCAGTCCCAAAAAAGATATCCAGCCAACAGAAGTGAAATGGTTATCAACTGAGAGAAACCATGTAAAGAAGAAGTTACAAAAGTTATCTAACTTCTAAAGGATGGGAAAGCTGTCGGTCCAGATAGTATCCCAGCAGAAGCTATTAAAGACAATATAAACACTTCAACTTGTCTACTACACAAATCCACAAGGCAAGAAAAATACAGGCAGACCAAACATGTGTATGGAGAATAGAGCTACAATACAAAAGGAAAGTCAAAGAGAACATATATGTTCCAAAATTATTTTGCAAAATATAAGTTATTCATTACTGGAAATTACAGTTAAATTAACAAATAAACAGGAAACATAAGTGAATGTATGTAAGATAAATACGTACATAGTGAATTAAGGCTACGGTTGGGTTCTGGCAACCGTACAAAAATGCCATGTCAATCACATTAAGCTCTTCCAGTCTGAAAATTGGAAACAATGAAATATAGTGAAATCTGGCTGAAACAATGAAACATAGTGAAATCTGGCTGACAAAAAAAATGTGCATCTGTGTGTGTGCATGAGTGTGTGGTTATATGTGTGATGCAAGGCACATTTCTTAATAAAAATACAAACAGGCGTAAATAAAATGAATACTTATAAAAATACAAATGAAACACACCAGACAGACATTAACCTGCAGGTGTGAGAGTAAACAAGGAAGAAGATATTAGCAACAACACAGCAAACAACAAAAATACATACACGGCTAGAGTCCATGTTAGAAATAAAAGGTAGTCCCATGGCAGATACAGGGTGTATTTTTAATGACTGTGCAGTGTTTGAAAATATTGCCAGTCCAGGTTTTGTACTTACCTATTATGTTGCATGAACTTTACAGAGGGTGAATACAAAACATGGACCGGCAATATTTTCAAACACTGCACAGTCATTAAAAATACACCCTGTACTACTGTTAGGGCATGAAGTGCTACACCTTCACATATTCTAGACATCAACTTAGGTGGCCAGTTCCCTTTCTCACCAACCAACCTTCCCAGGCAATTCCCTTAATATTCAGAAAATTGTCCGACATCCATTTTTATAGGCGGCCATACTGGTCAGAGGAAATTGTCCTGTTCCGCTGGGGATTTAGCCTAGATGGTAGGTAGGCAAGCACACTGATCACTATGCCTCTGTGGTTCCTATGTCAGAAATACTATATGCACATCTGACGGCCTACCTTTTATTTTTGGCTACTTTTCAAACAGATCCTCAACCACAGAATTCTTTTCATATTACACATATAAGTCTCTACTGTACAGTGAACTTGGGTTTGATTCACACAAAAAATGTTTTCAAATTTTTTAATTGGCCTGGGCTCCCAGGTCGACACGGCCTACAAAGGGTACCAGGAAATGCCTTAGGAAATAAAGGCAATTGCTGTGACACTGACCACATCCCCCACTGAGTGCCATTTGGTTGATAGAATTATGGGTCTGGATCGATATGTCCAATGCGCCTCAGACATGTGAAAGGGATCTTTACTTACTATTATAAGTCTTACATCACAACAGAGCTAACCAGAAAACAAACAGGATTGCTATAGGGTATATTTTTAACTGATTGACTGCCAGAAGCTGATACATAGGTGAAATGGAACGACTCTGGACTGCCAGAAACCAATACATCGGCTTGGTATAGACAGTGCGTTATTTGTTTCATTTCTCTTATTTTCTGCAATTTGTAGTGCCTGGTAAATAAAAATTTACACACATAATAGATTGCCCTTCGATCAGTGTCAGACAAGATGCACGGATTCACTGATTTTTAGGACAAAACGAGTGTTTAAGTAGTCAGTTTTCATTATTTTAGAAATGGCAACGCTTTCTAGTTCACGACCACGTAGATTTTCATCAAATTAGCATTTTAAACAATTTTAAATTATAGTTATTCTGATTTAAAGGACTTTGTGGAAGATTCTAAAACTGATACCATGTGCAGTATTCAGTGAAATTATTTAGCAGGTGGTCATAATGGAAAACAACACGAACAGCGAAAGTTCGTCATAATATGATGGTACATGTCGAATTATGCTTGCACTAATGGGCCACACTTGTGCCCCTAAATTTGCTTTGCTTAACACAAAGTATTAAAGGAGTACTTAAATAATTAAATTTTAAAAAATAATAATTATAACTAAATAGGAAATAGTGTATATATTGTTTCTCAGTACAATCTGCCTCGTGTGTTCCTAACATTTTCCATTTTGTGTGAAAATGGTGTGCTTCAAAATATGATGTTTTAATTGTGTTTTATTGGTCTTATGGAGCAGTTCTTGTGACATTGGTGAAGAAAAGTGGTGTGTTTATCATTATTCAGTAAATTTAACAGGATTATCTTCAAAGGATAAAAAAATTAATCAATAAGATACCATTTTGTGAGATGTTTTTGGAACCACCTCAAAATGTGTGCTATTAATTAAAGTAACCAAATAATGTGCTATTTTCAGTAATTAAACAGCATATTATGAGGACATTACCTATGTAAATTAATAGTATGAAAATTCATGAAACATTAATAGTGATTGTGAACGAATTGTAAAATTAACCATGTTGTGTATCACTATCAGAATGTCAACATCCATCATAATCACATTAATATTTGTGGAAAAACAAAATTTTTTCGCACAACAGTAGGAGATTACAGGCTAGGCTAGAGTTATACAGCATAGCTCATTTAGGGGAGTTAGAAAGTGAAGACAAGACGACATTGACATTCATTGACGTTCATTTAGACTATCATACATTCATTTCATCTACATTAATCATTATCATTTATATCACATTTGATGGTTGCCGTACTTCGAAATTATAATATGTCTATTAACACCATGTATTGCACATTACATGCTTGTTGCTAAAATGTTGATGTTCCATTAAACAGAAACATCAGATATAAAAGCAAGTCGAGCAGGCGTGTGTAGGAAAGACAGCGGCGAAACATCCCGAGTGCCGTATTTTGCCCCAAGATTAGATGAGTATATTTTCCCATAATTTTGATATGCACGTTTAACGACGCATCCTCTTTTTTCAGAAAAAAGGTTGTAAACAACTGTGAAATTGTATTGGAAAATATTTTACTATCAATTGTCTGATAACATAAAGCCTTACAATGTCATCATTACATGACTTCATCCAGGCTGGTAAAGAACTAGAATATACTGGAGAAAAACTGGAGAAGTGGGCAAACGAAAGATACAGAGAAGAGATGGAGAGAAAAGCTGCTCTAGAAAGAGACCAAAGAGCATTGGAAAGACAACTTCAGATAGACATGAAAGGGTTGGAAGAAGCCACTAAACAGAAGCAGATAGAAATGGACGATGCCACCAAGCAGAAACAGATAGAGGTAGAGTCACAAACGAAATTAAAGATGAAAGAAATGGAGATTGACTCTAATACCCAGATAGCCTCTACTAAATTGAAAAGTCAGGAAGAACAAAATAAATTCTCCAAATATAAAGGGTTAATAAAGCCCTTCAGTCGAGGCGATTCAATATCAGCTTGGACTGAGAATATAGAGTTCCAGCTGAGAACACAGAAAGTACCATTAAATGATTGGGCGATGATCTATATGAGAAATCTCAGTGGGGAGCCATTAAAGGTCATAGAATCTATACCATCAGAACTTAGAAGTAATTATCAGTACATTCACGATAGGATAATGCAGCATTTTCTTCTCGACGCTGCTGGATATCAGATCCAGTTGTCACAGATAAATCCAAAAGCTACTGAAACGTTCCTAGATTACGTATCAAATGTCCAGAGTATATTTAAAAAATGGCTTAGAGCAGCGAAAGTGGAAAAGAACTTTGACAAATTGGAAGACTTAATGGTGATGGATAAAGTTATTTCCACCGTTCCTACTCCGTTTGCTAAGTTCCTCCAGCAAGCAGACATTGAATCCATAGAACAACTCGAAAAACGAGGGTCTGCTTATTTTTCCTCAAACAGGGACGTATTTAAGACATCCATGCATGATACTGAAATTACTGCCTTTGTCAAAAACATACCAAATAGGTCTTACAAACAAAAAGACTATCAACACAAAGATAAACCATACCAGAAGCCACCACAATGCGGTTATTGTAAATTATTTCATCCAAGTTACGCCATGTGTGATAAGAGTCCCTCCTATCCTGCTCATCTAGAAATGATGATGAAGAAGCAGGAGAACAAACGTAATTCTTACAAACGTGCTGTTAAATGTTTTTTTTGTTCTAGTTATGGCCATTATAGTTCTAGATGTTTGGGCAGGCAAAGAATGAAGGCAAGTAATGCCGTACTCATCGATACGTCATCTGACGATGAGAGTATAATCGATTCTGAACTTGAAAATGTATTACCAACTAGTGAGTGTGAAAGTGTGAGTGCAGCTATTGATATATTAGACTTCAATAAGTGTGACACATGCCACCAGTTTCAGACAGACAGCAAACTTAAATGTGGGCATTGTATACCATGTTCCAACGAAGATGCCAATGCAGCTTTAGCCTCCAGAGGCAATTTAAAGTTCCACGATGCACTGGTAAACGAACAACCATGCCAATGTTTACTGGATAGCGGAAGTACTCTACTTGGCGTTAAAAGAGACCTAGTTAAGCCAGAAGATTACACGGGTGAGTTTGTCAAATGCCGCACTTTCTCTGGAAACATAGAGAAATACCCGCTGGCTAAAGTACGCATAAACACCCCATTCCTTTCAGGCACATTTACATGCGCAATCCTGCAAAATCCCTGTACGGATTTAATTTTAGGTTGTTTGCCATCATTGAAACAGTGTACTGATCAAGAAATATTAGCCTGGAAACAAGCACACACGGCTAATGCTGTAACAAGGTCAGATACTCAAACACATTACACTGACCTACAAAACGAAATGTTACAGTTGTTAACACCCACCGGTGCGAGTAACAGTGCTACTCGACAAGAATTCATCGAGGCACAACGCAACGATCAAACTATCACACCTTATTTTAAATTATTAGGTGAGCGAGCGAAAGTTACTAAGAATGCATCATGGTATTTTAGAGTACATAACGGAATTCTCATGCGTTATTATACAACAAATAACCATGAAATTCAGCAAACGGTGTTACCTGTAAAACACCGACAAACTGTGCTAAACATTGCACATGAGTCACCGTTTGCTGGACATTTAGCCTACGACAAAATGAGAGCCAGAATTTTGGGACACTTTTACTGGCCTAAATTTTGTAACGACATTAAAATGTTCTGTAGATCATGTAATATATGTCAACATTTAGTACGAAAGATAAAGCATGCGACAGCCGAGGTTCATCGTTCTAGTTTGGCTTCTAGACCATTGGAGAGTAAAGGCCAAATGTAACGCGATTATGCAAACAAGGGTGCCAAAACCCTCCACCCAATCAAATAGTACTGCTTTTACTACCAGATAAACGTAATTTATTACTAACATCATGGCAAGGGTCATTCAACGTCGAACGAAAGATATCAGATGTCGACTATGAAATATCGATAAAGGGAAAATTAAAGATATTTCATATCAACATGCTGAAACCTTATTTCTCACGACACGAACTGAGGACAGGCGAACAGAGTGCACCTACACCAGTTAACCGGACGACAGACGTACATAACACAACTACACTAGGTAGGGCGACAGATCATGACGACATCGCAAACACACTTAGCCAGGAAACAGTATACACAGCTAGTACAATAACAGTACTTAATCAGACGGATGACGACGGAATAGAATTACCTGTCCCGACAGTTGGCACGACAGGGACAATCGATAGCATACGTATAGAAACGAAACTGACAGACGAGCAACGACAGCAACTGATAGAACTAGTAACTGAGTACAAGGACATCTTCTCCGACATCCCATGTAGGACAGACAGAATACAACACTCTATAAGTCTGACTGATAGCACACCTATCAAATGTAGACCTTACTCCATCCCATTGAGTTACAGGGAAAATCTTGATAAGGAATTGTTAAATCTAGAGTCGAGTGGAATAATTCAGAAATTTCAGTCAGAGTATTCTTTTCCAATAGTCCTAGTCAGAAAGAAGGACTCGACCATCCGCCTCTGCGTCGATTATAGGCGCTTAAACAACGTGACCAGGGTCGACGCTGAGCCTATCCCATCATGTGAGGACCTAATCCTTGATATGTCAACATCACGTATCTTCTCAAAACTAGATCTCACAAAAGGTTATTGGCAGGTCCCAATGGAATCTTCTTCAATTCCTATGACAGCTTTCTCAACACCTTTAGACCTGTACGAGTGGCGCTTTCTTCCTTTCGGTCTTCGGAATGCACCAGCCACTTTTGTCCGTCTCACTAGGAACCTTCTCCACGGAGTGACCAATACTTCGACCTATATAGATGACATTTGCATCCATACAGCAGACTGGACAACACACCTACTAAAACTGTGACATGTCTTCGACAGATTGCGATTATTTGGTCTGACAGTGAAACCCACCAAAGTGGAATTGGGAATGGAAGAAATTGATTTTTTGGGCCATACAATAACCAGAGGCCAATTAAGAACTGATGAGAAAATAGTGACCAAGATTCTCAATCTAACTATGCCTACGACCAAGAAACAGGTCCGTAGCTTACTTGGTCTTGTCAACTATTACAGCAAATTTATTTCCAATTTGGCTGAAATTACCAGTGTGTTTTCTAATGTTCTAAAAGCATCTGTAAAACTTAATGTACAGGATGCAGAGTTAATCAGTGCGTTATCAAAATTGAAACATTTATTTGCGTTCCACCTATCTTGCGTTTGCCTAATGTCAATCTTACGTATTATCTCCGCACAGACGCAAGCTCCATTTCCATTTCAGGAGTCCTAGGCCAATTGTATGAAGGCAAGTTTCACCCAATAATGTACATGAGTCGCAAGATCAGCCCAGCTGAAAGAAGGTATTCTGCTTCTGAATTAGAAGCTTTAAGCGTGATATATTGTGTAAGAAAACTACATCGATTCCTGGCGGGTACAGAGTTTGTTATCGAGACCGATAATTCGCCTCTGACGGTCATGCAAACAGGTGTTCATAGGAACAATAGGATCTACAGATGGTCCTTGATTTTGCAAAATTACGCCTTCACGATTAAACATTTGAAGGGCAGTTTGAACGTTTTAGCTAACACTTAGAGCAGACCTTCTCCCATTGAAATACCTGAAATACGAGAAGAGAGCGACCTTACATCACCAGAAACATTGACACTGTAATTGCTTAGTGCCCTATGTGGTGATTGTGAAACACTAAAGTGCGTTACCATCGCCAGTCGCTTACATGTATGTAATATAAACTGTGTCGGCATTAGTGGTATGAACAGACGCATTTGTGAATTGTCTACACCACTACCACTTATACCACCCTTCAGTGGATCGAATTTGAGACTTGAACCTACACCAACCAGTAGCATACCCTTAGTATGAACTTTACCCAGGACAAGAGCGTAAATCAGACTTTGTCTACCTGAACGTTGTTTTCTAGGACATTCTACAGAGAACACAGCTCGAACTTCACACCTGGATGTAATTAGTTAGTGTAGTTAGTTAATCTATTATTTGTGATATGTATATAACATGTTTTTATAAACAGTCGTGTATAACTTCATATTTTGTGAAAATATTAGAATTATTTCTATAGATTTACCATATAACTTTATTTAGGACATTTCATAGTTATAATTTACCTATAGTTAGTTAAGAACTTAGTTAAGTGAACATCCACATCATATTACTTTAATTTATCACCATTTAAACTTATTTAATTAGATAAGTTAGTCAAAACATCATTTACAAATTAACCCGATCATTTAATCATTTATACCATTTTAGGCATTAATATACTAAATAACCCATTCTTCTTAAATGAAATTAATTAGTTAGATTATTTCCCTTAGATAAATTTAGAACAGTGCACCAACTTAGAATAGATTAGTTAGAGCAGTCATTACTATAGGATTGGTAGCGAACAATCCGTGTCAATCATGTATATTTTTGTATATATTGACAAGTGCATAAACATAGCACAGTCCATCCATCCATCATGTGCCATGCCGGTAAGCGTGGGCGGTCATGTTCTGCCATCTCACTCGATCAACAGAGTCGTGGATCAGTTCCGTGTTTTTGTCTCGACCATGCCACAAGGCCAAGCCATCTAGATACTTGTTTCTAGGTCTTCCCCTTGGTCTGTTCCCCTCGATCTTACCAGTTGTCACCAAGTTCTCCAAATCATTTCTTCTCATAACATGCCCAAAAAATTGTGACTGTCTACGTCTAATGTCTCTGATCAGTTTACGATCTTCATTTGTTTCTTGAAGGACTTGTTCATTGGTCTTTCTGGCTGTCCATGGTATTCTTTGCATTTTCCTCAGAAACCACATTTCTACAGCCATCAGATGTTTTTCAGCCTGGCTGCTCATTGTCCAAGCTTCACATCCATATAAAAGTACAGGTTCTATGTAGCATCTCAACACTCTTTTTCTCGTTTCAATTGACATCTTTTTATTGGTCAGTATGTTTTTCATCTTGCTAAAGGCTACTTTTGCCATGGCGATTCTTGTTCTAATCTCTTCAAGGCATCTCCCATCAGATGTTATTACTGTTCCGAGGTAATTGTACCTATTCACTTGTTGAAGAATATTCCCATTTACTTGTATATTACACTGTGGTATTTCGTTCTTCTTAGTGACGACCATAATCTGTGTCTTTTTACAATTTAATTCTAACCCTTGTTGTTCACTGTGTGTAACAACCGCATCTACTAAATTTTGCAGGTCCTGTTCATTGTCTGCAATCAAGACTGTATCATCTGCATATCTAATGTTATTGATGCATCGTCCCCCAATGTTGATTCCTTCCATATTTTCAATATTTCTGAAAATATTTTCACTGTACAGGGAAAACAGATCTGGAGACATTACACATCCCTGTCTCACACCTCTCTTAATAGACTGATATTGGCTTACTTCATTATCAACTCTTATGGCAGCTTGTTGTTTCCAATATATGTTTTTTACAAGTCTAAGGTCTTTCCCATCAATTTGTAGTTCTTCAAGCATCCTTATCATGTTGACATGTCTCACTTTATCAAAAGCCTTTGTGTAGTCAATGAAGCAAAGGTGTAGATCTTTGTTTACTTCTATAGAACGTTCGATTACGGTTCTCAGTATATACACAGCATTTACTGTACCCTTGCCTACTACAAACCCACATTGTTCTTCTCCTATTTCAGGTTGTATTTTCCTCCTAACTCTTTGCATGATAATTCTTAGCAAAATCTTCGTGATGTGACTCATTATACTAATTGTTCGATGTTGATCACATTCCAAGGCTCCTGATTTCTTTGGGATTGCAATAAATACAGAATTACATAACTCATGAGGTATGTTTCCAGTATCATATATTGTATTAAGCAGACTGGTAACTTTATCTATTCCATATTCTTCTAAAGCATTAATCATTTCTGTTGTGACGCTGTCTGGACCGGGGGTTTTGCCAGATTTCATATGATTAAGAGCATTCTGAACCTCCATCTTCAAAATTGCTGGCCCTTCATTGTTATTTTGAACAATATATTGTTCGTCTCTGCTATCGTCATAAAGGTTTTTCACGTAATCTGACCATACATGTAAAATCTGATCTTTTTCTATTATGACTCTTCCATCTTTTGTCTTTAGGCAGCCTGCTGATGTACGTGTTCTTTGATTAGTAATCTCCTGAATTCTTTTGTGCATTAGTTTTGCATTTTTACTGTTGTGTTGTTTTTCAATTTCTCTGCAATTTTTCTCAAGCCATGTTTCTTTAGCCTCCTTACATAAGGTTCTGACTTTTCTGTGAATTTCTTCATATTTGGCAGGATTAGTTTTGTTCCGTCTTCTTGTTTCCATTAGTTGTAAAATTTCTTCAGTCATCCATGTCTTATGGCCAACTTTCTTTACTTTTGGAATAGTTTTTTCTGCTGCACAACTGATTGAATTCTTCAGCATTTCCCATTGATCATCTACATCTTGAAATAGGATCTCTAGATCAGACAATAAATCAAATTTGTTCTTTACTTCTATGTTAAAATTATCTTGTATTTCTTTGTCAGTTTTCAATTTGCACAAGTCATATTTAGGGTTTCCTGCTGTATACTTGACTCTCTTTAACTTTACCCTCAATGTGCCAGTAATTAATCTGTGATCACTGTAACAGTCTGCATTTGGAACTGTTTTTACAACTGTTAATGCATTTCGAAACCTTTTGCTTATCAGGATGTAATCTATCTGGTTTTTAATCCTGCTGTCTGGACTCCTCCATGTCCATAATCTTCTAGGATGTTGTTTAAACCAGGTGTTTCCTACAACCAATTCTTGTTCTTTTGCCCATTCTACAAGTCTGTAACCTCTTTCATTTCTCTCTCCCAAACCATGGTTGCCTACACTGTATCCATCGCTTTGCTTTCCTATTTTTGCGTTGAAATCACCCATTATGATATTTATTTCTGATTTTTTACAGTTCTTCAAAGCAGACTCCATGTCATTATAAAATTCCTCTATACTTTCTTCACTGCTTTCACTTGTTGGGGCATATACTTGAATTACATTTATTTTAAAAGGTCTTCCGTTTAATTTTACTAATAGAACTCTGTCTGACACAGCCCAATATCCTTTGACAGAATTTGATGTTTGCTTATCTAATATAATGGCTACACCTCTTTGCTGTTCTTCTCCCCCCGAGTAAATAATCTTACATTCCTCTCCTGTCCTTATCCCTGCTCCTCTCCATCTCGTTTCCGATATTCCTAATATGTTAATCTTCTCTCTCTCCATTTATTTTTTGATGTCCTCCAACTTTCCATCTGCATTCATTGTTCTAACATTCCAAGTTCCTACTTTCAATGATATTAATCTTTTGCACCTAGTAGCCTGTTGACGGTCTGGAGTCACCTGGTGCGCATGACTATCCCTACCGGGCGAGGCTGCTCCTATGGAGCACCCATTTACGCCGTTTCTCTGATTATCGATAAGTGAACACAACATGATTTTCTTGGCATGTGTAAAGAAGGTAGTTTGCCATTGCTTTCCTTCCCAGCAGTGACCATACTGGTCAGTGACCGTAGCCATTGTCTCCTCAAAAAAGGAGATCCTCTGCCTACCGTCGTGAAGGTGTAGACCATAACCTACAACTATCTGTCGGCTGCTCTCCATCTTCATCCACCACCTGCACCCATGGCTTCACGTAACCCTGATCGGGGGGCTAAACGGGTACTCCACCTTGCCCAAGGGTGTCCCGTAGGCTAGCGGAGGGAAGGAGGCGCCTTACTTCTCCTTTGATAGGGGATACCCCTACCCAGCTACCCAATAGCACAGTCATGTGGCTTGAATACGCATGTAAATTCAGCCAGCTGTTTAATGTACATAATTTTGGTTCGACCATGCAATATTTCTTGAACCATATTCTAATGACAGCCTATATTTTAAAACCACTTTTTGAATGAAAGGTGAATAAAAGATGTGTGAATGGTACAGAGAAAGAAGAACGAAAGATGCGTGAAAGATAGAGATAGAACGGATGAAATTAAGAGAGTGAGAGAGATATTGCGGTATTTTTTTCACCGCACAAAATGACTTGTTTTGACTTCTTCTTCTTCTTCTGCGATCATCCGGAGTTTTTTTTTTCGGATGTGATTGCGTTGTGCCTGTTTACAGCAGAGCTGCGTTCTTGCGCCGTTAGGCCGACACATCCGACTTCTGCGGGCATTTGTTGACCGGGTTAACCTTCCCGGGGACTTGTTTTGACTTGTCTGCGTCAACCTGTGTAATCAAATGTGTGTCAATTTTTATAAGTGTGTAGTTGCCATACTTTAGTGGAAAACATAGGGAACGTATTTTGAGTATCATAAAACGGCACTGTAGACATAAATTAGCATAACACACTCATTTGTGACTACAGTAAACCACTTTACGGCGCTCGAAATAATACATACACGTATATTAGAAATGCATACACATGTCAGTTAGTTAAATACACTTTAATTTAGTAGAGAACACACAACCAACCAGAAAAACAAACAGGTAAACTTGCATACACCATTGTTTTCAAAGAACCATAACTACTCCAACAGGGGAAACAATAATATTTCTAAAGCCTTAGTGTAACACTTAAATATTTCTTCACAAGCGGGAGTGAAAAGGTGAAGAGTGGCACATTAAACATGCATACAAGTTGGGGCTTATTATATGGGAGCATGAACATTTATTGTCCATGTTTTGCACTCATAATGGAGGCAAGTTGTTAGGGACTGTTAATTTTGGACAGTCTGAGGACAGGCCATTTGGGCATTGGATCCGGTCCTACCAATTCTCATAATAGTATAGCCAACTGTACTAGTGTATTGAGCTACTCAATCAACCGAGTGAAGTGATACAACAGTGTGACAAAGGAGAGGAGAGATCTTGTCATATCCCCATAAAAGAAGTACAATACTCTCAAAGTCTTTGACAAAATTGGACAGCCAATTTTTGTAATATTACTTGTGTTACCCCCACAACTTAAAAGTTTGTAACACAACAGGAGAGGATGGAGAGCCTGTCAAAGCCTTAGGAGTTAACTCTAAGCTAATAATAGAGAGCTAAAATAGCTCTAAGCTAAAATAGAGCATAGTAATGGGGCAAGTGACGTAATAAGATAGGAGACCAGACAAGACAGACACTATCGCTATAAATAGCGATAACGGGACACCCTTGTGTCAACAAGAAGGGCAACCAGTGCATATGAGCGGAGTTGCCCAAAAGACTGGGAAACCGAGTGCACAGCCAGGGCCCAGCACGTAAACCAACAAACGCACGCTGAGCTAATTGCTGGTGGCTGAACACACCACGCTCAGCGAGGGCAGACAGACATCAGACGGCTTAGAGATCGGACGTGTATCCGCTAGGGATACTTTGTGTTTATTAAAGGACAGTATTATAGTTATATAGTCTAGCTTAGCTTCAATAGTTATAATGTATACATCATCTCCTCATTCCATTTTATCGTCATCACATTCTATGTTCAATACCGTGATGGTATTCCGCTCATGGAGCTATTGTTGATCAGCTCCAAATAAACATGTATCCTTTTACATACAATGCGAGTTGTCACTTCGTGTAGTGTAAAAGAAGGGAATCCTTGTACGCCTGTCGCAAGTGGGTTGCTGACAATTACGCCTTGGTAAGTGGAAAACTTTAATAATTTTCACCCCTTTGATTTAAATTGTTACAAAACATGTCATTATGTCATAATTTTTCTAACATCGCACACAATTAATAACACTGTCATGTTCCTTGTGCAATACACTTGCTACTACTTTAATTTGATATATAATACAATATATCTGCTACAATATTAACTATTTTTACATCATTATTGTGACACACCTCTACTTCCCAATTTCTGTTGTCCAAACCCACTTTTTTGTTTGGCAGTGAATCAGTTAACCCTTTACAGGGTGGAACGGCCATTTACGTCCGATACCGTAAACGGGCAAAACGTCCTAAACCGCCCGATACTATTATGCACTGTAAAAACGCGATCTCTCTGCTTTCCGATACTTCCGACGGCTACTTTCGCTTTCACTGATAGCTTGACAACGTGGCCGCCATTTGTAAGCACCTACTATGAATTTGAACGGACTTTTACGGACACTTTTTTGAAAGTTTTCGGGGTTTTTACGCTTAGTTTTTCAAAATGGATTTCGGCGATTCTTCAAGTGATAGCCGAGATTTCGCTAGGTTCAATTTAAATGACATTAAAGAGCACGAAGTTGACTATTAATCGCAGCTAGATATCAGTGAAAAGCGTTACTTTGCATTAGCAGTCGTGAGTCGGAATTTAAAGAAAGTGATTATGATTCTGAAAATGTGTTTGTAAATTGCCGTATAGATGACTGAAATTCACAAACAATATGCTGTATTTCGTAAATATTTGTGTTCATATATGGATTACCGACAACAATCACGTGAGTAACATATTCTGCATGCTTTTCCCTTCATTGTGTTGTTTATTTAGCTAAAATCGGTTGACTAACACCTTATTTGTGATATTTTTACTAACGCAACCCGAAATTTTACCGAACCTGAAAAAATCTTGCCCGTTCAGGGCTAAAAAACGGACAAGCATCTGCCCTGTAAAGGGTTAATGATTGTGGGGTTTTTGAAAATACTGACGTTCCAAGTTGTGTATTCACCCTCTGTAGAGTTCATGCAACATAAAAGGTAAATATAAAACTTGGAACAGCAATATTTTCAAAAACTCCAGTCATTAAAAATACACCCTGTATTTGCACACTTCAATGACAACACATGGAAACAATGTATGAGCTTCAAAATACAATACCTCATGCTGAATGCCTTGAGTTCTTTGTTGTCCTTCTCCAGTGGAATAATCTTGAACAGTCCATCATACAGACGTAATCCAATGACCCGGCATTCAGGATCAATGATTCCTATAATACCGGTCTCTGACAACCTCCCAATGCGATCCTAAAACAACATTTGTATCAACATAAGCTAATATGTCAGCGCATTTAATTTAAGCATAACTTGATGACAGCTTTCTTATGTCTTCAAGCATTTTTCCCTTCACTTGATGAAGCTTTCTAACATCTCTCTCTCTCTCTCATCAAGTGTCATTAAGCATTTTCCCGTCATGGTAGGCAGTTTTTTTTTAACATCTATGTCTCTCTCTCTTCCATTCTTTCTCTCTCTCTCTCTCTCTCTCATCAAGTGTCATTAAGCATTTTCCCATTATGGTAGGGACTTTTAAACATCTTTTATCTCTCTCTCACACACACACACACACACACAAAACTGGCCAAAACAACCAACAACAAAAAGAGAGTATACTGTTACATCTCAGATCTGTCTTCTTTCACTCTTTATCCCCCATTGGAGCATAGGGCCTCAAACAACTCATGCCAAAACATTCTATCCTTTAATATCTTTGGCAGCTCGCACCATGTCCTCCTGACATTATTCACATCTGTTTCTAGTTCTCATTTCCATGTCTGTTTTCTAGTTCTTGTTTCCATGTGTACTTTATTCACAGCTGTTCCTTGTTCTCATTTTCATGTGTACTTTATTCACATCTGTTTCTAGTTCTCGTAATCAGATTGCTACTGGTACTATTGGGGTTGGAACTCTTCGCTGGCTTCTGAGGATGGGGACGGAGCGCTTGTGGGAATGCCCCGAATGCTGTGATGTCGGTTCCTAAATCAATCAATCAATCAATCTAGTTCTTGTTTCCATGTGTACTTTATTCACATCTGTTTCTAGTTCTCATTTTCATGTGTACTTTATTCACATCTGTTTCTAGTTCTCGTTTTCATGTGTACTTTATTCACATCTGTTTCTAGTTCTCGTTTCCATGTGTACTTTATTCACATCTGTTTCTAGTCTTGTTTCCATGTGTACTTTATTCACATCTGTTTCTAGTTCTCGTTTCCATGTGTACCTTATTCACAACTGTTTCTAGTTCTCATTTCCATGTGTACTTTGTTCACATCTGTTTCTAGTTCTCGTTTCCATGTGTACTTTATTCACATCTGTTTCTAGTTCTCGTTTCCATGTGTACTTTATTCACGACTGTTTCTAGTTCTCATTTCCATGTGTACTTTATTCACATCTGTTTCTAGTTCTCGTTTCCATGTGTACTTTATTCACATCTGTTTCTAGTTCTCGTTTCCATGAGTACTTTATTCACGGCTGTTTCTAGTTCTTGTTTCCATGTGTACTTTATTCACATCTGTTTCTAGTTCTCATTCCCATGTGTACTTTATTCACATCTGTTTCTAGTTCTCATTTTCATGTGTACTTTATTCACATCTGTTTCTAGTTCTCGTTCCCATGTGTACTTTATTCACATCTATTTCTAGTTCTCATTTCCATGTGTACTTTATTCACATCTGTTTCTAGTTCTCGTTCCCATGTGTACTTTAAGGCTCCCTCTATTTCCTTTGCCCCGTGGCTTTCAGTTAAAGGGTTTTCTAGTGATACTTCTTCTTCTTCTTCTTCTTCGTTCATCCGGAGTTTTTTTTCGGATGTGATTGCGTTGTGCCTGTTTACAGCAGAGCTGCGTTCTTGCGCCGTTAGGCCGACACATCCGACTTCTGCGGGCATTTGTTGACCGGGTTAACCTTCCCGGGGGTTTCTTAGGACGTTTGACTCTCACTGTTGTGGTGTTATCCCCCATCCCAGCTGGTCCATATAGAACAGCCAAAGATCCTGGTCAGCCCTCAAGGGAAGGCAGGGGCAGACCATGGGCATTTCCCGCCATCCAAGGAGGCTTCCATACTTGCAGAGCCGATACATAGCGCTCTGGTACTGGGCTCACCCAAGGAATCGTCACGTCCTGCACATGGCTGCTTAGCCTCACTTCCGTATATTGGGCCTTCCGTTCACCATAGGCTGTTCTTCCGGAAACCAGAAGTATGCAGTCTGCAGATGACATCCACACAGTGAGCTTTCGATTCGGACTTTCCATGTAATGGATTTGCTATCCAAGCAATATTCCATTTCGTGCCACTAGGACACTTTTCCACCTTTTATGAAGTCCACACAGTGGGCTTTAGATTCGGACTTTCCACGTAATGGATTTGCTATCCAAGCAATATTCCATTTCGTGCCACTAGGACACTTTTCCACCTTTTATGAAGCCCACACAGCGAGCTTTCGATTTGGACTTTCCACATAATGGATTTGCTATCCAAGCAATATTCCATTTCATGCCTCTGGGTCTTCATGCACCTTTAAATGTCAACCTGTATGTAGTTAAAGTAAGCTGCGGTCAACTTGAGCTTGTTGATATCTCCATAGAGCTTGTCCTCAAATGAAGCAGGTGTGGGCCAAAATATCTTTCTCTGTTCTGCATACGTTGGGCAATCCTGCAGCAAATGTTTTGCTGTCATTTTTCCAGTTCTACAATTACATTCATCGGTATCTCCTATCTTTAGTTTATTGAAAAAGTGGTATTTCAGCCTGTTATGTCCTGTGCGGAGTCTGAAGATTGCTACTTGTTCTCTTCGGTCGAGTTTGTAATATGCATCATCCTTCTGATGGCCTGGATGCTCCGATTCCCATTTGGTTCTATAAGTGCTTTTTATCAACCTCTTTGCCTCATTATAGGTTATGTCTATGTCAGGCTGTGGTAGTCGTCCGCCCTCTTTTGCCAGTCTGTCAGCCTCTTCGTTTCCAGGTATACTGCAATGTGATGGGATCCACTGTATTACAACTTTTTTGGATTTCTGGCATAGACCATGGAGTGCTGCTCTTAGGTCAGTTAGTTCTGTGCTGTTATTGCTCTTCAGTATTGAGACAGCTGACTTTGCATCTGTGAAGATAGCTATTTGCTTCTCTTTATTTTCCTCCATCAGGAGCATTTCTGCTGCAGTTTTCAAAGCCTCTACCTCCGCTTTGAAGTTACTTGAAAATTTTCCAGTTGCCATTGAATGTGTTTTTTTCACTCCATTTTTTAAATTTAGGAGAATTCCTCCTCCTCCATTCTCTATTGAATTTTTGGCTGATCCATCTGTATATGCATGGGTCCAATTCCTGCTTGGGTAATGTTCTTTTATGTAGTTTAGGGTTATTTCTCTTCTTTCGGTTTCATGCTGAGTGTTCTTTTTCTCAATACCAGGAATGTTTTCTATCATCTCAGGCAGTTGCTGCTGTCTCCAAGCTGGGAACTTGTGTGCATTGTGTATGGGCTTGACTGTTGATATGTTAAGTATAGGATCTGCCCTAATCCTTCGTTTTGCAGTTTCTACAAAGTTGCTACGCTTCAGTCTTCCCTTTCCAAAACCATTAAATCTGTTGTACATAGGGTGGTCTGTCAATCTTCTAAATTTTTCTGCTTGTTGCTGGGCTCTGCTATCTCTTCTATCCTGCATTGGTTGTAAACAAGTGATCTTTTCTAGTTCATTAATAGGCGTTGTCTTCAGGCTTCCAGTTATGATTCGCATTCCTTGGTTTTGGACTCTACTTATTTTGTTAAAATTTGACTTAGCTGCTGTTGCCCAAGCTGCAATGCCATATTCCAGTACTGGCCTCACCCGTCCAGTATATAACTTCTTGAGAACTTTCTCATCTGCTCCCCACGTTGTACCAGCAAGCTTTTTCATGATTGCCATTCTCTGCCTTGCTCTTGTTCGATTTTTCTCAACCTGTGTCTTCCATGTCAGGCGACGATCAAAGGTGACTCCTAGATAGTTTGGATTTTCTTCATGGCGCAATATTTTTCCATTCACTACCAGCTTAGGTTGCTGAGTTTTATTTGAGAGGGAGAACACTGTGCATGTTGTTTTCTCCTCACTTATCTTCACTAGCCATGATTTTGACCAGTCCTCTAGCGCTAATAAGGCTTGCTGTATTCTGCTGTTAGCTGTACTAATATATTCTTCAGATGTCCATATGGCTAGGTCATCTGCAAAGGAGGATGTGTGTACTCTGGCTGGAAAATTTTCTGTGATGTCATTTATATATGCTAGGAATAATGTTGGTGAAAGAACTCCTCCTTGGGGGACACCTTGCTCCAGCAGCATCATTTTGCTTGTTTGTCCTTGTACTTTTGTCCTGGCAGTTCTGTTCTCAAGGTAGTGGCTGATCCATTTATACATTTTTCCACAAACATGCATGTTTTGCAGTTTTACTTTCAGTCCTTCCTTCCATACTTTATCAAATGCTTTTTCTAAATCTATCCAGACTGCTAGTGTGTGCTTTTTCTCTTGGAAGGCATCCTCTATTTCCTGAGCTATATAGGTTATTTGATCTTCAGTGGATCTGTATTTTCTGAATCCTGCTTGGTGTGGTGTTAAGAGTTTGTTTTCTTCCAGATGCCATGTTAGCCTGCCATTGATAATGCGTTCCATTAATTTTCCTACACAGCTAAGTAGACTGATAGGTCGATAGCCATTTGGTTCTTCCAGGTCTTTTCCTTTCTTTGGGACTGGTATTAGTATAGCTTCCTTCCATGCCTGTGGGACTATTCCTCTCTTCCAGCTGTTATTTAGGACTGCTAGTAGTTTCTTCTTTGCCTTGGTGCCTAGTCCTATTAGCATTTCATTTGTGATTCCATCCTTTCCTGGTGATTTCTTCTTTTTTAGGGTATTCATTGCCTGTTCCATTTCTTCCATTGTTAGATTTGCCATCATATATTCTGCTGCTGTCTCTGTATTTCTATGATGTATCTGTTTGTCTTTGATTGCTTTCTTCTGTTCGGTTGTAATATCAATGTGGTTTGCATTTGCATAGTGTTCCATTAGTGCATTTGCAGCCTTTTTTCCTGTAAGCAAGGCATTTCCTTGTTTAATTGTTATTTGTTTGTTTCTAGGTCCTTCATTGTTCATGGCTTTCACTAGTTTCCATAGTTTGTTTCCATCCCTGTCAAAATTCAGGTTTTCTGTTTTTTCCCTCCAACAATCTCTTGTTGTTTGATTTACTGTTCTTTTATATTTTGCTGAGATGGCTTTGAGAGAGATGTTTGCTTCAATTGTTTGTTCTCTCTCTGCTGTCTTCCTGGCATCTTCAACTTTGTCCTCCAAACTTTGTAGTTCTTCAGTCCAGTATGGTTTGTAATTTTTCCTCGCTCCTCTTGGAATGGACTCAGTGGCTGCCTGTATTATCGCTCTGTTTAGACTTTCCACCATTTGCTTTATGTTGCCATATCGTGTATTTATGTTTTCACAATATTTGTCTGTTAGTATGGCAAATCTGTCCCAATCTGCCCGTTTGTAATTCCAGCGGGGCAAGGGCTTTTGCTCCTGTGGAACATACTCCATATTCATTTCAAGCTTGATTGGTCTGTGGTCACTACCTGCTAATTGGTCCAGCACATGGCGATCGATTTTGTGGAGGATGTCTCCTGTGCAGAAAGCTAAGTCTGGAGTAGAAGTGGTAAGCCATCTTCTGGAGTAGAAGCTCGGTGTGTCATCCGCTTTGTTGAGTAGATGGAGATTTGAGTCTATTTCCCAGTCCTCCAATTCATCTCCTCTTTTGTCAGTATCTGGGTATCCCCATCTTTCTGAACGGCTATTAAAGTCTCCGACAATAATGCAGTTTGTGTCAGTTATTTTCATGATTGAGAGTGTAAGGTCCTTATCTGCTGGGCTATACAGATTGTAGATTCTTATTTTCACGTCCTTTATCATTATATCAACACCTATAATTTCCGTTTGGTTGTCAGAGATCACAGATACTTCGCTGCAAGGTATTGTATTTCGTGTAAGTATTAGAACTCCTCCTTTGTGTCCTTCGCGGTTGAAACGTGTGGCCTGATATCCTCTGACTGAGAATTTGTGATTGGCGTTGAGGTGTGTCTCTTGAATGCATGCCACATCTATTCTATCTTTATGAAGACGCTGTGTTAGGGAGTCTTTCTTCTTGTAAACTCCTTCGGCATTCCACTGTAGTATGTTGAGTGTCCGGGGTATTTGGTCAATAGCTCTTAACCTACTCCTCTGTGCCTTGACTCCACAGCACAGGGGAAGGTGACCACCAGTAGTCATGGGTGGACCCCCTCGAGGCAGGGGGCCCGGCACTATCACCGCCTGATGGGACTTCACGGGATTAGCACCATATCGATTAATTTTGATTTGTGACATCATGAATTAAGTTACGTTGCACTGCTTTGTCAAGCCTGTGGCTCAGTACATCCGATTTCGACAAGCATTTATTCGGGATGCTTTCCCTAGCCTTTGACTGTCCCCAGTCTACCTACAAGGCAGCAGGTTTTACATTGCACTGCTTTGTCAAGCCTGTGGCTCAGTACATCCGATTTCGACAAGCATGTATTTGGGGTGCTTTCCCTAGCCTTTGACTGTCCCCAGTCTACCTACAAGACAGCAGGTTTGTGTGTCTCTTCGTCTGGTCCCTCTCCCTTGACCTGTCCGACATGGGTGCCCCTACCAGTAGCTGTGCTACCGTCGGCATAGCTCTTGGGGTCATTGGGACGCACAAGCCCCTCTACCTCGTCACGGTGGACACACAGCAGAGGGGTTCTAGTGATACTATACTCAGGTTTTCTAAACAGGTGTCCTGTCCTATCCAGCTGTAGCATTCTTCCCTCACCTCTTCATTTATTGGAATCTGAGCTAATCTGTCTCCCCAGAAATACTCCCATTTTATCTCAATACTCCCATACTCTCACAGGCATCTATTTTAAATAAGAGGCTGGGTCAATTCTGAAGTCGTGTAACGATGAAAAGTCCCACCTCGGGGAGAATTTCAGCACAGGAAGATAGATCAGCAGTCAAGTGCACTAGCCACAGTGCAGCCATAGCTCCTAGACTGTCATTCATGAAACGGAAAAACATCAGTTGAAATGATGATAGAACTTCAGAATAAGGTATATGGAGGAACATGTCGAAAGGCACTTGAAATTGGTTACATATAAATGACAAAATGCTTCGTCAAGACTACTTTAATTTAATTGTAACTGTAAAATCCACTATCTGAAATAAAAATAGACATTATGTATCCAAATTGTATCTGAGAAGAGATGACAGCCATGTGGTTTATTTTACAAACAAATAAACAATATATAAATCACTTGAAAATACAACCAATATCCCCACTAATGATGAAAAATTAGTGAAATAACTATGTTTCTCCAGTCTTCTTGGTTATGAACAAATAAACTACTGGACAACCAGAAATGCTTGCAGATATTTTATTACGTGAGAAATTAAACAATTACACAGTTAAACCTTAAAGAGAGTAACTTACATTACAAAAATATGAATATCCATTCCCTACTGGACACTGCATATCGCTATATTGCAGAGACTAGTATGCTGCCTGTTGGTCTTATGGTCATGTCTTTGCATTCCAATGAAGCAGATTTCTTCTTCTTCTTCTGCTGCGTTCATCATGAGAGTTTTTTCGGACATGATTGCATTGTGCCTGTTTACAGCAGAGATGTGTTCTTGCGCTGTTAGGTCGACACATCCGACTTCTGCGGGCATGTATTGACCTGGTTAACCTTCCCAGGTGAGGAGACTTTATTTAATTGACCTGGTGTAGCAGGCAGACCCAGCCTTAAATGAAACAAATATGGCCAGCACAATATCACATCTTCCCTTGAGTGCCAATTGGTCTATTAAGATAGAGTGCTGGTACTATGTACCTGCCACTCTGTGGCAAAGGGTTTACAAACACAATTCGTAATCTCGCATACTTGGGTTCAACATACAACTGCGGATGATTTGGCAGCACACCACCTTGCGTTGGTTTCCATACAACGGTATAAGTGCCGGTCGTTTAGAAAGCAATGGCAAACTACTGAACGTAAATTAATTAACCAAGAAATCACAAATAGCTAAAGAATGCTGGGGTTGACTGACGTCCTGTATAGGATATGCAACTAACTTAACCATGTACCCAAGACACCTCAAAATGTGTAAACGGCGCCTTAACTTAAGTGACCTGACATCAATGATACTAAAATCAACACTTCTATAACACTGAACAATCTTAAGGAATACCTGAACATTTCCATGGGCTCTGGTTATGATTTCAATGTTCTCTCCATCCACCTGACACTCCAAAATCATAGCATTGTATCGATGTGTTAAGAGAAACATCAGATCTTTTGTCTCTCCCTGCAAGAAATATACACAAAAGAATATAAGCATACACGTTATGCATACTTTGGTATACATTCTTTAGAATATACCAGAATCCGAACATATAAAAAATATTCTCTTGTGGATAGGTTTTCACATTTTAAAATTCTTCCATCGTGTCACAGTTTTGAATTTAAGTAAAATTTTGAAGAACATGTATCTTTCTAGAGGAAATATATGGATGTGAGTCATTGTCTATTTTGAAATCACTAAGAAGAAAAACAAGGCTTCTGAACTTAAATGTTACAGAAAAATTCTAAAATACTGTAGATCAAGATAAAGAAACATACTGTAGATCAAGATAAAGAAACATACTGTAGATCAAGATAAAGAAACATACTGTAGATCAAGATAAAGAAACATACTGTAGATCAAGATAAAGAAACATACTGTAGATCAAGATAAAGAAACATACTGTAGATCAAGATAAAGAAACATACTGTAGATCAAGATAAAGAAACATACTGTAGATCAAGATAAAGAAACATACTGTAGATCAAGATAAAGAAACATACTGTAGATCAAGATAAAGAAACATACTGTAGATCAAGAATCATGTCTCAGAAATTGACATATTTGGGCCAGATTAAACATGTTTTACAAGATCTGAACATCAAAGAAGGCTGGTTTATAAACAGCGTCATGTCTCAAAAACCAGAATACTTTGGCCTGTCACAGTGGTTTGGTAAGCACAGTAATGGAAGGCACCGTTACTGTAAGAACAGGCGGTGTTCAACCAACACGAGGGTGTACACAGGACACCCTGAGCATGAAAATCAATGACACAGAAAATGGTGAAGTATCGAGAATCTTCACTGTGGCTGTGCTGAGAGTGTAATTTACATCCCCAAGTAAAGGACAAGAAGTCCACATTTTAGTCCAACTGCCCAGTGTAGGGGTTGAACCCCTTTACCTCGGGATCAGCACACCGGATGCTTAAGAACGTGCATTCTTATCCATTTGGCCATGCTGACCTCCACACGTTCAATGATAATGATGCCAGCGTGTTCAGGACTACCACATGTATAGCGAACACATGATACTGACATGTGATCTAATAGTCCGCTTGGGTGGATGTGGTTTTTGCCAATGACATTGTATGTTAGGAGATACGGATATTCAACTATCTTATTCTTTCATTCATTTGAAATTTTTCTATAACTGCAATGTTGTCTCTTGTATGAATGAAACTGTCTTTTTTTTAGTTCACTCAGTGGTCCTTCCATTGTTGCTTCTCCAGGCCAGAAGGTGTCCCTATAAATGTCATATTTTGGGCAATCTTGGAGTATGTGATCTGCTGTCTGCAGCGCCAATCCACATGTGTACATGGCTGATTCGCCAATCTTGAATTTTGTATACATGTGGTTGTGTAATCTATTGTGTCCTGTTCTGAGGCGCAGAATAATGATTTGTTCTGGCCTGTCCATAAGGTGTTAGTCATCTTGAGCAGATTTTGGTGACTTTCTGATGAATTTGATAATTTTTTTCTTTTGGTGGTATGTAACGGTTCAACTACCATTGCTGCCACATCAATGTACCTACTGACGTCATAAATGTATCCAGACACGATACATACACTATAGCACTCTGTAATCATTGCCTTCGAGATGTTCCTGACTGATGATGTACTAATATTATGATTGTGATTGGGACATGACGCCTGCTGCTCTTAAATCCAATAATCATCCTTCGTTTGAGATCGTATGAAAGAATGAAAGTTGGAGATCGTATGGAAGGATGAAAGTCTGAGATCATAATTAAATATGAAAGTTGGAGACATTATGGAAGGATGAAAGTTTGAGATCGTATGTAAATATGAAAGTTGGAGATATTATGGAAGAATGAAAGTTGGAGATCCTATGGAAGAATGAAAGTCTGAGATCATATGTAAATATGAAAGTTGGAGATATTATGGAAGGATGAACTTCAGATCATATGGTGTCATTGCATGGAAGGAAGTCGAACACACAAATTGATCCATGCCATCGGAGATCACAATTTGTGGAAAGGCATGATTGCCCACACCAGCCGGCAAGGCACTGGATGATGATGATGATGATGATGGAAGGACGAAAGTTTGGAAATGTCTGTTTTCACTGCTCTCCAGCATTTGATTCCTTACAAAGTTCTGGGATATACACATCTGCCATAGTCTTAATCTGGTGTTTGTGCAATCAGACAAATTAAATGTCCTACATGGCTTGGTTAATGTAGAACATCAAAACATTAAGTAAGAAATAACCAGTACAACAACTCGTCACTTACTGAAAACCTAAAGCATTTTTAGAAAATAGTTTTCTCACCTGTGGTCGAAACAGTTCAATAACAGCAATGCGGCCATATATCATAATCTCCTTTATTGGTCGAAGGCCCTCGGGAGTGACCACATAAATCTCTAATCGAGTATTTTTGGCAATAATCAAGTTCAAATCAGTTGGCGATGTGAAATTTCCTGAAATAAAAATACTTCAAATGTAATTAAAAATTACAAGATTAATGTACGAGTTCATCATAATAAATAAAGATGACTGATGCCTTGCCATCTAGATAGACGATAGTTTGTAAAATGGAGTTATTCCTCCCCATAACACAACGCCTGGGCTGAATTTAGAGACCATGTGTTGCCCATGCAGCATGACCCCTCTCTTGACCTGCCTAATTCACTTCAGAGAAAGGTAACACCAATACGTCTGGAACAAGACAAGCTGTAGAAGTTGCTTCAGTAATGCAATGCTCTAACTGTCCACCTATCGGAGCTTCCATCTTAGACCAGTTGCTGACCAAGGCTTGGGGGGCCTGGTCTGCCCTGCCATGACAATAACTAAAGAACAATGCTCTAACTGTCCACCTATCGGAGCTTCCATCTTAGACCAGTTGCTGACCAAGGCTTGGGGGGCCTGGTCTGCCCTGCCATGACAATAACTAAAGAACCAATTAATGATAACCATAATTTAAGATAGGTTTTCAAAGAGGCACTGTGGCTTGGGAGATGGTGAAACTGCATTTCACAATTCCTCGACATAATTGAGTTAAGGGTTGTAAATCAGCTGCAGGAAATTAGGAAGCCACTCTGCATTAATTTTTATGGTAAGAGGCATCAGCCGTTCAGAAGGCAATAGCAAACTAATGAACTAAATAACTGCCTAGTGTATCACAAACAGGCAACATATGCCGTCCTGTAAAGGACATTCAACTATCAACTATAGTTGCCCTTTGTGGTTGCAAGTCAGTTCTCAGAACCTAAGAATCTCCTAATAAGAACAACCAATGAACATCTAAGTCAGCAGTCTGCCAACAACACAATGATACTGCAGGCAGAAACAGACACCTAGAAGTCATAATCCTGTCCCAGTGCCTTACTGAAAGAAGCAAAGATACTTAAGAGAAAGTACAAAACATTGTGGAATCAGAAAACAGGCCACAATTTCCCATAAGATCCCCAATCTAACCCTAGACAGAGATCTGCTCAAGACCCCAGAGACCAGCAATCTTTTTGTGGCATTGCGCCGGTGTACTGTTGCAGTCACTCATTGTGCAAACCTTGACTGGCTCCTTGCCGTCTTGACAGACAATAGTTTGTAAAATTGTCTCCATAACACAAAGCCTGGGCTGAATTTATAGACCATGTGCAAACCTAAGATCTTGCAAAGTCACTCAGCGTGACAACTTATAACCACCATATTTTTATACACAGTAATCATTGGATATATTAATTTTATCATAATCTGTATGAATGTGTTTCCTTTAAATTAAATAGCTTTTCACCCGGGAAGGTAACCCGGTCAACAAATGCCTGAAGAAGTTGGATGTGTCGGCTGAAGGTGCAACTATTACAGCTCTGCTGTAAACAGGCACAACGCAATTATGTCTAAAACAACAGTCCGGATGAACGCAGAAGGAGAAGAAAAATAATCACTTTTATATTCTATGTAGAGTATTTAACACTTTAATACTTATCTCTGTGCTTGCACTAATTCAGTTTTGAAGGATAATATATCGCCACCCCGGGAAGGTTAACCCGGTCAACAAATGCACGCAGAAGTCGGATGTGTCGGCCAACAGCGCAAGAACGCAGCTCTGCTGTAAACAGGCATCACGTACAGAAAAAAAACTCCAGATGAACGCAGAAGAAGATATATCACCAAATGTAACATTCCATTTGGACAGAAGGGGATATAACGCCATACTAGAGTCACTGTATTGTTTATTTTATTTCATGTAACTTCTGCAATTTCAATGCTCAGTGAACGAACATTCACGTTATGTTTGTTCATTGTGGTTGTGAATCATGTTTGGTCCAAACCTACTTTTGGGGGGCACTGAATCAGTTGAAAGATGGTTGCTCTGCATTCATTTACCACAAAGCTGGTTGCGTCCAACACATCCAACTTCGCCACTACATTTGTTTGATTGGAACTCTCCTCCTCCCCCCCCCCCCCCTTTCAAATGATCCCTACTATCTCACCCAGACTGCAATGATAACTGTGCTCTTGTACTGACTTCATTAGTTTTTCAATACTGGTTTGTTTTTTCGCAAGCTTCTGAACTCAAGTATAGTCTTTAAACATTCTACTGCTTCTAGTGCACTGGACTGATTTTTGCATGTGGATTAGCTTTCCCTATTATCAGTGTCCCTTGTCATCAGGCAAACCCACTCTGACTTCTGAGGTACTTGTAATTTGCATCCCCAAGTCAAAGACGAGAAGTCGACATTTTGTCCAACTGACCAGAAAGTCATAGTTGAACCCACTATCTCTGCATCAGCACACCGGCAGTTTCAGAGCACGCGCTCATATTCATTCGGCCAAGCTTACCTCCATTGCCATTTGTGTTGCAGGTGGTAATAATGTGTCATGAGCATTCTGAAGATCAGGTATTTCTATCCCTCTCATTACAAAAGGTTGGTCTCCCTGGCCGAGGTGTTAGCAGCTTTCTCTGTAACCCCAAATACTCTCGTGGTTGACGTGAGCGCACGAGAATTGGAAGCAGTTCGAGTCGCGCCAGTGACTTATGAGAGTATGGAGCCGGTCGCTCAGAAAGCAATGGCAAACTACTGAGCGTAATCTTGAAAAGAAATCAACAAATCAGCTAAAAGATGCTGATGTTGATAGCGATGTCCTGTAAAGGATATGCAAAACATTTTTTTTTTCATTACAAAAGGATTATACTGTTAAAAGAAAAAAGTTAGTTGCATATCCTTTACAGGACGTCGCAGTCGACACCAGCATTCTTTGCTGTTGTGATCTCTTGGCAAGTTTACGTTCAGTAGTTTGAAATCGAAGTGATTATTCACAGCTCACTGTGAATAATGCCTCCCTACGCTCAGTATTATTTACAGTCACGGCTGGTCACGTGACGTTTACTACCGTTGATACATTCGAGGAATATAAACTGGGATATGCTGGGGGGGGGGGGGGGGGGGGGGGCTGCATTTATTAATTACAGATATAGACATATAATTAATATAATATAAGTATAAGTTGAGTTGAGTTGAGTCAAGAGCCGGCATCACTGCACTCAGGACATTCCCATACGTGTTCAGTCCCCTCGTTCAACAGCCAGTGAAAAGTCATACTACTAATCGTTCCCACCTCTATCTGATTAAATGTTCTCCTGGTCTTCCCTCTGTTTTGAGATTCTTCCAGAACTCCTGCCAATCCCCCGCAATCTCATTCTTTCTACATATGGGTTCTCAATCTGTTCCTCCGCCTTCTCCACCTGGTCCCACAAGGGCACGACCACCTCCCCCTTGTCCATACCACCAAGAGGTGCATTCCCTGCTAGCCTATCAGCCTGTTCATTCCCCCGTACACCCGTACACATGTAGAAGATAAGCAAGTGATATTGTGTAATGTATTTATTGAAATAAAGAATCATATAAATTGAATGTGTTGTCGATCACTTCTGGTTGAGTGTGGTGGACTGCTAGACCTATCGATGGATGCAATACATGTTTCTGGGTTTCTTGTAACTCTCAATATTATTAGCAGTGCGCTGTGTATAATGCTCAGTAGGCCAATCATTCGCAGCGTGCTATGAATAACGCTCAGTATTATTTGCAGCACGCTGTGAATAACGTTCAGTATTTTCTGTCTGAATGACCAGCACCCATACCATTTCGTAAAAAACCAACGCAAGGTGGTCTGCTGCCAAATTGCCTGCAGCCGTGTTTTGAACGTGGGTATGTGAGATTACGAACTGCATCCGCAACCCCATAGCCACGGAGCCATACTGTACCTTGTCAATATTTCCTCTAACCTTTCTCATGATGCTTTTATTATATAAATTAAACAGATAAGGACACATGTAGACAGTAGAATAATAGGATCTATGTAGCACCTTGACACTCCTTTATATACTGCATGCAAATGGCGGATTTTTTTTTTTTTTTGCACTTGCTCACTTTGAACTCAAGTGTAGTCCATAACACTACTTCATGCTTTCCATGTGTAGTTCTGGTTGCGTAGTGGCTAGATGCTCGCCTACTGGCCTGATGGTCACGAGTCAAATTTTGTTTATTAACCTGGGCTCCCAGGTTGACCCAGCCTAAAATGTGTACCAGAAAATCTATGGAAAGTGAAGGTGACCAACATGATACCGAGACCACGTCATCCACTGGGAGCTGATTGGTCTAGAAAAATATGCGTCTAGCACCATATGCACAATGTGCCTTAAGAGTTAAGGTATTATATAAGAGGATCTTTAACTTTTACTTCTCTTGTCCATATACTCAAAAGGCTATACCAGGATATCCATGAGGCCATTATCTATATGGTAAAAACTAAAATGCAGTAATGGGCCCTTTTCCACACCTGGAGTCAGTCATATTATTGGGTTTCTTCTTCTTCTGCGTTCATCCGGAGTTTTTTTTTCGGACGTGATTGCGTTGTGCCTGTTTACAGCAGAGCTGCGTTCTTGCGCCGTTAGGCTGACACATCCGACTTCTGCTGGCATTTGTTGACCGGGTTAACCTTCCCGGGGGTTTCTTAGGACGTTTGACTCTCACTGTTGTGGTGTTATCCCCCATCCCAGCTGGCCAAAGGCATCCTGGTCAGCCCTCAAGGGAAGGCAGGGGCAGACCATGGGCATTCCCCGCCATCCAAGGAGGCTTCCATAATTACCGAGCCAACGTAGAGCGCTCTGGTACTGGGCTCATCCAAGGAATCGTCACGTCCTGCACATGGCTGCTTAGCCTCACTTCCATATATTGGGCCTTCCGTTCACCATAGGCTGTTCTTCTGGAAGCCAGAAGAATGCAGTCTGCAGATGACATCCACACAGTGAGCTTTCGATTCGGACTTTCCACGTAATGGATTTGCTATCCAAGGAATATTCAATTTCGTGCCACTAGGACACTTTTTCCACCTTTTATGAAGCCCACACAGTGAGCTTTTGATTCAGACTTTCCAAGTAATGGATTTGCTATCCAAGCAATATTCCATTTCATGCCTCTGGGAGGCTTGTGTAACCGACATGCCTGTGGTATGAAGTGTGGCAGTCTAAATACTTCTTCATGCACCTTTAAATGTCAACTTGAATGTAGTTAAAGTAAGCTGCAGTTAACTTGAGCTGGTTGATATGTCCATAGAGCTTGTCCTCAAATGAAGCAGGTGTGGGCCAAAATATCTTTCTCTGTTCTGCATATATTGGGCACTCCTGCAGCAAATGTTTAGCTGTCATTTTACCAGTTCCACAATTACATCGGTATCGCCTATCTTTAGTTTATTGAACAAGTGGTATTTCAGCCTGTTATGTCCTGTGCGGAGTCTGAAGATTGCTACTTGTTCTCTTTGGTCGAGTTTGTAATATGCATCATCCTTCTGGTGGCCTGGATGTTCTGATTCCCATTTGGCTCTATAAGTGCTTTTTATAAACCTCTTTGCCTCATTATAGGTTATATCTATGTCAGGCTGTGGTAGTCGTCCACCCTCTTTTGCTAGTCTGTCAGCCTCTTCATTTCCAGGTATACTGCAATGTGATCCACTGTATTACAACTTTTTTGGATTTCTGGCATAGACCATGGAGTGCTGCTCTTAGGTCAGCTAGTTCTGTGCTGTTTTTGCTCTTCAGTATTGAGACAGCTGACTTTGCTTATTTTGGTCCATCAAGAGCATTTCTGCTGCAGTTTTCAAAGCCTCTACCTCTGCTTTGAAGTTACTTGAAAATTTCCCAGTTGCCACTGACTGTTTTTTTTTTCATTCCATTTTTTAAATTTAGGAGAATCCTCCTCCACCATTTTCTATTGAATTTTTGGCTGATCCGTCTGTATATGCATGGGTCCAATTGCTGCTTGGGTAATGTTCTTTTATGTAGTTATAGAGTTATTTTTCTTCTTTCGGTTTCATTCTGAGTGTTATTTTTCTCAATACCAGGAATGTTTTCTATCATCTCAGGCAGCTGCTGCTGTCTCCAAGCTGGGAACTTGTCTGCATTGTAAATGGGTTTGACCGTTGATATGTTAAGTATAGGATCTGCCCTAATCTTTTGTTTTGCAGTTGCTACAAAATTGCTATGCTTCAGTCTTCCCATTTCAAAACCATTAAACCTGCTATACATAGGGTGGTCTGTCAATCTTCTAAATTTTTCAGCTTGTTGCTGGGCTCTGCTATCTCTTCTATCCTGCATTGGTTGTAAACAAGTGCTCTTTTCTAATTCATTAACAGGTGTTGTCTTCAAGCTTCCAGTTATGATTCGCATTCCTTGGTTTTGGACTCTACTTATTTTGTTAAAGTTTGAATTAGCTGCTGTTGCCCAAGCTGCAATGCCATATTCCAGTACTGGCCTCACCCGTCCAGTATATAACTTCTTGAGAACTTTCTCATCTGCTCCCCACGTTGTACCAGCAAGCTTTTTCATGATTGCCATTCGTTGCCTTGCTCTTGTTCGATTTTTCTCAACTTGTGTCTTCCATGTCAGGCGAAGATCAAAGGTGACTCCCAGATAGTTTGGATTTTCTTCATGACGCAATATTTTTCCATTCAATACCAGCTTAGGTTGCTGAGTTTTATTTGAGAGGGAGAACACTGTGCATGTTGTTTTCTCCTCACTTATCTTCACTAGCCATGATTTTGACCAGTCCTCTAGCGCTAATAAGGCTTGCTGTATTCTGCTGTTAGCTGTACTAATATATTCTTCAGATGTCCATATGGCTAGGTCATCTGCAAAGGAGGATGTGTGTATTCTGGCTGGAAAATTTTTCTGTGATGTCATTTATATATGCTAGGAATAATGTTGGTGAAAGAACTCCTCCTTGGGGGACACCTTGCTCCAACAGCATCATTTTGCTGGTTTGTTTTTGTACTTTTGTCCTGGCAGTTCTGTTCTCAAGGTAGTGGCTGATCCATTTATACATTTTCCCCACAAACATGCATTTTTTGCAGTTTTACTTTCAGTCCTTCCTTCCATACTTTATCAAATGCTTTTTCTAAATCTATCCAGACCGCTAGTGTGTGTTTTTTCTCTTGAAAGGCATCCTCTATTTCCTGAGCTATATAGGTTATTTGATCTTCAGTGGATCTGTACTTTCTGAATCCTGCTTGGTGTGGTGTTAAGAGTCAGTTTTCTTCCAGATGCCATGTTACCCTGCCATTGATAATGCGTTCCATTAATTTTCCTACACAGCTAAGTAGACTGATAGGTCGATAGCCATTTGGTTCTTCCAGGTCTTTTCCTTTCTTTGGAACTGGTATTAGTATAGCTTCCTTCCATGCCTGTGGGACTATTCCTCTCTTCCAGCTGTAATTTAGGACTGCTAGTAGTTTCTTTTTTGCCTTAGTGCCTAGTCCTATTAGCATTTCATTTGTGATTCCATCCTTTCCTGGTGATTTCTTCTTTTTTAGGGTATTCATTGCCCGTTCCATTTCTTCCATTGTTAGATTTGCCATCATATATTCTGCTGCTGTCTCTGTATTACTATGATGTATCTGTTTATCTTTGATTGCTTTCTTCTGTTTGGTTGTAATATCAATGTGGTTTGCACTGGCATTGTGTTCCATTAGTGCATTTGCAGCCTTTTTTCCTGTAAGCAAGGCATTTCCTTGTTTAATTGTTATTTGTTTGTTTCAAGGTCCTTCATTGTTCATGGCTTTCACTAGTTTCCATAGTTTGTTTCCATCCCTGTCAAAATTCAGGTTTTCTGTTTTTTCCCTCCAACAATCTCTTGTTGTTTGATTCACTGTTCTTTTATATTTTGCTGAGATGGCTTTGAGGGAGATGTTCGCTTCAGTTATTTGTTCTCTCTCTGCTGTCTTCCTGGCATCTTCAACTTTGTCCTCCAAAATTTGTAGTTCTTCAGTCCAGTATGGTTTGTAATTTTTCCTCACTCCTCTTGGAATAGACTCAGTGGCCGCCTGTATTATTGCTCTGTTTAGACTTTCTACCATTTGCTTCATGTTGCCATATCGTGTATTTATGTTTTCACAATATTTGTCTGTTAGTATGGCAAATCTGTCCCAATCTGCTCGTTTGTAATTCCAGCAGGGCAAAGGCTTTTGCTCCTGTGGAACATACTCCATATTCATTACAAGCTTGATTGGTCTGTGGTCACTACCTGCTAATTGGTCAAGCACATGGCGATCGATTTTGTGGAGGATGTCTCCTGTGCAGAAAGCTAAGTCTGGAGTAGAAGTGGTAAGCCATCTTCTGGAGGAGAAGCTCGGTGTGTCATCCGCTTTGTTGAGTAGATGGAGATTTGAGTCTATTTCCAAGTCCTCCACTTCATCTCCTCTTTTGTCAGTATCTGGGTATCCCCATCTTTCTGAACGGCTATTAAACTAGTCTCCGACAATAATGCAGTTTGTGTCATTTATTTTCATGTTTGAGAGTGTAAGGACCTTATCTGCTGGGCTATTCATTCATTCATTCAGTAGCATGTCCTTTACAGAACCTCGCTCCCATAACAACCCTCCGGAAAACTTCTCGATCACAAGCAAGATGTCCCGCGTCTGATACACCCATCTGGAGATCATCCGCCACATCCTGCACCCATCTTCTCTTTGGCCTTCCTCTTCCTCTCTTCCCAGGCATATACCCTTCCATTATTGTTCTCTCCAAACTGTCGTGACGTTTCAAGTGACCAAAATACTTCAATTTTCTTTGTTTTATCGTCTTCAATAGCCATCCCTCCTCAATATTCAACTCTTGAAGTATGGATGCATTTGTTCTTTTCTTTACCCAAGATATTCTTAGAACTCGTCTATAACATTTATATTCAAAGGCATGTATGCGCTGTTCAGCTTGTTTAGTAAGTGTCCATGTCTCACAGGCGTATGTTGCAATGGGAAAGATGCATGCTCTTAAAAATCTAATTTTTGTAGTTCTGTCTGTCCCACACCATAATTTATTCATCTGTTTTAGTCTTTGAAGAGCAATGGATAGTCGCCGTTTTATTTCTTTCATTGTGTCACCATTATTCGTAATCAATGACCCAAGATATTCAAAATTTTCCACCACCTCCAATTTTCCCCCATTAATGTATATTTCTTTCTCCATAGTAGTTTTATCTGTATGCATTATCTTAGTTTTTGCTATGTTAAGATATAAGTTGTGATTTTCACTATTCAATTGTGTTGAGGCTATAAGGTTTTCTATGCCATTCTGTGTTGTGGATAGTAATACTGTATCATCAGCATATCGAATCTCTGGTATGTCATGACCGCCGATATTTAGGGCATCATATGGCTCCCTGTTTATATCATCTCTTACATTTCTCATTATATTTTCGGCATACAGGTTAAACAAATAGGGTGACAGCACGCAGCCCTGACGGACTCCTTGCTTGATGTCAAACCAATCTGATGTCTCGCCATCTATTCTAACTGCTGCTTGTTGGTCCAGATATAGCATTTTTATGAGATGTACTACACGTGAAGGAAAGCCCATATTCCTCATGATTTCCCAAAGTTTCTGATGCTGTACACAGTCAAATGCCTTTGAATAATCCACAAAACATGAGAATAGGTTTACATTAAATTCTCTGCACTTCTCTATTATTAAACGCATGTTGAATATGTGATCTCTTGTTCCTCTTCCTTGTCTAAATCCAGCTTGAACTACGTTAATCTCTTCTTCCATTTTCTTACTAAGTCGTCGCATTATGACTTTTAGTAGAATTTTACTTGCATGACTTATCAGGGCAACAGTTCTATAGTTGGTGCATAATTTCAGGTTGCCCTTTTTTGGTATTGGAATGAAGATAGTTCTCTTCCAATCTTTTGGCCATATACCATATTTCCAAATCTTTGTACATAATGCATGATATATGTGTATGCTTTCTTCTCCTCCTGCTTTAATTAGTTCAGCTGGTATCTCATCACATCCAGGTGCTTTACCATTCTTCAGGTTCCTTATAGCCCAAGCAATTTCATCTAATGAGGGTTCAGGTTCTGTCTCTGCTGTCATTGGCTCATGTATCTCATTCATATCCTCACTGTCACTCATATCATACATTCCACTGCAGTACTCCTGCCATCTTTCTAGAATTTGTCTAGATTCTGTTAAGGTATTTCCCATCTTGTCACAGATAACATTCAATTGAGGTTGAACATTTCTTGTCAATAACTTCATTTCCTTGAACATTTCATAATCTCTTCCAGCCTTATGATATTGCTCTATTCTGGTACAGCTATCTTGTATATATTGATTTTTGTCCTTTCTTGTGTTCTTTCTTATTTCTCGAGTTAAAGATTTATACTTCATCCTGCTATCGGATTCATCTCCTTTCTGTTTCAGCTCCCTTCGTTGTTTTATTAATTCTAACGTGTCTGATGTAATCCATGGCTTACGTTGCGTTTTCTTGGTCGGAATGAAATCTTTGGCTGCAGTTATCAAGATATCTCTAGCTTGTACTGCCAGTTCATCAGGTGTCATTTCTTCTTGTACAGACATCAAGACCCCAAAGCGATTCCTAACTTCTATGTTGTATGCGTCCGGTATTTGTGTGAGATCAAAACGAAGTGGCCTTGGTCCTCGGGTAAGCTTTTTGAGTTTTAATTTCAGATCTGCTTCTAATAACTGATGATCTGTATCACAGTCTGCACTTCGTAGGGTTTTTGCAGATGTTATGCTTGATCTCCATCTTCTTTGTATTAAAATATAATCTATCTGATTTTTGGTAAAACTGTCTGGAGACTTCCATGTGAAGAGTCTTCTTGGATGTTGTTTAAAAAGTGTGTTGGCTATCGTTAACTCGTTAGCTGGGCTATACAGATTGTAAATGCTTATTTTCACATCCTTTATCATTATATCAACACCTATAATTTCCGTTTTGTTGTCAGAGATCACAGATACTTCGCTGCAAGGTATTGTATTTCATGTAAGTATTAGAACTCCTCCTTTGTCCTTCGCGGTCAAAACGTGTGGCCTGGTATCCTCTGACTGAGAATTTGCGATTGGCATTGAGGTGTGTCTCTTGAATACATGCCACATCTATTTTATCTTTATGAAGACGCTGTGTTAGGGAGACTTTCTTGTTATAAACTTCTTCGGCATTCCACTGTAGTATGTTGAGTGTCCAGGGTGTTTGGTCAATAGCTCTTAACCTACTCCTCTGTGCCTTGACTCCACAGCACAGGGGAAGGTGACCACCAGTAGTCATGGGTGGACCCCCTCGAGGCAGGGGGCCCGGCACTATCACCGCCTGATGGGACTTCGCGGGATTAGCACCATAACGATTAATTTTAAATTGTGACATCATGAATCAAGTTACGTTGCACTGCTTTGTCAAGCCTGTGGCTCAGTACATCCGATTTCGACAAGCATTTTTAGGGGTGCTTTCCCTTGCCTTTGACTGTCCCCAGTCTACCTACAAGGCAGCAGGTTTGTGTGTCACTTGGTCTGGTCCCTCTCCCTTGACCTGTCCGACATGGGTGACCCTACCAGGAGCTGTGCTACCGTCGGCATAGCTCTTAGGGTCATTGGAACGCGCAAGCCCCTCTACCTGGTCATGGTGGACACACAGCAGAGGGGTTATTGGGTTTTATGTGGTGTAAGCCCCATATTTTTATTTGGTCGTCGGCATAGGGTAAGAATTAGTGTTGCTTTGAGAATGTTGTTCTGAGAATGTCACGTTTGTTGACTTTTCACTTTTCTTTGCAGAACATTTCATGATTTCAAATTTCATGGTGAATGATGATGATGGTGCCAATTTTTAGGCTCAGTCGTCCATCTGTGACAGCCCATGTCAATTTGTTTAAATCCGCGCTTCCAGAGAGATTTGAACACATGAACAGCAGGACACTTGACAAACATGCTAGCCACTAGGCTACTGAAAATCACCTATCTATCATGTCCAGCCATATGAACATGTGAAAAGTTAACTTTTCGCCGTTTCTCTTCAAAAATGCTTCTCTCCTCCACAACATGGCAGAAGCACTTCTGCGATGATACTGAGTTAATTTAACGTGCTTACCTGTAACACCATTGGTGACAGACGTCGGCTTGTGCGCCGTAACAACATAGTTAAATGCCATGTTATGTTACAAAGATATATATAATTATAATCTTGTTAAAGTCTGTTTGTTGTATCCTTCTTCTACTTTCTATAACTTGAATGGCTAACAGGGCGCTTCCGATCTGAAATATTTACGATACCAGTGTGGTAGTTCTCCTTGTTCGTTGTTTTATTTGTGTGCATTTTCTTTTTATGTCTACACGGGAAATCTTGAGAGCCTCATAATTTTATACCAAATGGCACTCGGGTGGTGTGGTCAATATCACGCCTTTTTCCCCTAGAAACTTTCCTTGTACTTATTAAAGGTTGAGCGAACTGCGAGTTCAGCTCAATAAGGAATAATAATTCTAACTCAAAGGCGATCTGAATGCATGACTACGATTGGGCCGGCATGCGCGCATGTTAGTCACTTATTCATTCATTCAGTTCAGTAGCATGTCCTTTGAAGAACCTCGCTCTCATAACAACCTTCTGGAAACCTCTCGATCATAAGCAAGATGTCCCGCGTCCGATACACTCATCTGGAGATCATCCTGCACCCATCTTCTCTTTGGCCTTCCTCTTCCTCTCTTCCCAGGCGTATACCCTCCATTATTGTTCTCTCCCAACTTTCGTGACGTTTCAAGTGACCAAAATATTTCAATTTTCTTTGTTTTATCGTCTTTAGTAGCCAGCCTTCTTCAATATTCAGCTCTTGAAGTATGGATGCATTTGTTCTTTTCTTAACCCAAGATATTCTTAGAACTCGTCTAAAACATTTATATTCAAAGGCATTTATGCGCTGTTCAGCTTGTTTAGTAAATTAGTCACTGCTCTACACAGAACCTGCTCAAGACGACTACCACGTTATGTACAGACCAGAACAAATCATTATTCTGCGCCTCAGAACAGGACACAATAGATTAAGCAACCACATGTATACAAACTAGACAAACATCAGTGAACCAAGGGGTGGAGAAAACACACCGGCACTGGATAGGACATACACTGAAAACATGTGAAAATAGTGTAACTAGAAAGACCTTTGTGGGGAATCTAAGGGACCAAAAAAAGCAGTGGGCGGAAGACATAAAAACACACGGAGAAGATAAATAGACAGATAAATGTAAAGTATGGGCAGAGCTGTGTGAGACAGCTAAGGATAGAAAGACTTGGAGTAAGTTGGTTGAGGACTTGCTCCTCAATTGGGGGAAGGGGGATAAAGGGTGAAGAAGAAGAAGAAAAGCGTTGGTCGTCCTGAAATCAATGGCAACCAACTAAATATAAATGTGCCCAGAAAATCACAAAGTCAATCAATTCTGGAGCTGATTGCGACGTCCTGTAAAAATAAGGCCATATAACTAACCTAACACAAGTTCGAGATAATTTCGGCGGATCTTTTTGTCTAACAATAGCCCCGTGTGTACATATGATGGCAAGTACCTTCTACAGCCCTGTCCAATTCACAGCAATGAACGTTAACACATATGTCATCAATCAACTTCATTTCACCAAAAACTGAGGAGTCTTATAAATTAAGTTAGTTGCATATCCTTTACAGGCCGTAGTAGTCAACTCCGGCATTTTTTTTTTTTTTACATTTTTTTCGCTATTTGCGATTCTGGGGCAAGTTTACACTCAGTAGTTTGACAATTATTTCTGAACGACCGGCACTCATACCGTTGTATGGAAACCAACGCAAGACAGTTTGCTTTCAAGTTGAATGCAGCTGTGTTTCGAACGCGGCATGCGGGACTACGAAATGCATTCGTAACCATTTCACCACAAAGGCGGTCAATGTCATAAATCGAAAGCTAAATACTGGTATTATTACAGCAGATCCTCGCTGTAGGAACAAGTGTACTTCAATGCATGACTAACTAGACCAGTGGTTCTCAGCCTTTGTTGGCCCATGCACCCCTTCACCATATGTTCATAATGTCATTCCCCCACCCACTTTAATATTTCTTCCCTATAAATCCCCCCCCCCTCGCCCCTACATTGTATACGTAAAAATGGAAGCTAACTTTAATAACACATACCAGAACAAGTATAGACGTCTACATAAAACGTAATTTGCAGGTATACTTACGATATAAAACGAATTTCTTCTTCTTCTTCTTTGCGTTCATCCGGAGTGTTTTTTCAGATGTGATTGCGGTGTGTCTGGTTAGGCACCCTTGGGTCGAAACCCTTAGGCCAACACATCCGACTTTTAGCGTGCATTTTTGACCAGGTTAGCATTCCTGGGAGATTCTCACTTTTGTAGTACTGTCCACCTCCCAGCTGGTCAAGTTGGAACAGTCGAAGACTGCACGGTCCTCCCTCAAATGAAGGCAGGGACAGTCCATAGCATTTTCCACCATCCTGGGTGGCTTCCATAATTGCAGAGCCGACACATAACGCTCTGGTGCTGGGCTCACCGAGGGAATCGTCACGTCATGCTCATGGCTGCTTTGATTCCTCACTTCAATATATTGGGTATTTCGTTCTCCCCGTGCCGTTCCCGCACAAACCAGACAGGTCTGCAGACGGTATCCACTCAGCGAGTTTTCGGACATGTGCTTGTCGTTGCGCCCGTCAGAGCTGTTCCAGGCACGACAGACATTCGGAAAACTACCTAGTCAGAGCTATTCCGAACAAGAGCGGCATTCGGAAACTAGGTAGTCAGAGCTGTTCCTAGCACGAGAGACATTCGGACGAGACATTACACTCGGACGTAAATGCGTAGTGCCAATTTTTAGTTTGCCTCCCGTAGGACGGCACTCCCGACTTCAGCAGGCATTTTTTAATGAGGTTAGCTTCCTCGGGTTTCGAGGCACGTTAGACTTATTGTTGTGATGTCGCCCACATCTCAGCTGGTCAAAATAGAACGATCATCGACCTCACGGTTAACCCTCAAGGGAAGGCAGGGGCAGACCATGGGCATATCGAAGGCTATCCAAGGAGGCTTCCATAATTGCAGAGCCGGCACATATTGCTCTGAGACTGGGTTCACCCAAGGAGTTGCGACGTCCTGCTCATGGCTGCTTTAGTTCCTCACTTCCATGTGTTGGGCATCTCGCTTGCCACTGGTCGCTCAAGCACACACCAGGAACGGTCAGACTGCGGGCGACATCCACTCGGTAAGCTTTTGCTTTTGACTTCGGACCACGCAATGGATTCGCTAGCCGTGCGTTCCATTTCGTGTTATTGAGACGTTTTTTCACTTGTGTCTACACTCTATGTGTTAGATACAGACAGTTTTCGTAGCCATTTCATTCGACTGGGACACTTTCTGCATTTTTTATTCTCGCACACGAGGTAGGCTACATGTGCCGCCGGCTCAGCACCTTACCTCCGTGTAGCAGTGAGAAAGAAACGACCAGGCCCTCTCATCCGGGAATCCATCATATCCCCCAGCTTAGAGCCTTCAACCATACAGTATCAGAACTGGGCATGTAGCGTGCTCAGTATCTACCTCTATTTATCGGTTGGTGTGTATCGGCCCGGCTCTCAGATCCGCGGGTTTGTGGCTTAGAGGCGTTCAGCCACAGCCCTCGACAGAGAGCCTTAGAGTATTGTCCAGACCAAGGTCTTCTGCCTTCGTGTACCTGTTTAATCTTTTGACTGTTATCCTCAGTCTACCTGCAGAGCAGCAGGTTGTGCCTCTCTTAGTCTGGCCCCTATCCCATAAGCTGTCCGATATGTAGTTTTCATCCATCGGCAAGCAGATGGGGTCAATGGGACACGCAAGCTCCCCCACCACGGCAAGGTGGAGACACATCGGGGGAGAAACGAATTTCATAAGGGCGAGAGGTACAGAACAGTAAAGTATGGTGGGAAAAACAATATCAAGTAATCGGTTCTTGTATTAACGCAATCTTGACATAATTTTAATTTCCCCCTGGAAATCCTAAAATTCCCCCTTCCCCTACGGGGGGGGGGGGGGATTTTCCCACCGGTTGAGAACCACTGAACTAGACGCCCCTAAGGGGGTGGTGAAGCTGGGAAGCTAAGGGGTGTCTAGTTGGTCATGTCGTCATTTGGAGGTGACAGGTTCGAATACAGGTCAGTAACTTAATCTTTCAATTTTTATGTTGTCTAGTGTTACTTCCAGTCTCTACTTCTTTCTTCTACTTCTCTGAGTGCCAAACAATACATGTGTGATTATTTATGAATTAAAAATATCAAGCAAGATAATCAACAATCGCAGCACTGACGGACTCAATGAAAGTTAACAGTATTATATTAGTTACATCTTGATCTTATCCTTCCCTTTGAATCACTTTTGTAAGGCCATTTAACATATAAACGTATGTATGTTTGTATGTATGTACGTACGTACGTACGTGCGTACATGCGTGCGTGCGTGTGCGTGCGTGCGTGTGCGCGCGTGCGTGCGTGCATGCATGCATGCATACAAGGAGAAGGATAACATATCTGTATGTGAGGAAGTGTGTATCTGTGTGTTATTGAGTAGGTGCATAACTGAGAATTTGTATAAATGATGTAAGTATGTATGCAGGTACCTATGTATGTGTTTATGAATATGAGTGTGTACGTTTGTCTGCCTACCAGCCTGTCTCATAACATGATAACATGCATTGTTTATGTTTACAACATTCATTTGACAATGTTGTTTTTCCTATGTGAATATTTTTTTTTTTTTTTAGCATATCCGTTTACAGGACTTAGCTGTCAACACCAGCATCTTTCAGCTGTATGTTGATCTCTTGGCAAGATTACGCTCAGTAGTTTGCCATTGCTTTCTGAGCGGCCGGCTCAGTATCCCGCAAGTCACGAGCGGGGGTCGAACCGCCTCAGCTCTCGCTCCGCTACGAGACTCTGCGTGATAAAAGGGATTACAGAGAGAAAGTGTTGTAACCCCACAGCCAGAGAGACCGGCTATGTGAATATAACAAGCACAATTGATTAACGAAAGATGAGTGATTGGAAGGGCCGAATGTAAGACATGCCAACGTGCCCAATTTGTGACCCTTTGAAAATAATGTTCGTTCGTTCGTTCTTTCTTGCTCGCCTACATTCAACTCTGACATCCAGTATGGTACGCATGTGTGCTTCTGTGGACCATAAAGGAAGCAAGATGTCTTTTAATGTGGCCAAACTATTTAGTGTGTCTATTCATCATCGTCTCATCTTGTACCTTGCGGTGTCGAAGTGAATCATTCACGGCGAAAGAGTGCCCGTTTATGGACTTCATATATCGAGATTTTTATGAACTCAATTATTGCCTCTGGCATCGTTTACATAGTCGGCCTCTTTTTCTGTTTTCATATTTTTTTAAATTTTTAAATTGCTTTCAGTAACTCTCTTTTCTCTGAAACCTGGAGTACAACTAAAGGAGACGAAGCCTTGTTACAAACCTTTGAGAACAAAGACGCATCTTTGGGCCCATTAGGGATACACATAGTGGAGAGTGGAAAAGAAGAAGCAACAAAGACATTTATGAAGAGTTTAAAGTCCCCGCTAATCACTGGTATCATGAAGGCTAATAATAGACTGCAATGGCTGGGGCATATAGAAAGAATGGAAGAAAATAGGGAAACAAAACTCGCTTACACTCAGGACATAAATGACCGTAGACCCAGAGGTAGACCAAGAAGACGGTGGAGAGATAATATACATACAGACCTACAAGCACTTGGAATCAGCGACTGGCAAGAGGTCAGCCAGAGAGACGAATGGAGACGGCTTGTATCTGCAACAAAGAACCTCAATGGCTCGGAATGCTGAAGAAGAAGAAGAAGAAGAAGAAGAAGAAGAAGAAGAAGAAGAAGAAGAAGAAGAAGAAGAAGAAGAAGAAGAAGAAGAAGAAGAAGAAAAAGAACTTCCTTTTCATTCACAGCCTCGACAGAACCTCTCTAATTGGTTGTTTTTGTTTCTATGACATACGGCACATTATTCTGTATATCCGCATCTATTCGACTTTCCCATTGCTTGTTCATGGTTTCCGCGCCATATAGTAGTGTTGAATATATTTAGTGGGTTATTTTCTTTATCTGTCTAGATCAGTGGTTCTCAACCTTTTTTGGCCAGTGCCCCCCTTCATCATATTTTCAGAACGTCATTACCCCCTTTCGTATTTCCTACCTAAACCCCCCCCCCTTTCCCCTACACAGTATACGTAATAATGGAAGCTAAATTTAATAGCACATACTAAAACAAGTCTAGACGTCCACATAAAACGTGATTTGTGGGTCTACTTACTTTATAGAATGAAGTTTAGAAGGGTGAGACGTACAGAACCGTAAAGTATGAAGGGGAAAACAATGTCAAGTTATCGGTTCTTGTATTAACGCGATCTTGAAATAACCTTAATTCCCCCCCCCCCCCCCCCCCCGGAAACCATAAAATTCCCCCCTGGAGAGGGGAATTCCCCACCGGTTGAGAACCACTGGCCTAGATATTATTTTCTCCCTATATTGCTGACCATAGTTTTTTTTATTCATATTCTCTTCTTGATCTGTTTCACTTCATCCATTATTGGAGTTACAATTGAGCAATTAAAAAGGGAAATACAGAGGGCAGATATGAACAGAAATGCTATATAGAACCAGTTTTGCTGTATGGCAGTGAATCTTGGAATGTAAATGAACAAATTGAGGGGAAGAGAGGCAGACCAAGAGAAATGATGCTGGATGGATTGAGGCGGTGGCATGGAGGAATATCATCAGCAGAGTTGATCCAGAACACCAAAGACCGAGATCTGTGGCGAACCACGAATGCCTAAGCCAGCTGGCAGGGCGCTTGATGATGATGACGACACGTCTAGGATAGCAGACATTTCACCACTTAATGCTGTATTCACTGTTGTCTTCTACTTTCCATTGCTTATAGTTTTCATTTTCCTTTTGAATGTTGATATCAAATCCACGTTCTGCACGGCGTTTAATTACTTGCCTCACGACGTCTTATAGACAGTACTCCTGCTCACGTTCAGCGTGACAGTTGGCGGTGCTATGTCCCAGTGAAAGTTGGTGGTGTTATCTCCCAGTGAAAGTTGGCGGTGTTATCTCCCAGTGAAAGTTGGTGGTGCTATCTCCCCGTGAAAGTTGGCAGTGCTATCTCCCCGTGAAAGTTGGCAGTGCTATCTCCCCGTGAAAGTTGGTGGTGCTATCTCCCAGTGAAAGTTGGTGGTGCTATCTCCCAGTGAAAGTTGGTGGTGCTATGTCCCAGTGAAAGTTGGTGGTGCTATGTCCCAGTGAAAGTTAGTGGTGCTATGTCCCAGTGAAAGTTGGTGGTGCTATTTCCCAGTGAAAGATGGCGGTGCTATCTCCCGGTGAAAGTTGGTGGTGTTATCTCCCAGTGAAAGTTGGCGGTGTTATCTCCCAGTGAAAGTTGGTGGTGATATCTCCCCGTGAAAGTTGGCAGTGCTATCTCCCCGTGAAAGTTGGCAGTGCTATCTCCCCGTGAAAGTTGGTGGTGCTATCTCCCCGTGAAAGTTGGCAGTGCTATCTCCCCGTGAAAGTTGGCAGTGCTATCTCCCCGTGAAAGTTGGTGGTGCTATCTCCCAGTGAAAGTTGGTGGTGCTATCTCCCAGTGAAAGTTGGTGGTGCTATGTCCCAGTGAAAGTTGGTGGTGCTATGTCCCAGTGAAAGTTGGTGGTTCTATGTCCCAGTGAAAGTTGGTGGTGCTATGTCCCAGTGAAAGATGGCGGTGCTATGTCCCAGTGAAAGATGGCGGTGCTATGTCCCAGTGAAAGTTGGTGGTGCTATGTCCCAGTGAAAGATGGCGGTGCTATCTCCCAGTGAAGGTTGGTGGTGCTATGTCCCAGTGAAAGTTGGTGGTGCTATGTCCCAGTGAAAGTTGGTGGTGCTATGTCCCAGTGTAAGTTGTTGGTGCTATGCCCCAAAGAAAGTTGGCGGTGCTATGTCCCAGTGAAAGTTGACGGTGCTATGTCCCAGTGAAAGTTGGCGGTGCTATGTCCCAGTGAAAGTTGGCGGTGCCATCTCCCAGTGAAAGTTGGTGGTGCTATGTCCCAGTGACAGTTGGCGGTAAAGCGTATCTCTAAACGACGAAGTGTCTATATCGATTACAAATATCGATACATACATTATTATTATACCGCCCTGTCAAAACCATTTGCCGGAAGTGCCAGGTATTTTCAACCCTTCACCTTTATTTTCAAAATCATAATTCAATTATGCGAGACAGAAACTGTAAAATAGTTATTCGTGAGATTAACCTCGCTGCGCATCGAACCATTCATCCCACAAGTGCTCGGATCCCCTAATCAACATCTACTTCAGCGTGTAACGGTCTAAATTTATCTCATCATCATCTGGTGCTCTGCCCTATGGCATGGCGTTCATGTCTCTCATATCTCGGCCCTTAGTGTTCTAAATCAGTTCTACTGCTGACATCTCCCATTCCACCGTTTTAGACTATCAAGCATCATTTCTCCATGTCTGCTTCCTCTACAGCCGATTTAACGTTTGAGCTGGTTTTAAAAAGAATGTGAAAGAATTAAAAAAAAAACAGTTAGTTGCGTATCCTTTACAGGACGTTGCAGTCAACTCCAGCACTTATTGGCTGTTTGTGATGTACTAGGCAATGTTAGTTCAGTATTTTGCAATTGTTTTGCAAAAAGCCAACCATCGAAATCAACGTAAAGCGGCCTGTTTCCAAATCTCTCTCAGCTGATTTCGAACCCCCAACTCAGTATGGCGGGGAATTATGAAACTCCGCGTCTCGCTATTCCGAAGCCACAGCGTTAATTATGTGAAAGAATAATCAAATAATTAATATAATTCAGTTAGGTACATTATGCTAATTTCAGTATTTTATTTGCATAATTAATATAATAAATTATCATTTACAATTTGGCATCCAGAAACGGCTATGTGAGGTAGGAAGGATAACGCGGGAAACTACAGAGAATGAATACAATCTAGCAGCATGATCAGCTGATTTGTATGTATCGTCTCGATGTTGGTTTCATCTCTTTTGTCAAACACAAGCAATGCCTATTTATTAGTATTTCAAATTAAAGCTTCCTATTTAAACACAGTAATGCCCTGCTTGCCGGCTTCGTGGCTTAGAGGTTAGCGACTTCTCTTCGTAATCTCGTATACTCTCGTAGGTAACGTGATGACGGTGAGAATCAGCAGTGGTTCGAATCGCATCGGTAACTTACGGGGTATGTGAGCCGGCCGCTCAAAAAGTTAGAAAGCAATGGCAAACTACTGAGCGTAATCTTGCTAAGAAATCAACATACAGCTGAAAGATGCTGGTGTTGACAGCGATGTCCTGTAAAGGAAAGGCCAAAAAAAAAAAAAAAATGCCCTGCTTAGCCTCACCTCTCCGATCAGGGTTGCATAATTCATATGTCCATATGGCATATGAAGTGACGACAGGCAGACGATGGATAAACAAAAAATATAAATAAAGTTTATTAAGCAGGCAGCTGAAAAGTGTTCAGACCAAGTCACTACCTATTAATGCAAAACAAAGTAGTTTAAGAAAGTAAAGAACTGCACACTTCGAAAACCTAGTTGCCATGCTTATGAAAAAAAAAAAAAAAACACACACACGTCAATTTGAATAGAATAAAATTGGGTGGAGCTGGGTAAAGTTGTGAAAATGTAAACAATATAAAATGACACAAAGTAGTGCAGCTTTACATAACAGAATTACGACATATAGAGGACGTTGCGGCGATTAGCCTTCATCAGTAAACAAACACATTCACAAAACACAACTGTCACAACATATAGTCAAGGAGATCTCCTGTGACTACATCAAAACGTGACGACAGGACGAGAACAAAAAGATGAAAAAATTAAAGCAATGAAGAGAAAATGAAAACTGGAAAAAATGTTCATACTTACCTCAGAATTCCAAGATGTGTTTAACCAAGCAATTTACACAGGAGGGTATAAACATGAAGAGGTGGATTGTATTATATTATTATATTGTATTTATACCAGTAATAGCCTGTTCAACCCTTCTGGGTTACAACTGGTATATTGTCTCTATTGTTATTTTTTATAATGGATGTTTGTTTTCCTAACTTATGCTTTTTGCTGTTTCTTATTGTGTAAATTATATTATCATAGCTTTAAGACATTTGTGATATTATGAAAGGGGTGTAAATATAATCTTGGTCAGAGAAAGAGCAAAATCAGTACAATGGTTTATGATAGTATCGAATAGAGTTCTAATAGTCATATTCAGGGATAAAATAGATATATTAGTTACTATCATATAAGTCTATCAGAAGAATACAGTTATTATATTCACAAACACCTTAGTATGGCTACAACACAATGTAGAAACTGAAATAACTTTAGTACTTGTAAATTTCAACGCAAAAAGAAAGAGATTAAAATGTTACTGGTGGTTATGGCCTTGTAGATAGAAATAAGATAGAAGAGGAACAGGTTAGATGGCCAAAGGTAAATAATGTGATAATTGGAAACACCTGCTTTCAGCAACATCTTAGACACCTTTGAACAATGAGTGGCCAGGAAACAATTTTTACAATTAAATTGGCTACAAACTTATAAGCAGTCAATTTTGATACAGTCTACTGTAGGTGAAAGCAAGACCAGGAGTATATTGCAACAGTGACCATATGCAACCAATTAGAAAAGCAAGATTTAAACTAAAGAAATTAAAGAGGGCTCCAAGAAATTCCAAGCTAGATCTGGCAATACTTGAGTCAAATAAGGAAATAAAGAAGACAGCCAGAAAGACATAGATGAAAGAGAAAATTTTACACCTGATGGACATTTTAAAAAAGTAAATAAAATCAAGATGAATATAAAAGAATACATAGAAAAATAGTACTAACATGTAAGACAGTGAAAGAAGTCCTGCCAAATAGTAAGTTTTGAGGAGCAACTAGAAGACTGTACAAAAAGTTACAGGAAATAAGTGGCATCATAAAGATACAGCAACTAATTGTTTGAAAACAAAAGAAAGTAAAATATTGGACAAAGAGAAGGTAATTGCATGGTGGACATAGCACAAAAAGAGTACGACATCATCATCCACAAAGATGGGTCCATCATCTACTCAGCACAAAAGAAGGGGAGAACAAAGAGGATAATGGTAAGTTCAAGACAACCACATCAAGCCTGACAATGGAGATCGCTGCTGCCTCCAGAGGACTCACATAGGCAGCAGAACAGGAAGTCAAACGTGTGTTGATAATTATATCAGACTCATGAGCATACTATAGAAACTCACAACTGGCAGTCTTCGCTCAGGATAGATAGATAGTATTCAGAAGTTGCACTTCATAGTATTCACATGGAAATGACATGAGTTAAAGGTAATGAACATGCAGACCAACTGGCAAATATTACATCAATACACGCGGGAAGAAGCATGAACAGGGCTGATATCATCAATGCAGAACAGACTCGGTTGGCAGATACTGATAAGACTCTTATGTTAGCCCAATTACATGAACTGGGGGTGGACCCTGGTCAAACACGTTAATGCTGCCTTTGAGGGAAAGAGAGAAGATGCCATAATCAACTTCTTGTGGGAACAGTGAGCAAAAATACTTTGGGATGACTTCTGCATCGGAGGACTGAGCACTCATGGGAATGCCAAATGTGCAGCGATGTTGTTCGTCATAGCATAACATAACAAAACATAGTTAGGAGGTCAGCATGGCCAAATGGATAAGAACGCATGTTCTTAAACATCCGATGTGCTGATGCCGAGGTAAGGGGTTCAACCCCTACACCGGACAGTTGGACTAAAATGATGACCTCTTATCCTTGGCTTGGGGACATAAATTACAAGTACTTCTGAAGTCGGAGTGGGTTCGCCTGATGGCAAGGGGCACTAGTAATAGGTAAAGCTAATCCACAAGCAAAATTCAGTCCAGCATTAGTAGAAGTGTTGTGTATGGACTACACTTGAGTTCAAAGCGAGCGAGCGCGAACAAAATACAACAAAACAAAAAGAGTTATATAATGATGGCAGAAAATGCAACCAGAATTAGGGGAGGTACGATAGGTTTGTAGAAGGCAAGGGTACAACACATGCTGTTTATTTGCTAAGAATGTATATAGAGAAGCATACATCAGCTAACAATCACAAGAAAACACAACTAATAAACATAGAGATATTTCACATTCTGGGATATGTTTAGCACAAATTTAATTTAAAATTATTTATTTCATATCTTTTTCTTTGTTTTCATGTTGTAATGCCTTATGTAGTAATTGTAGTGTCTTCTCCCTGTTTATATGCTGTGTTCTGTTGTGTTTGCAGATGAAGTTTATTGCCGTAATATCCTTTATTTTCTGTAATTGTGTTTTGTAAAGCTGCATTACTTTATATTCTTTTATATTGTTTACATTTCTACAGTTTTACTGCAGTTCAATTAGTTTCATTCATACCTCAACTCTAAGATGTATGCTATATTTAATATATTTTATGTGTAAATATGTGAGAGAGAGAGAGAGAGAGAGAGAGAGAGAGAGAGAGAGAGAGAGAAATACACATTTAACTAGTTTCTATGTCTTTCGGTTACAGAATCAGTCTGATAAATATGTACCACCTAGAATCCTCAAATGTGCAGCTAACATAGGTGGTGCATTCAAATCTTCAACATGTCGTGGTCCTTACCTGTGATTTTAAAAGGGCAGCTCTCAGATACTTGGGCAAGATGTTTAGAAAATCTAGCAAACAGGAGTGTCTTTCCTTTGTCATCTTATGCATTCTGGGAAGGTTTGTTTTTTTAAAAACTTACTGATAACCACATATTATTTTGCTGTCTTTTATCTCCTTATGGAACATAAGCCTTCAACCAGTTCATGCTTTAAAGAGCGAAACAACAATAAAGACAGATTTGATCAACCTTTGCCTAGAACATGATTCAATGGTATCTCTTAACACCTTTTTACCAGCATAGATCGAGCCAAATCAAAACTTGTAGATTGAATTTCATTGATCAAGCATTCATCATGAGCCATGCAGTAAAGCGTGGGCGGTCATGTTTCACCATCTCACATCAAGCATTACAGAGTATATATTAATCAAATATAAACAGAAGAGGAACATAACAGACGGCAAAGATATTCCCTACACCAGCAAAGATACTGACCAATATCCAGTCATAATGACTAACAACATAACATGTAAAAAGAGTTGAGAACTGAAAGAACAGAAACAATTACAAATCGGACAAAAATTAGATGATGAAAACATCAGAACAATTGTCAACCAAAACATCAGAACAATTGTCAACCAAAACATCAGAACAATTATCAACCAAAACATCAAAACAATTGTCAACCAAAAAATGACAAAGTTATATGAGTAACCTGAAGATATTGGAAGTCTAGAACATGAATGAAACACTTTCAAACCAGCTTTGACAGAAAATCTATAAGCAATGGGGGAGAATTAGAACATCAAACAAAATAGGATGAAAAGAACACCATGGTAGAATGATGGAATCAAAATGGCAGCACATGTAAAAAAGTAGTCACAAGATATCTGGGTTAGAACCTGGTGTGAACAATGATTTATCAAGAACGCCAAAGATTTTTCTATAAAAGTATTAAAGCAGTGAGAATGAGAAGATGAACTCTACAACTCCACATCAATAATTATTGTTAAAAATGGAATTCCAATATTAAGTGAGAAACAACAAATGATCAGATGAAAATAATATTTTCAAGAACTTGGAATCCATCAATAAGTCACAGTAACCATGTCTACAACTCAAAAAAAAAGATCAGGAACAAAGCATGATAGAGGCTTAAGTTGAAAAGCTATAAAAGACAGTCACAGAAACACATCATCATGCAAAAATGGGATAACAGCTGAAGCTTACTGTGTTAGGTGGCTTAAGAAAATATTTATAGCAGCATGGAAAAACAGGAAAACTCTAGAAGATTGGGGAAAAGGTATAATAGTTCCAGTATAGAAAAAAAGGGGGCAGTAAAAAAAAAGTGTGATCCATACAGAGAAATAACTTTACTAAGTCACGTTGGGAACATGTGTGAAAAAATGTAAAATAAAGAATACAACTGATTGTTGCACCATGGATATGCAAGCCCAGTTATAGTTTAGGAAAAACATGAGCCGTGCTCATTTGATGAGAATTAAGTGAAACATTTATTGAGTATAACTTATAACTCTATATGGCATTCATAGATTAGGAGAAACCATCTACAGAGTTGAGAGAAATAAGCTGAGGGTTATTTTAGAAGAGTATGGAATAAAAGGGCATCTGCTGGACAATATCAGGACTCTATTAAGAACGTGGCATAGTGTAGTAAGAACTAATGATGGACACTGATCCATTTGAATTTGAAATAACCACAGGAGTTGATTAGTTGTGGCACCAACTTCACGACAAAAGGTCGCCCCATTACGCTCCGTTTCTGTGCCAGTGAATATTACACAAAATGCTCCTCACTGCTCCATATGAAAAGAGAAACTGACAGGGGTCTTGACAAACCAACAGCCTGCACAGGTATACACTATGCATAATGCCACTGCCAGAATGCCAACACAAAAGTCCCCCGTGAAAAATACAGTTCATCATCGATGGAAGCGGCAGTCACTAGAAAACCAGCAGCCACACATTACTGCATAAGGCGACTCAGTTAGTTCAGTGACCACCTGCTGCAATTTTTCTGAACATGCAGTTCAAACTGCAAACAACCACTGACAGACGTAAAAGCACTGCATATGAAATTCACAGCGAACAGATGTAAAAGCACTCCACATTAAATTCACTGCGGACAGATGTAAAAGCACTCAACATAAAATGCACAGCTCACAGTGTCGCTCCACGCACTCAACTTAGTAGGGTGATGGAACGCATCAGGAGTAAAGCAGAGATGTTTACTATCACCTTTACTATTCATCATCTACATGAACAGAATAACAACATCTGTCTGATATATCTTCACCTTGATGAGGTAGAGAGGCTTGCGTGTTCCAATGACCCCCAGGTGCCATGCCAACTGTAGCACACCTACTGGTAGGGCCTTCCATGTCGGACAGGTCCAGGGATTGGAACCAGATAACTGGGAAGGTTAACCCGGTCAACAAATGCCCGCAGAAGTTGGATGTGTCGGCAGAACGGCGCAAGAACGCAGCTCTGCTGTAAACAGGCACAACGCAATCACGTCTGGAAAAAAACTCCGGATGAACGCAGAAGAAGCAGGATCCAGATAATAGAGACACAAACCTGCCCGCCCTGCATGCCTACAATTGTAGAAGAATAGTTTACATTGAAATGAGGAAATCCTAGTAGCAGATAGACTGACATCATCAAAACAACCTTACTTAGAACAACAGGCTCACACTAGCCAGTGCAACACAGATTTCATTAGGACATAGACTGCAGCTGCCCACAACACCTGGGGGTGTTGACCTGGCCTCATTAAAATGGCTACCAGGCAATTTTCAGAATTATTTTAAATAGAAAGGTGACAAAGAAGGAAGCTGGCCACCCTATCTCATTATGTCATAACCTAGAATATGTGAAGACCTAACATTTCATTAGCTAATGTCAGTATATCCATTGAGCTACCTTTGCCTTTTACAGTAATGAGGCCTCAACTACTACCCCTGTTTACCACAGAACAAATATCTGGTTAAAAACATGGAGAAGACTCAGATTCAGTTGAATTGATAACAACAGGAATATTCTACAATAAGTAGGGATCTTGCTAGCCAGAGCAGTACACCTAGCACAAAATAGAAAACTACCAGTGGATAGAAAATGGGTACCAAGAAATTACATGGGCAGTAAAGTTGGGCGTAATATTTTAAACCACATCACCTATCGTGTGCTGATTAATCCAGATATAAGTGGCTAACACCTGATACCCACTACGTCTCATGCATGAAAGGGGATCCTTATTTATTTTTATTATAGAACATAATTTTGCTGACAAGTCCTCATTATTTCCTACAACAAAACACCATCAAATCATATTTATATGTGACATATTTTCCCAGGCAAACTTGCAAATGATCATGCTAACATCGACACACCATGTCAATCATGGGAATCAGTTCTTAGCATCATGGGAGAGGAGGATGTCATTGATCAAGATGGAGAACTGAAATTGTAAGTCCTCTTGTGATAATATTATTACACAATATCTCTAACAGTATGTTTTTAAAAACACAGTCAAGATTGTCAGAATTCAAATATCCTTTCCAAAGCATAAATCATTATGTATGTATCTTTTTGTTTTTAATTTTTTTTAAATTGTTTAAGGTTCAATGTTCCCCAGGCAAAAGCCTGGAAGTTCCAAGTCCTTGTATGTCATATTTAAACAAAAATATTTTCTATTTCCCTCCCAAACATTTATTTCGTACAAAGCATTGTGCATTACAATGTGTAATGTGTGTTTCTTTTGTTTGTGTATATCACAGAGTGTTGCCATTTGTTAGTGTTAATTGACACATGTGCAAATATAACAAATACATACATATATATTTATGGTAACATAGTGCATGTACACATGCCTTCCATGCACATGTTCCTTTCCACCTCCACAAGTTTATGTGAAATGTATGTTTCACCTGTCCATCTCTCTCTCTCTTTTCTTCGCGAACATTAGTGACGATGATCCCTGCTTTGATTATTTGGGTTTATTATTGATCTTAAGTGTTTAGAATGAGGTTAACATTATTATGCTGTTCTTTCTCCTTGTCTGCATTTAGTCTGTATAGGGTCCTATGAATTCATCTGTTCTTCTGTTCAAAAGGATGACATAGCAAAGGAATGACATATTAAAAGAGTGTTTTTTTTTGTTTTTTTTTTGCATATCCCTTGCAGTCAACATCACCATTTTTCAGCTGCTGTTGATGTACTAGACAAGATTACGCTCAGTAGTTTGCCATTGCTTTCTGAGTGACCAGTTCACATACCCCATAAGTTACCAACGCGGTGAGAACCGCTACCGATTCTCATGCAGGTTACGTTACAATATATTAAAAAATTGGCACATTAAGAAAGGAAAGACATTTCAAACAAAAAGTAGGTAAAAACAGTCGACAAGGATAGAGTTAATCTTCTTTGTGGTGAATATATAATCACTGGCATGTGGCATGCCAATCAGTGTAGGTGGTCATGTTTCTCCATCTCACATGATCACCAGAGTCTAGGATCAGCTCTGGGGCCTTGTTCCGATTATGCCATGTGGAAACGTCATATAGATATTTATCTCTTTGCCTTCCCCTTGCTCGATTTCCATCAAGTGTGCCACTTGTCTCCTCATTTTACAACACCAGCAAACAAAGTAACATTTTTTAGGACATGCATCTTTTTTGTGGCAACATTCGGATATGAGTCATGACCATTTCACAATCAGTAAAGACAATAATGGGGGATTTTGAACTTAAATGTTATAGAAAAATACTTAGAATACCGTTGACCAAAGAAGAAGAAAGGAAAACATATTCTGCAAGATGTGAACATCAAAGAAGACTAGCTCATGAGTAGCATCATGTCTCGAAAACTGAAATACGTGGGCCATATTAAATGTCTCAGGTTTGAAAAGGACATTTGTGGATAGCATGGTTCCTGGGACAAGAGGCAGGGGTCAACTAGCATAAAAATGAACACTGAACATTACAGTCACTTTGGGCATGAAGATGCACAAGGCAGGAGAACTGGCAAAGGACAGGGAAAACTGTTTGCAGGCCGTGATTATACCAACATTCTACAAAGGGACCTGATACATGGTGATCTCAGGGAAATTGTATGAATCCTTGTGAGATGTGGTGTGCTGTTTGCTTGAGTGATCCAAAGTTGCAGAAGGCAACCCCTGAGAATCCCTGATTTAAATTATTATCATAGTGTTGTTCTGCAATCTTCTCACAGCTGGACAGACAGTCGGTAGGCGAGCAGAACTAACCTCAAAAGGATAGGGAAAAAACCCACTGTTTTCACATACTCAGGGTCAACCCTATACTTGGAGGACTGACTCTTATTTCATTCTCAAAACAGGACAAAACATTCACGACAAAACATCCAGTAAATAAACATTAGATGGTTATTAACAAAAACAGAACATGTGTCGCAGTGCATACCAGTCCTCTGTGGTATCCCAGAATATTCGTCTTTCAGTCACTTTAAGTTTGTCTATAACTGCAGTGTTGTCTCTTGTATGAATTTCACTGTCTCAGAATATTTTGTGTGTGTGTGTGCTTGCTCGCTTTGAACTCAAACGTAGTCCATACACATTATTTATAGTAGTGATAGACTGAATTTTGTGTGTGGATTAGCTTTCCCTATTAACAGTGTCCCTCACCATCAGGCGAACCCACTCCGACTTCAGAGGTACTTGTAATTTATGTCCCCAAGTCAAGGACGACAGGTCAACATTTTAGTTCAGTTGTCTGGTGTAAGAGTTGAACCGCTTACCTCGGCATCAGCACAACGGATGTTTAAGATCGCGTGTTCTTACCCATTCAACCATGCTGACCTGCGTCTCAGGATATGAGAAGGCAGATGTATTAAATGAGGCTGGAGGAAATCTCAAACTGCCCCATCCATTCCAGAGCCTTAAAGAGGAAAAAACACCATCAGGTGAACCCACTCCGACTTCAGAGGTACTTGTAATTTATGTCCCCAAGTCAAGGACGACAGGTCAACATTTTAGTTCAGCTGTCCGGTGTAAGAGTTGAACTGCTTACCTCGGCATCAGCACAACGGATGTTTAAGATCACGTGTTCTTACCCATTCAACCATGCTGACCTGCGTCTCAGGATATGAGAAGGCAGATGTATTAAATGAGGCTGAAGGAAATCTCAAACTGCCCCATCCATTCCAGAGCCTTAAAGAGGAAAAAACACTGGTAAAGTATTCAGTAAAGATGAGTTTAAAAAAATAAGTTAGTTGCATATCCGTTACAGGACCTTGCATTCAACACCAGCATTTTTTGCTGTTGTGATGTCTTGGCAAGTTTATGTTCAGTAGTTTGCCATTGCTTTCTGAACGACCGGCACCCATACGATTTCGTAAAAAACCAACGCAATGCGGTCTGCTGCCAAATCACACACAGCTGTGTTTCGAATGTGGGTATGCGGGATCATGATTAACGTCCGTAACCCTTCACCACAGAGCCAGCAATAAAGTTGAAATGGAGCGAAAAAACAAAAACTAGACCAGAAAATGACACCATAAATGACCGAGGTAAAAATGCACAGACCAGAATCTTCAGACTCAGAACAGGGCGTTGTGGACTAAGAGCACACCTCCACAGAATGGGTCTCACTGACTGCCACTTGCAGATATGGAGCGCCAAAACAAACTCCAGAGCATGTCCTGCAAGGCTGCCCTGGCTTCATCAGATTGAGTGCAGAAGTCTGGTCACAGGAGAGACCTCGAGCAAACTGTCCTGTTTGTGACCCATGCCAGAATAGACATAGCAATCATTGACCACTGAAGAAGAAGAAGAAATTCTGCAGTCACACAAAACTTATTTCATCTTTAGTAGAAGTGACTTGTAGTTTTAACTCCCTGAAATTGCTAATATGATCTTTTTTGTTTCCAGGCATCCTATTTTTCGGAGTCTGCCACCAGTCATGCAGCTGAGATTTATTTCCTTTCTGCAGTCAAATATTTCACATATTACATGTCATGCTATCAACACATTCTTGCGGCGGATTGAAACCTCAGAGAAAAACATGTGGATGAAGGAAGCAATATGCCAGTTAAGAAATGCTGTAGCCCAGTGCAGTACTGAGGCTAGCAACTTCACAGAACTAAAGAGTACAAAATACATGTTTACCTCAGAGTCACAACATGCATTTCAAGCTATTACAAAAAGACTGGCAAATAGAAAGACATGTCCATGGCAGCTGTGTCCAGGTATTTATTTTCCTTGGTATCATTTTCATGGAAATCGCAGTAGAGTAGTTGCTAGAATGCTTTACTGCCGCCCTGATGGTCATGGGTTCAAATTTGCATTGAGACAGATGTGTAAAGATTGACATGAACTCCCAGGTTGATCCAGTCTAAAATGTGTACCAAGAAATGTCGTGGAAAGTAAAGGCAGCTGAATTGATACTGACTGATATTACCAAGTGCTGATGGGTCTTTAAAATATAAAAAATCTGCCATATGTGGATTCGAACCAAAGATCACCAGGCCAGAAGATGAGCATGTAGCTCCAAAGCTACCACAACTCCTGTTTTTAAAATTAAAAATATTTTGTTTTCAAATTTCCTGTTACAAATTTTGGTGAATTCTCTGAATATAATAATACAAACACAACACTATGATTATAATAAAATCTGGCTCTATGATTAGAACAAAATTATAAGCACATTTACTATGATGAAAAATTCAACATCATAATTCAACTTATTTCAGTGTTACTTAAGCATCTTCTGTAATTATTTGACCTAGATATTGAAACTTTTGTATTTGTGATCTTTCTCTTCAAATTAACGTTCATGGTGTGTTTGACAATTGCAAACCATTTTGTCTTACAAGTATTTATATTTTATTTAGTTATTTATAGGACCATATGCATGGATAAATCCTCTATCACTGCAAAATGGAAACCCAAAAGAAGAATCATTATTGTTTCACATAATGCATACTTAATCATTATATAGAGACATTATTCCACAGTTTATAACATTGTGTTTATATCACAATTTATATGCCTGATGTTTACATTGATTTTATCGTTTATCCTCGTTTATTTTTAAAGTTTCTTTTAGCTTCCTCAGATCTGGACAGAGGGAAAGAGGAAGCAGCAGTTCCTGTCACCAACATTTCAACAACAAAAAACACAGATAGTTATGCTGTCAGAACCCACTCCGATGTTTCAGCAGAGGACACAGGTCCTAGAAACAAAACCCACGTACTTTCTTGTGATGATAAAGCTACGGATGTTATCATCATCGATGATGACAGCATAGATTCTGTGATAACTGTTATGGATAACTCCCCTGTTATGAGTGTTAATAATACAGTTAATATCAGTAAAGAAAGTTTTGGTAATCTGCCTGATAAGAAAAACTGTGACATCATAAAGTCAGATAACATTTTCTCTAGTGATTTGGATAAACTAGGTAATAGGGAAAGCAAAAAACTAGCAAGTGACAGAGTTCATCTTGTAGATCAGCAATGTGTAACTGCAAGTAGTTTACTCGTCTCTGAGAAACCATATCCCATGAACTGTGAGCTGTCACCAGCTGATTCAGGTATTCACAGTTTTGCTACGACCAATAAGCTGAACGAGAGGAAAAGGAAATTCACAGAAATTGTTGTTCAGAATGAAGAGCTTGAGCATTCAGCTTCGAAAAAGTGTGCATTTGTGAACTCAGAGCATGAAATAGACATTCTGGATTCTGCTGCAGAATTAACAGTTCAGACTATCAGTGCTGCAGACCCTAGAATTAATCTTCCAAGAAATATGGTAATATGTCCGTCCATCCATTCATTCATCCATCTGTCTATCGATCTGTCTGTCTGTCTATCTATCTACCAACCATCCGTCCATCTGTCTGTCTGTCTACCTATCTACCTACGTACCATCCATCCATCTATTTATCTGTCTGTCTACCTACCTACCATCCATCTGTCTGTCTGTCTACCTACCTACCTACCAACCATCCATCCATCTGTCCGTCAGTCTGTCTATATATCTATCTGTCTCTCTGTCTAATCTGTCTGTCTATCTATTTTTATCTTTCTATCTAAAGGTGCTACTTGTGTTGTATCGTCACACGTTTGTCCTGTAGCTGTCCAGGCAATAATTCTTGTATTCTCAATGAATAACAGCGTTGATCAACTACCCATTTATTCTGCTGTCAGATTCTTCAATAGGAAGATGAGCAGCCTTATGAAAAACATAAATTTCACAACAGGCACACAAATCTGCTATAGAAAAATTGTCTGATTCTTCTCTTTGCATGTGAATGCTGGGCATTGATGGGGAAAAGTGGAAGCATTGGAGATTTTTTTTTTCTTTCTGAGAAGAATGTTGAGAATATCGTACACAGAAAACTGCTGAGGAACTGACAGTTGCAAATATTACATGATTGCTCACTAAATCCATAAGGCTCAGACAAATATAACCTTTGAAGCATATCAACAGAAGAGGTGGTAGAGAGAAATTGCCTTGTGTGGAAAAATACTAGGCTAGAGAGACAGAGAAACTTTTAGGTGGAAAGTGTTATCAACTGAGCAACAATTAATAATATAAGAAACATCAGCTTCATTAAAATATCAGCTGACAGATCAGGTACCTGAAGAAAACGAAGGGTTTGTTTATATGTATATTTAAGGAGAGGTAAAAACATATTAATTTTCCAAGAGTACATTTAAGACAAATTCTTCTATGGATCATGAATAGTATTAAAATTAGTATAAACTACAGTAAGTACAGATGGGTTTCATTCAGGACAGAAAACCCAGGCACCATATCTACCACCTGAGAACAATCTTTGAGAAATGCAGAAAGTACAGTGTAGATCTTTATACTAGTTTTGCAGACCAGAGTAAGGCCTTCAACAGTATTCATCTGAGAGATATGTTTCCAGCACATTTTATCCACTAAACTGACTTACATCATGAACAAACTGGCTTAAGGTGCATAAAAGAGCAAGACATGGCTGCATTCTCTCCCCAAGTGTTTAAAGTCTCTTAAAAGTCGACAGGGTCGACTTCACTGCACCGGATTTTATCCCATATGGCTCCCCAAGTGTGTTCAACATCAGTGCAGAAAATGTAATGAGAAACATGAAAAGATAGTTAGTTAGTTAGTCGAGGTTCCAACTTCACGGCAACGGGTCGTTCCCATTATGCTCCGTTCCTGTGCCAGTGAATATCACACAAAATGCTCTCCACTGTCCAATGTGAAAAGTGGAATAGGCAAGAGTCTCGGCAATCCAACAGCCCGCACAGGTACACTGTGCATAATGCTGCCGCCAGAATGCCAACACAAAATTAATCCACGAAAACCACAGTTCATCGTAAATAGACTTGGCAATCACCAGAAAGTTCTCATTGACCCGGGTTTTCTCACATGGGTCGGTCTTTTATCGCAGGGCGACCCGCCTAAAGTGTTGCATAAAGCATGAACTCCGCAGCTTCAGTGTCGACTCCCGGGAGTCTCCTGAAAAATGCACTCGTGAACCGAAAAGGCAACTCATTCAATTCAGCAACAGCCGGTCTGGTAGCCATTGTTCCGAACATATAGGTCACTGTACAGGACAGATGTAAAAGCATTCCCCGCGAATTTCACAGCCCACAGTGTTGCCCACGCACTCACTCAGTAGCAGGGCGACGGAACCATGTACTACCAGTCCAACATGAGGAAAATGTGATAGCAAACCGTAGCTGCAAGCATAAACACCTAACCTCCATGTTAGCGACCAGATGTCTCGGAACATGAAAAGATAAGACAGGTGAAAATTTGTTTTCCATTCGTAATTGCTGGAAATACAATTTCATAACTAAGATATGCAGGAGACATAATTGTTCTTTCAAATAGTGCTACATGATTAGAAAAGTTCAGCCTGTCTGTCAAAAGAAACACTAAATATCAAAATCTGTTTTTAAACTTAAAAAAAGTAATGCGCACAGACAAAAATCACAATCAGCTATGAATAAATTGAAAATGTCACAGACTTTCAATATCTTGACAGCATGGTCAACAACAATGGGAACTGAAAACTGTCAGACACAGACTAGCCATAGCAATGCACAAGTTTAATTGTACTAACTGAGTGCCATGGGATGACTAATCACCTTAAGTGACTTCCCATAAATGCCATGGGCTTATATATCGCTGAAATGTTGTCACTGCATTATAATACATGTCCGCTACCATATTAACAACTTTTAAGTCATAACTGTGACCCACCCCTACTTGCCCACTTTCCGTCTTTCATGTTTGAATTGTCCAAACCGACTTTTTGTTTGGCACGGAATCAGTTAAGTGCCTTTGACATAACACCAGCAAACAAGTTCCAGTATTATTGTTTAGAACTTACATCTTTCCTGTGGCAACATACAATATATGTTATGAGCTATTTTACATATGATATATCTCATGAACTATTTTACATACTTCTTCTTCTGCATTCATCCGGAGTTTTTTTTTTTCCCGGACATGATTGCGTTGTGCCTGTCTACAGCAGAGCTGCGTTCTTGCGCCGTTAGGCCGACACATCCGACTTCTGCGGGCATTTGTTGACCGGATTAACCTTTTACATACAATATATGTCATGGACTATTTTACAGTCACTCAGAAGAAAATTGAGGCTTTTGAACTTAAATAGCCGAAGAAGTCGGATGTGTCAGCCTAATGGCGCAAGAATGCAGCTCTGCTGTAAACAGGCACAACGCAATTATGTAAAAAAAAAAAAAAGACTCTCCGGATGAAAACAGCAGAAGAAGAAGAAGAAGAAGAACTTAAATAGTACTAAAAATACTTAGAATACCATAAATCAAGAAGATGAAAAATATTGACATTCTGCAGGGTCTTAAAATCTGTGAAAACAGGCTGATAAACACCATCTTGCTTCTGAAACTGAAACACTTTGGCCATATTAAACACACAGTTTGGAAATAATAGCGATGGCAGGCACGTTCATGCAAGAAGAGATTGCGGTCGACTAACATTAAGATGAGATATTGGAAATATGCTATTTGGTTCAATAGGGGTAATTTGGTTAGTATTACGCAGCTGCTTTTACTTTCCCAAATCTTTGGTCTTGGTTTACGGGGCAGTATCAGCACTAAAGCTGTACTTCCTTCTTCTTCTGCCATCATTTATCCTCCAAGAGAGCATAGGCTCTCAACCAGGCGGTCATGATGAAGTCGTCAAGCAATCTGCCTTGTGCTCTGAAGGTCATTGGTTTGTGTTCAAAGTGCATCATTCAAACTGCATGTGCAATTTTTCCGGAGACTGGTCGTTTCTGAAACTATAGCATTCGTGCTTTGTGTGATGCTCTCGACAGGTGGCTTGCTGTTCTTTGGAGAGCCAGATGGGGTAAAATCTGGTGCAATGAAGTTGATCCCACCACCTTTGCCTTTAACCCCCACCAGTGCTGCCGAGTTCATGCTCTCTGGTGAGGTTCTCATGTGATCTACAGGAGGAGACTGATGCACACATGGTGATATCCATGTACAATAAAATGGATCTCATAGCATGAACTATAAGGCCAATGTATTTAAAGAATAACAGTAATTGTTAAAGTTAACAAAGTAACTGTTGAAGACAAATTGCTGTGTGAAATTCTATTTATGTAACAGGTTTATCTTGATGCTATCAGAGAAGCTTGTTCACACAAGGAAAATGCTGCTGTTATATCCAAGGAAATAATGGATTGTTTCCTTGATATGGATGTTGCAGAGGTAAACATTTTCAGTCTGATACTGTGTTCATAAAAATAGGACCAGAGGTAGAACAAATAAAACCAGCAATTCAAATTACTTGCCTGTGTCTAAGGGCTCGGGTAACAAATGGGTGTCCAGTTATTATACCCTTGAATTACAGGTTTTTGTTTTGCACTAGCTCGCTTTGACCTCAAGCATAGTCCGTACGCATGCTACTATTCCTAGTGCAATGGACTGATTTTTGCATGTGGATTAGTTTTCCCTATTACCAGTGTCCATCGCCATCGAGCGATTCCACTCCAACTTCTAAGGTGAATTACAGGTTGAACATGACAGAAATTAAAAATAAAAAATAGTGAGAAACTACAGGTATAAATGATATAATTTAGAACATATCTCAGTTAAAGGAAAAGAAGACCTGTTGAAAAGATTACAAAACTTAAAGCTACTCAAGGAAACTGCACAAGTAAAAAACAAACATTTGTATTCATTTTAAACTAGAAAATATTTCAGATTGTAGCTCAGATCTGTTAATTTCCCATACTTAACAAATCCTTCAGGCACTTGTAAAGTGTATTACAGTTTTTATTATTTTATGATTATATCACGTGCGAATACTAGCTTATTTCGCTAGATTTCATAAGTTTATTTCTAGTAAAGGCACATTTTGCATCTTTTGTTTCACTACTAACTTTCTTAAATATGTAGTTTTGATATGCAGATTTACAAGTTTTATTTCTGATCTGTCTACCATTGAGCTTATTTAAATTTATTTGTGGAAAAATGTATTCATAAATAGATAAGGAATTCACATTTTGTAAGTTGATGAAAACCTTGTTTCTTAATTATATATGTACATGCACTTTAGTCAATAGATCATCCTCATTGCATATCATAATATTAGTCCATAAGTAGTATAGATCTGTTACATAATAATATATTTTGTGCTATAATATATATTAGAATATTATTGTTTTGTAAAATATACAACAGTGGTAATATTGTTTTATAAATTGTCTGTAAACTGTTTGCTTGCAGATTGGTTTAGCCTGTACTTACCTGGGTCTAGCTCAGTTCTCAGAGACAGCTCTTGTACATTTTTGTGACAGTGTTCCCTGGTCCAGTCTGGGAAGTGACACTTCATCGGTGCTCCTGAACAGTTGCTTTAGTTCCAAGGTTGGAATGTCTCTGATTCATTTAGAATAGGAAGTCGTTGTCCAGAAGAAAGCAAGTGATGATGGCCGATCTTTCCCTCATTTTTTTTCATGCAATGAGCCCAGTTGTCCAACCCGCTTCCGACTGTACTCATGACGTTATCAGCGCAGATCGCTATCAACTTTGCTAATGCATCAGTGACTGCCTCTCTTACATAAGCAAATTTAGATTCATTTTAAATATCTCTGTCCATTGAACAGTTCCCATTGCTAATTATGGAGCTATGGTGTTCATGGTTTGTGGCATTTTAAAATTCATCATTGTTGATTGCAATTTTTAGTTGACATTTGGTTGTGTTTGTGGACATTATTTTGATTTTCCCTTAAAGAGTGGGCAGGATATTGTGCTTGCTATTTTATGCTGAGGTCAGAGAAAGATGTAGGACTCTGTAATGACTGCTGAGGTCAGAGAGAGAGATGAAGGACTCTAGTGACTGCTGAGATCAGAGAGAGATGAAGGACTCTGTAATGACAGCTGAGGTCAGAGAGAGATGTAGGACTCTATAATGACTGCTGAGGTCAGAGAGAGAGATGAAGGACTAGTGACTGCTGAGATCAGAGAGAGATGAAGGACTCTGTAATGACAGCTGAGGTCAGAGAGAGAGATGAAGGACTCTGTAATGACTGCTGAGGTCAGAGAGAGAGATGAAGGACTAAAATTACCGCTGCGGTCAGAGAGAGAGATGAAGGACTCTGTAATGACAGCTGAGGTCAGAGAGAGAGATGAAGGACTTTATAGTAACTGCTGAGGTCAGAGAGAGAGATGGACTCTGTAGTGACTGCTGAGGTCAGAGAAAGAGATGAAGGACTCTATAGTGACTGCTGAGGTCAGAGAGAGATAAAGAACATTATAGTGACTACTGAGGTCACAGAGAGAGATGGACTCTATAGTGACTGCTGAGGCTTCCATCGTGACACCAACATGTCTCACAATAGTGGTTTCGGGATGAGATGTATAGATATCTTTTCCACATGGCGCATGGGCTTCAGATCATTGTATATGCATCACATCCATCCTGTTGTACACATTTCTTTAATACTTTAATTTGTCTCTCATCATTCACCCTTTATGCACCTTTACGGCATTGACCCTCAACTAACTCACGCCAAACCCTCCTGTCCTTGGCTATCCCATGCAGCTTAATTCATGTCCGCTACAATTTATTAATTTATGTTTCTACTTCTCTTCTCCATATCTTTTTAGGTCTTTTCTTTTGTTTGCCCTGTGGATTCCTGACAGTCCTTTTTAACTACACTGTTCTTATGTTTTCTCAATGTAGGTCCTGTTCGGTGCCAGGGCATTTTCTTCAACTCTTGATTCACCGGTATTTGTCTAGTTTTCTCCATGGGCGATTCTGTCTCACCATTTATTGCTTCTAATTTGCCCAGGAATTTATGTGAAGCACAGGGGATTTAAAGTTCTTTTTTTTGCCCAAAAATATATAATGAGCAGAAACAAAAGAGTTTGGATATCAGGATAATAAAATTAATGTAGTTTGTGGTGTCACAATCACAGGCATGAGAGAAAGTTAAGCCCAGTGTTGAGTGCCAGGTGTTTCTCTACACCCTCACTGTGGACAGCAGCTAGTCAAAAGATGAAAAAAGAAGCTCTTTTAATATCCTTGATTGTTTTACAGAACATCATGCAACACTTCTGCTGTGTGTCCACCACAGATAAATGACTATTGAGTAACCTAAATGCGAACAGATAGAGGGTCTTGAAGTTATTGAACTCATATTAATTCAGTGACCAGAAACCACAAAAGGGTAAAAATCTCTGCCAATGCACCAGCCGACTCCCAGTTCATGGCCATTCTGCTGATGAATGGCAATTGCTAAACTATCCTACAACTGACATTGTTGATGTCCATTCAAGGTTGATTCTACTTGACTTGAGTTGAATCGAGTCAAAAACCGACATAACAACACACAGAACATTCCCATACATGCTCTGTCAGGAAACTTCAACAGCCAGTGCAGAGATCCAATACTAATGGTACCAGATGCAGTCTGATTATGCATTCATCTGGTCTTTTCTCTGAGTATTTTGTGTTGGCATATGAAAAACAGAAAATTATCTTGGCCAACAACTGCATCATTTGAGATTAAACTCTAAGCAGATGTCAAGAAGCTCGTTGACTGCTACTTTCCTTAATTATACAAAATTTATATTCATAGTGACGTCTGAAGTTGTACAAAAAAAGGAAGAAGTTTTTTTATTACCAGAAGAACGTCTGTGAAACCATGCTGCTTCTTGATCTCCAGCTGGAAGATCTAATTATGAGCTCTCTTAGACAAGGATGTTGTGTACACATTAAAAATCTCTTGGCAGTTTGGCATAATAAAAAGGAGGCCTTATGTTTGCTATCTTGGCAAATTTGAAAAAAAGTTAAAAATCTCCTAACAAATTATGTAGGGCATGAGTAGATTCTGGTACACACAAACTGGGATCCTCAGGAGTGCTGTGGATGTTGTGTACTGAGCATAGATGCCCTCCTGGTGTGATCTCATCAAGGCTATCAGAGAACTAACAGAGAATTTCACACTGCCATGAAAATAAGTGCCATGTGGTCCATAAAAATTTCAGTCCAGTTAAATATGCCCAGTGCGCCTTAGATGTGTAAAAGGGGCCGACACATTTGTGTTTTTTCATCATGACTAACAGTATACATTATTTTGATAAATAGCTGAGGAATCTGGAGTCCCCTGCTTCCCGTATACTCCTGATGTCTTTAGTCTCCGTCTCAAGAATTCAGCCGCAAACTGTGATAAATGTGCTCGCTGACATTTTAGCTGTGTCAAAATCAGGTTAGTGAAACATGTCACATGGTGTCTAAACTTCAAAAATGTACCCAAAAATGTGTATGTAATGATTAGTGTCAATTCATGTGTTAAACAACACATAAAAAGAGTATGGCTGTGGTGTGTGTTGTCTCCCATGCCTTTTCAACTTGTACACAGAAACAATTTTTGAGCTAGTTTGAGACAGAGTTGTGGTAGTGTAGTGGCTAGATGCTTACGTGTCGGCTTGGTGTCCATGGGTTCAATCCGCACTGGGGCCGACTCGAATTTCTAAATTTGATCTGGACTCCCAGGTTAGCCCATGGGAAATATTTTGGGAATTAATGGCGGCCGATGACATCACCTATCAAGTGCCATTTAATTTATAAAAATATGGGTCTAACACTATATGCCCACTGCACCTTAATGCTTGAAAAAGGGTCCTTTACTTAGCAGTTGGAGAAATGTCTAACTACATTTCAAGGGAGGAATATGAAAAGACAAATTATATGCTGGTTATTCAGTAGGATAACAGTGTTATTGTATTATTAACAGAAAGTGAACAGAAATTGCAGGCCCTTGGGGAGCAAATAAATGTGCGAAATGCAGAATGTGGATTAGACATGAATATTTTTAAAAAGATTAAATGTGATAATTAGAAATACAAAGGAGAGGCTAATTAAGAATATCCGGGCAGATTGATATATTCTAGGAGTTTCTCCTGTCTTGGGCATGTGGTAACTGATTATGGCAGAATGGAAACAGAAATCTAAAAGAGAATTGGAACGGTGGTCAAAAATGCATTGAACATGAACATAATATTAGCATATATATAAGTGAATAATAAATTAAAAATTAGATTGGTCAAATGTTTATACATATATATATATAAAATATTTGATCATAAAAATTTTTAATTCTGTTTTCACTTCTCTAGATTTTATATATCTTCTTTGTCTGTCTGTGCATGCATTTATGTATGAGGAGGAGAGGCTGAATGGCCATTTGCAGGATGTTACAATTTTTCGGATGAACCCTGAACCAGAGCATCATGTACGGGTTCTGCATTTATGAAATTCTGGTTAGATGATGAGAATGCCCATATGCTGCCCCTACCTTTCCTTAGGAGCAAAAGACATGCATACAGCTGTTTTAGACAGACCTTTAAGGTTGCACAATCTGTAATTGGAACAGTAAAGATGATTTCACAATCCCTACAGAACTGTATGGGAAGGGTAATGCAGTTAAAAATTACAGAGTGGTAGTCAGATGATTGCCAGCTCACCTGGCCTAGGGGTGTAACATCTTTCTCCGTGATCACATGTACTCTTGTGAGTGGCGTGACGTACGGCGAGAATCTGTAGGGGTTCTGGCCGTGGCGGTAACTTATGGGGTATGTGAGCCGGTCGCTCAGAAAGCAATGGCAAACTACTGAGCGTAATCTTGCCAAGAAATCAACAATCATCTGAAAGATACTGATGTTTACAGCGATGTCCTGTAAAGGATATGAAAAAAAAAAAAGTCACATGATTCTGCCAATGCCGCAGCTTTGTGGTAAACAAGCACAGCACAATTACCGCCAACACAAACAAATATGTTGAAGGAACATAGAAGAAGAAATATATCATAGAGAGTAAAGCAGGGCAGACTGCTGCATCTTTTAGGTTATGTAACACTACAAGAGGGGAAGAGAGAGAGAGAGAGAGAGAGTGCAAAGCTCAGCAAAAGTATAGTAACATACATTATATTTTATTTCTTTTTTCAGGAGAGTTCCAGTGTCAAGTTTTAACATCTATTTGTAAAGAGTTTCTTCCACTTGACTGTTTTGAATACCTCATACAGTAAATATTAATTTAATTGTCTTTGTATTCTCAATGTTTCTTATTATTCTGTTGTCTGATATCTCAGTATGAATATTCACCTCATAAATTTTATTTAAGCTTTGTTTTTAACCACTATCTGACTGGGTATCTGAACATATCAGTGCTTCTCAAGAATTGTGTGTGGGGGGGGGGGGGGGGGTCGCTGACACATTTGCTAATTGTATTTTTATGCTACTATTATACATAGTCTTAGTACCTCATGGTTATATAATGGAGTGATGGGGTCACATTCCCATAGGGATGATACTTTGATACCAGTTGGGAGACGTGTCTCTACAGCAATCTCAATCTGATAGACAAGTGCCATTTTTATGGCTTAGACAGCCTTAATGCTAATATATTGGACTTAAAAGATTTCATCATTAAGTGAATCGTGTACTACTGTCTCGTGAAGCCTGCTGCTCAGTACATCCAATTCTGTCATTCATTTCTTTCAGTTTTGCTTTCCCTAGTGTTTGACTGTCCCCAGGCTACCTACAAAGCTTCAGGTTTGTGTCTCTCTTCCTCTGGTTCCTACTTCTTGACTTGATACTACAACATCTAGTCTGAGAATGGAGGTGGAGGCAGTCAAGGTGACTTTCTGCTGGCTGAAAAACAAATAGCACATGCATGTCAAGACATAAGGGACTCACAAAGTATGTTGAGGAAGGTGAAGACAGGAATGCTACAGGCAGAGTGACAAGCATACATTCAACAATCAAAAATAGAGAGCATCTGGTGGATAATTTCACCAGGACATGCTGGTATGGTGGGAAACAAGCAGGCTGGGTCTGCACCCCGTGGTGGGAAATTGGTGCATAACAAGGCAGATGTGATGAGGGTCCTTTGGAATCATGTGTATGGTTTAGAAAAATAGATCATCACGGCTTGAAGAGAAAGGTGCTGCAGGGAGTGACCAGTGGACCTGGCCAACACTCAAAACAGAGGACAAGCCAGAAGGACACATAATCAGAGACTGCTATTGGTATCATTTGTTTTGGGACTCTTGGCTGGCTGTTGCAGATGAGGATGGAGAACATGGGAAATTTCCGAGTGCTGTGATGTTGGTTCTTGACAACTCAGCTGTCCAACAAGGGAGATTCTACTAGTAGCTGCGCTACCATTGGCATAGCTCTAGTAGTCATTGAAATGCTCAAGCCCCTCTACCTCTTTAACAGAGGGAGGACTTAAAGATTTAAAAGTAGTCTCTCAGAGGATTCACAAGCAGCCAATCAGGGGTCTGATAATAATAAATTCTGTCCTATAATGAGTAGAAACAGTTTCGGAAGCTTCCCTGTATGATACAGGGTGCTTTTTACAAGATGATGAGAAAAGACTAAGTGAATAGAATGTTACTTGTGTGTGGATGGGTGGGTGAGTGAGTGTGAGATAGAGAGAGGGAGTGTGAGTGATTGAGAGCGAGAGATAAGATAAAGATTGAGAAAACCTGAGGATAGTATAACTAGAGTTAAAGTTAGTTGCATACCCTTGGCAGGACGTAGCAGTCAGCTCAAGCAATTTTTGGCTGTTTGTGATTCCTGGGCAAGTTTACATTCAGTAGTTTGCCATTGCTTTCTGAACAACTGGTACCCATACCATTGTATGAAAACTCATATAGGCGGGCTGCTTCCAATATGGCCACAGCTGTATTTTGCACTTGGTATGTGGGATTACGAATTGCATTCATAACCCTTCACCACAGAGTGAACTAGAGTTTGGTGCTTCTGAGAGGTTTATTATGCCCGCATTTAAATTTCCAGTGCTCAGACTGTGAGGTGGTGGGTTCATGCCACACTGGTCAGCTGCATGTGAAGCTGCCGCTTCCATCGATGATGGACTGTAATTTTCGTGACGAGCTGTTGTGTTGTCATTCTGGCAGCGGCCTTATGCATGTACTTGCCTGTGCGTGCTGTTGGTTTCTCAGTACTGCTTTTTGTTCCACTTTTCACATAGGGCAGTAAGGAGCATTTTATGTGATATTCACTGGCACAGGAACAGCATTATGGGGTGACCCTTTGCCGTAAAGTGACTAAATGATCAGTTGGACTTAAAGGCTGACTTCTCATTCAAAAAGCAATGGCAAACTACTTTACTTATGTAATCTTGCCTAAAAAGTCAAACTGGGGTTGGTCACAATGTCCTGTAAAGGACTTGCATACTTTTCGTGTGTGCATAACCTGACCTTCCCATGTCTGGATCCCACACGGTGAAGGATAATGAGAGACCTAATACACAAGAAGAGAATAAAGGTGGAGATGAATAATATGGGGAGAACGTGGAGGAAGCTGTAAGAGATGGCAAAAGACAGGGCAGCTGGGCGTGATTTGGTTGAGGACCTATGACCAAAAGGGGGATCAAGGGCAACAGAAGAAGACTTATGACATCTGATGCTTGCACGTCAGTATCTCTGCATTTTGTGCTGCATGGTAAATATACTTTCCTCCATTTTGAATGTGTTCTGTTAAGAGTTAATTTGATTCATATCACAACCAGCAGGAGAGTTGGTATTTTGAAAATAAAACAATTAAAGAATGTAATATGTTTTGGTAATAAGACTGATTTTTAAAATGGAATATCATTATTGTTGCAGGCAGTTGTCTAAAGCAGCCATTGTTATAAATGAACATCTGGTCAGTGTGCTGCAGACACTAGTTGACAGGCGCCCCAACCTGGCCACAGAGTCTGTTCACTATTTGCATTCTGTGCTGACAGCCACGTGTCACGAGCTTTCTACAAGTGCAAAATTTGGCAAACTCCTAATGGGTGTTTTAACAAAGTATAATGAAAGGGTAGGGTAATTTAATTAGTAATATCAGATTTTGAACAAACAATCCTTCACCATCATCATTATATTGTCACATGTCCTTTACATAATTTCATGCTCATCACACCCGACCTGGAAGACTGTCTTGTTTCTTTATGCATTGTGTTCATTGTCTTGGTCAACTCTTGTCTTGTCTTCCAGGAACTATGCTGTCTATTACTGTCTGTCAGTTAGTCATCTAGTAACTTGCGGCGGGGGTGTCTTAAGCCTGAGGAATTAAGGCTGTCTGGCTGGTGCAGTCACAGCAAACTGCAGGTTAAGGTTTTTCTTTTTGTCCAGAAAAAATGCACACTTGACCAAGGATTCTAACCCAGTTCTCCCGAAGGAGAACCAGGCATTCTAGCCACCCGGTCATTCTAGTCACATTGGTTGTCTATTACTGCTCTTTCTAAAACATCGTGACCAAGTTGCTTTAGTTTCTAAGACTTCATGTTGGATTGACAATTCCATTTTTTAAATCTACTATTGGATCTCATCTCATCCCTCTTGTATCTTGCGGTGTTGAGGTGAAGCATAAACAGCAGGAGAGTGCCCTTTCATGGGCTTCATGTCAAGATCCCCATGGACTCTGTTATTCCTTCTGTCCATTTACATGGCCTGTCTCTTCTGGATCCATTTGGTCTGTACATAATTTCTTTTGGTATACTGTTAGTTGGTAGCCTAGTTATGTGGCTGAACCATTTCACTTGCTGTTTTCTAATGAAATCCAGCACTGCTACAACACCCCACTTTAGTCCTGATTTCATCATTTCATATTTTCTCTCTTCTTGATTATTCTTCTCAGTAATCTCATTTCCATTATTATAATTTTTCTTTTTCTGTCATTGTCAAAGACTGGCATTGGTAGCAGAGTTGGTAGGAAGATTGTGCTGTAGTGTTTTTTTAACATCTACAGATGTGTTTGTTCATTAGTATTGGTATCATTTGTCCAATTATTTGGTTTGCCTTATCGCACCTATTTTAAATCTTGTCCTCAGATTTGCCATTTGAAAATATTATTTTTCCTAAGTAATGAAGCTCTTTACTTGTTTCAAGGGGTGTTCTTTAGACTAGGGCATGTTTCCTTAGCAACTCAATGAGCATGCTCAAGAAGAGTTGGGGTGGATCCGAAGAGAGTGGGTGCTGTCTCCGGAGTGGTCTCGGCTGGCAAAGATTAGTTTCATTTTCATGTCAGGGCATGCGGGTGTACGAGGAAATGAGCAGGCTGACAAGCTCGCAGGTAAGGCTACTGTGGAAGGTGGATGCGCCATGGACCAGGCTGACATTCTGAATGCTTTACGAGATGTAAATCGTTCGTAAGAGCCAAGTGATGACTGTGAATCTACAACCATAGTCAGGATGCGAGAATAGCAAATTAAAAGAGATGTGGCCAAACAAGAACACTATGCAGGAAGCCAAAGAAGATTAATAAACCAACACAGAACTGGTGTCGTTAGCTGCAACACGCTGTGGGATTTATTGAGGAAGGGATCCAAGCACTTATGGACTGAATGGTTTGATGTGCAATGAGGTTGATCTATCAACTAAAGTTTAGATTAATCTTTGTTTTTTTTTTCTTCTTTGGTTATGGTCATTACCTCTGTTTTACTGATGCTAATTTTCATGGAATCTTCCATTTTCCTTACACACTTTGTTTAGTCTACTAGACTTGTTCTGCTTCTGCAATAAGTACTTGATTGTCCACAAATAGGAGTTCTTTAATGGTGGAATTTACCATTGGTGGTTCTTCATGAAGTGTTGTTTAGGCCTGTTTGCAGCAGATTTGTCTCCTTTTTCATCTTCATTCCTTTTTTGAAGGAAGTGAGTCGCACATAATCGTGCACCTTAGAGGCCAGTGTGACTGACTTCACCATGCATTTCTGTACAGGGGTGCTTCCTCTAGACAGATTCCACCCAAAGCACTGGGCTCCATATGCTGTGATTACATACAATTGATCTCATCAGTCATCATGCAGCAAGACCTTTACAGAACGTGGCTCTCATCATGGCCGGCCATAAGTTTTTCTATCCCCAGTACATGCCCTGAGCAGTACAATCAGAGGCATATTGACTCCGCAATACACGTACATAAAAGCATGATGATACGGTGGACCAAGAAGAACAAAATACTGACACTACCAGATCTGGACATGGAAGAAACCTGGCTCAAGCACAGCATGATAGGGGTTTGAGAAGAACAGTAATGGAAGGCGTGGTTCCTGAAAGAATAAACATGGGTTGACCAGCACAAAGATGGACACAGGACATTGAAGGTGATGTCTACACTACCTAACAATGCACAAGGTTGACTTTCTGTATCCCAGACTCCCTCAGGGCATGGGGTTGGAGTCAGCCGATTATATGCCTGAAACTCCATGGAGAAAACATGATCAGCCTAGGCCTAACCTCAGCCAGTCCGTATATGTTGTGCTGAACTAAGACCTAAATGCCAGCGCCACAGACTTGGTCCAACTAAGTTAAAACTCAGCCTTCCAGGGGTTTCTCCAACTGTCTCAGGCAGGTGTTATACAATCCCCTCAAAAGAGATCACCATAGCACTGATTTTTCAGTATGTATTGTAACATCTATATCCTGTGAATTGTCTGTCTGCAGATGTCCAATGAGCAGTTCGGTGCTATGTGTGCACTTGTGGAAGCTCACAACTCAAGCTTCAGAAAGCCACTGTTAGCCCTTGTTAAGCGTTTAACTCACCTCTCATGAATTTTCATTCTATGGGTTTAAAATAAAATATGAGTACTTTGAGCAAAGATGGAGTTGTGTGTGTGCTTAGATACAGTTTACATGTCCAAGGTTGTCACTGACAAACTGAGCAATAACTCAACTCATTTTGGTTTTGTGCACAAGGAGATATAAGTCACGACAGATAAGTGTAGACGTGCTCACAACTTTATGCTAGTAGCTCAAAAGTAGAATTTTTGCTCAAAACACTTCAGTGTAGTTGTGTAGCCTAATTGCTGCAGATCCTGTTTGCAATCAACACTATCATCAGCATAACTTATGGAAACTACAACTACCAACCATCATTAATATAATCACAATCCTCGATTGTACATATACACTAACAACTTGGGCAAGTGGCCTTTATCGCTTAGTAGGGAAAAACCATAGTGAAAACAAATTATGTACAATATGGAAAACCAAATATTGACAACAGGGAAAAATAGTGGGAGAAAAACAAAAACTTTATTGGCAAAACAAAAATTGACAATAAAGAGGACAAAATGCAAAAAAACTAAACGAGACCTTGTAGCAAATAAATGTTTATTGATATTCCAAACCTATGACTGCAGTCATTATCCCATGCTGCTGAAGTCTACATGAGGACAGTGACATGGAATCAAGAAATTAAAGAAAACTTCTGAAGTATTCCACTTCACTTACTGATTGCTTTCACATATAAAAATGAAACCACAATTTTCCTTTACTACACTTCATATGAAAATAAATGGGAATATCATATGCAGAAAATCTGTGGATAAAACTAGTATAGTTAACATTTCCACGAACCCTGTGGATAGATCAAGCATTCATAGTTAACCGTTATTGAACCAGTGAATGTAAGTTATTTCTGTGTTCTGGTGGCTCTGAAAAATGTAGATACAATCAGTATTGTTAACATCCTCAGGAAATCTGTGGATAAAACTAGCAAAGTTAACATCCTCAGGAAATCTGTGGATAAAACTAGAAAAGTTAACATCATCAAGAAATCTGGATAGAACTTAGCAAAGTTACACATAAATGGAACCATGGGGGAGACTTGGCTGAGGCTATGGTGCCCACCTCTGGCTAAGAAAAAACTGGGTTCAACCCCAGTCTATAGCTGAAAATAATTCTGATAACCATTTATCACTTGCGCTAAGTGCCATGGCAGTTGAAAGTTGCAAAGAATAATCCATTAGACCGCCCCCTGGCTAAGCTGTTAGGAAAGATAACCTACCCATCAGCAGAGTTGGTTACGTCGCATGGGAACTTTCTAGAGGCCACAAACCTTACACAAATGTGTTCGGAATTGGACACACTGACCTGAAGTGCACAACTAGGTGTGACGGACTTGCCCCTTGAAGGTATGAAGAAAAAGAAACCAGTATAATTAACATCTCCAGGGAAGCTGTGGATAAAGCTAGCTAGTTAGCATGCCCAAGAAATCTGTGGATTAAATTAATATAGTTAGTATGCCACCAGGAAACGTCTAGAAGAAATTAGTATAGTTAACACCTTCAAGGAACCTGTGGATAAAACTAGTATAGTTATTCCCAGAAAACCTCTAGATGAAACCAGTACAATTAACATCCCCAGGAAATCTATAGACAAAACTAGCAAAATAATGGTACTAAGTACAATGAGTTGCAGAGAAATCCAGAGACCATGCATTCATCTTACTGTTCCTCCTTAAACCCTTCAAATTTCTTCCTGTAGCTCTTGCCATACAATGGTATCTTCTTCTGCTGCGTTCGTATGGAGTTTTCTCGGATTCTTGTCTACAGCAGAGCCGCTTTCTTGCACCGTAAGGCCGACACATCCGACTTCTGCTGGCATTTCTTGACCGGGTTAACCTTCCCGGGATACAATGGTATGAGTGTCTATTGTTCAGAAAGCAATGAAAGATTACTGAACGTAACGTTGAAAAAAAAAATGCTGGGGGTGACCGCAACGTCCTGTACAACTAACTAAATCTGTTGTCACTTTTTTCCAATTGTCAGCATATATTAACCGACTTCACAACTTCCATCTGTGCCTGACTGAAAGAATCATATCCATGAGAATATTAATATTCTACACGTATTCACCTAAATTTTCACCCCTACAAAGTCTTTGTATATTTTGTTATACAGGGAAATATATAGCCAATGCATCAAAATATATCAACCTAACCTTCCTCGGTGCCTGGCTGAAATAAACAAGTCAAGGAAACATGGATATAATTTGGCCTCGTGCACTTAACTAGGAAGAAATGACACCAGGATATACTCATCTTATGGGTATTACATTAAAATGTATGTGCCCATAAACTGACCACGGACCCATTTTGCAATTTTCAAATTGGCCATTAGAAGACAAGGACATAGAGACACCAATGTGTTATGGCCAGGGGTCAACTGAAGGTTGAACAAAGCTTCAGCTGTGATGAAGCTTGCTGATGACTGTATGCGACAAGGTTGCTAGAAAATCACAGCAATTCCCTGCGATGATGGTATGCTGTCAGTACCCAAGTCTTGCATTCACTGCTAGGAGATCATGAGTATGCTCAAAATGAATGTGTTGCTTGCCTCCTGAGTGCAAACCAAGTAGCCATCACTCTTCAATTCTTACGAGAGAGAACAATTCAAGTCTTACAAGAGAGAACAATTCTTCAAGTCTTACGAGAGAGAACACGACAAAACGTGGCATCATCACTGACCTTATCAACTAAGTAGTCTCAAGGAGGGGCACAAAGGCACCAATATGTGATCTCAGTATGAACTTCCCTTTAGGCAATTCTATCGTACCATTTTACTCCTAATCTTAGCAGGCACTAATTAATGAATATATGTGGCTTATTGGCATATTTTTTGAGCTTTTCTCCATCTTCTGATCATATCTACATAGATAGCTCACCCCAACATATCCACATAAACTTCCATTAATAACGATCAATGTTATTTACAGCGTCAGCAAAGTTGATAATGAACTGCATCAGTAATGTCATGAGTAAAGCCGGATGCAAGTTTGACGCCTTCAAAAGTGAGGGAAAGACCGGCCACCCATAAAGCGCCATTAAATCACATACGCATAGCAAAAAACTGCTTTGGGACAAATTAACTAATGTTATTTACTCAAAAAATGCCTTAGATACACAGCAGCATCTAGTAGACACCTGAAAAAAATTAATTTCACTGACAAGAAATGTACATAAAGTCAATAAGTTCAGAAATCTTCACTGAACTGTATGCGTGAGACAAATCTGAAACAACAACCAAACATACAAATTTAACTTGCTTGCCTGCAACTTCTGAAAATGAACAACACTTGTGAAAATCTAGTATACAATGTGTGCAAAATGCCTACATGCAATTATTACAGTAAAATAGCTGGTAATAAGAGATGTCTGTTCTGTGATTCCGCAGAGGCTGAAATGAAACACACTTTAATGAATACATGCTTCTGAAGGTTAAGTTAGTATTGTGTTCTGGAGCACCTGAAGCTGAAGGCCTTTTCAAGAAAATTGTTCAGAACAGTGTCTGTCCCCAACTTCTGAAGAAAAAAAAAAGCAACTCAGCCTGACCTGCAAACACAAATACTTGAACAAAACATGCAGTCATACAGCTTACCTTGCGGCTTCAGTGAAGTAAGCAGAAGAATCCAGCAACTGGATGGTGCACTGAAGCCAGACAACATTCACAGAAACAAGATGAACACGCCTGTAATAACACTGCCAGCGCCGCACAAGTGAAGACCGACTTGATCAGGATAGCCCTCTGTTTCAATGATCATGAAAGTGGCTCAACTACAGCACAGCTATCTAGCTGACACCTCTCAACCATCTATACTGGCATTCTTTGTCAGGATTAACTTTTTGAAGGAAGACTTTATTACTATTATATTACATGCTGGCACCTGTGCATAGAACCACTCTTGTGCTAGGGTTCATCTGCAGCATATTCACAATATATACCTGTCTCAGAGATATCAGACATCAAAAGCCAGATAAATTATATTTGAGAAAGCCATGATTTAAAATGATTCTTTCTATTTGGAGAAACACACATGCCAGCTTGTCATTTCTGAAGTGTAGTTTCACAGGCATTGTATACAATTTGTAAAGAATTTAGGAGAACAAAGTTAAATACATATAATTTTGTAGCGCATTCTTTTTAACATGCTCAGCAGATTAGACAAGTATGATACAGTCTGCTAAACTGGACAAATAAATCAACAGAACAACCCAAAACTTGTGTCTAGGACACATGAACAAACGACATTTTCCAATTCAAATCTTATTTTGGTAGAATCCACTGTCAGCGTTGAAACTACCTCTTTGTCCCCTTCTGCCACGACCTCTAAAACCACCTCGTCGTTGGCCACCTCTTCCTCCTCTGTTGTAGCTGAAAGTGCTGTAAGATCCTGTGAAACGGAAGAGAATAAAAAATATTATTTAACTGATCATTAAGTGTGAAAGGCATTAAGCAATCTGTGTGATTGCTCAAAAGCTAGTCTGCACACAAAAGTGTGTTCAATAAAAACAATCGAACACAACAGTATACATTACAATGGTATGAATGTAATTTTCCCCTTTTTTCCCCCTCCCCTTTCGCACACCCACTTTCAGACATTTAAATTTCTGCACTTATTCCACGGGAACATTGCTCTGTGGAAACAACATTACTCCCTCCGGGAGGAAAAAAGACACCATGTGCATCTGCAAACATCATTATTGCACCTCCTTTTAGACAGACATAGCTTGTTACGACCCAATAGACGTCAATGTCGCCATATGTCTTCTTTGTTCACAGCTTAAGAACCCCCCCCCCCCCCCCCCCCCCCCCCCGCATTCGCCGAGTGTAGGCCAACACTTCCTCTGGGCTAAGTCTATCACAGGCTTGTGAGATGGAGATCGAGGAGGGAAGTGTGCATGCACATGAGAGATATAAAATACGAAAATGGTATAAGAACACAGACTTATCCGAGACTGGTGACCGTGTTAGATGGCGAACTGTGATAGCCAACGTGAAACATGATTATGTTTATTACCAAAGAATGTATAAAAAGAGTACCAGCTGGTCAGTCATCTCTAGAGTAATGTAAAGAGGAAAATATCGGCAGAGCACCAGCTGGTCATCTCTAGATTAATGTAAAGAGGAAAATATCGGCAGAGCATCAGCTGGTCAGTCATCTCTAGAGTAATGTAAAGAGGAAAATATCGGCAGAGCATCAGCTGGTCATCTCTAGATTAATGTAAAGAGGAAAATATCAACAGAGCACCAGCTGGTCAGTCATCTCTAGAGTAATGTAAAGAGGAAAATATCGGCAGAGCACCAGCTGGTCAGTCATCTCTAGAGTAATGTAAAGAGGAAAATATCAGCAGAGCACCAGCTGGTCAGTCATCTCTAGAGTAATGTAAAGAGGAAAATATCGGCAGAGCACCAGCTGGTCAGTCATCTCTAGAGTAATGTAAAGAGGAAAATATCGGCAGAGCACCAGCTGGTCAGTCATCTCTAGAGTAATGTAAAGAGGAAAATATCAACAGAGCACCAGCTGGTCAGTCATCTCTAGAGTAATGTAAAGAGGAAAATATCGGCAGAGCACCAGCTGGTCAGTGATCTCTAGAGTAATGTAAAGAGGAAAATATCAGCAGAGCACCAGCTGGTCAGTCATCTCTAGAGTAATGTAAAGAGGAAAATATCAGCAGAGCACCAGCTGGTCAGTGATCTCTAGAGTAATGTAAAGAGGAAAATATCAGCAGAGCACCAGCTGGTCAGCCATCTCTAGAGTAATGTAAAGAGGAAAATATCAGCAGAGCACCAGCTGGTCATCTTTAGAGTAATGTAAAGAGGAGAATATCAACAGAGCACCAGCTGGTCAGTCATCTCTAGAGTAATGTAAAGAGGAAAATATCAACAGAGCACCAGCTGGTCAGTCATCTCTAGAGTAATGTAAAGAGGAAAATATCAACAGAGCACCAGCTGGTCAGTCATCTCTAGAGTAATGTAAAGAGGAAAATATCGGCAGAGCACCAACTGGTAATCTCTAGAGTAATGTAAAGAGGAAAATATGAACAGAGCACCAGCTGGTCAGTCATCTCTAGAGTAATGTAAAGAGGAAAATATCGGCAGAACACCAGCTGGTCAGTCATCTCTAGAGTAATGTAAAGAGGAAAATATCAACAGAGCACCAGCTGGTCAGTCATCTCTAGAGTAATGTAAAGAGGAAAATATCGGCAGAGCACCAGCTAACCACTTTGAAGGTAAGGTAAACAGGAGAGAGTGAAATGAAATGCTCATTACCTCCTCAGCAATGTAAAAAGGAAAAGCAAACAAACCTGGCCTAGAGAAGATACCATATGGGCCACTGAGTGAACTAAGAGTGACAAAAAAGTGTATACAAGAGACAACATTGCAGACACAGACACATTTCAAGTGAAAGAAGAAAACAACACTCAAACTCATCACCTGTAAAACAATGTAAACACAGTGTAATTGCTTATGCTTACCAGCTTTGTCACTGAACTTCCCACTTGGTGGCTGGTACAATGTTCGTGCTTGCTTTGGGCTGCTCTTTTTCCCATTGGGCCCTTCATAAGTAATGGGTGTAATATTTCGCTTTTGACTGAAAATATAAAAGAATAAATTTGTATTTTATCACATAGTTAACATTTACTCTAAAATGCTAATAATCTGTTTCACTGAAACCTCAGAAGTACCATACATTTTACTGTATACTGTTTATTTTTAATTTCACTTCATTCCACATATATTAATGTAGTCACTGAAGTGTCATTCGTTGTTTGCTGATGAAAGCTTGTCACTGCAATATTCTGTCTATTATAGACCTCGTTCAACCTGCTTCTATAGCGTTGGTTATAACACTTTTTGTGTGTACAGATTTTTATTTTCTTTCCTTTCTTTGCTCTCTTTCGAGAGTCTTAAACAGTACATACAGTGCTAGATCTATATTTGTATGCACCAATTAGCCTCATAGTGGTGATCTCATGTTATAGTGAAGTCAGCGTAGGGCGTGTGAATCCTACATTGAGATGTTTGTCACACGGACAGTGCTTGGAAAACTGACAGGTAAGGCAAACAGCACAACACTAAGAAAACAATGTATACATACCCAGTAAGGAGTGAGCCTTTTGTATGTTCACTGTCCCCTGCTGCCTTGATTTCCTGATGTTAGAAATTTGTTAAAATGTAAATAATTTGTTTAAATGAGACTTGCAACTTTACAAATAATGCATTTCAAGTCTTGATGAGACAGTTATTTAAATGTTACTCTAATTTAGTTTAGTCGTTGGATCAACATCACGGCACACGGTTGAACACATAAGTGCTTAACTTTCCTTCTAACTCAAACCTGACCTGGAGAAACTCAGCTCAATGCACGAACTCCGTTGCATCGGCGAGGATCCTGAAATACTTTGGGTAGATTTTTAACTCGAAATTTTGCCCGGGCAGCGCCGTTAGGCTACTCTTTTTCAATTTCCAACTGCCAAGGGATTTTTAACGTGCGCAAAAAAATACACGGGCGTCCGATCTCACTACCCAGAGACCAGGGGAAATTTTATTACTGGAAGTCCAGGTGGATTTTTTAAATAAATCCCGGCCCTCACCGGGGCCTGAACCCAGGACCGCCAGCACTCGAGGCAGACACCATACCTCGAGACCACTCAGCCCCCCTGTTACTCTAGTTTACTTTGTGGCACTAAAACAATGAGAAGGCAAAGAGGCATATTGATGATCTAGCCAAGTCAATGACAGGTAATTTTGGATGTTGTTTTTTTAAAGAACTTTCCACAGGAAAAGCTATATGCCAAAGATGACAGTAAACAAGATGTTACTGTAGACAAATACATTATCACTGAAATATTGAGGAAAACTGCATAAAACGTGGAGATTTATTGCCCTGCCAATTGACATAGACATTCATGTCTCTCTGCTGATATTGGTCCTTGGCATACTGGATCAACCCTATTAGTGATATTCCTCCATGCCACCAACTCAGTCCATCCTCCAACATTTCTCTTGGTCTGCCTCCTCTCCCGCTGATACTGCCAGTCATTGTGATGTTTCCTAAAGTTCCCTTCTCATCACATGACCAAAACACATGTTGCCTCCTCCTTATATTTGTATATATTTCATTAACCCTTTAAGGCACTCACAATCTCACACAATTTACTCACAATCTAAAATATTTGCAAAATACACCTCATAAACATCACCGTTACCTCTATACACTTCTAAATTATTTTCCTTCACAGTCCACGATTAGCTGTTATATGTAGTAAACTCCCTTATTGATACCGTTTTCACTATAAAATTTTGGTACTCCAACATAAACCCCAAAATGTGTCCCAATGACACTTTCAAAGACAGAATAAGTATACAACTGGACTGATAAGAAAATACCATACACTTTCCTAACATTTGTAGCCTGTAGCCACAAGAAACATTAATAGGCACTTTCTATATCGTAAGCTGACTTTTCTAACTTAAACACTGTTCTACAACAGAAGGTGACTTTTCTATCTAAAACACTGTTATATAACAGAAGGTGACTTTTCTATCATAAACACTGTTCTATAACAAAAGTTAAATTTTCTATCTATAACACCGTTCTTTTTCTTCTGCATTCATCCGGAGTTTTTTGTGTGGGTGTGATTGCGTTGTGCCTGTTTACAGCAGAGCTGCGTTCTTGTGCCGTTAGGCCGAAACATCCGACTTCTGCGGGCATTTGATGACCGGGTTAACCTTCCCAGGAAACACCGTTCTATAACAGAAGGTGACGTTTCTATCTAAAACATTGAAGAGAAGAAATAACACTTACCTTGGTTGGTCGCCAGGATAAAGTAATGGCTGCCTTATAGGATGGTGGATTGTGCATGAGGTCCTTGACTAGCAATGTAATGTTTGTGAACAGCTTCAAAGCTACAATTCTTTTCTTGTTCTGGATTGTAAATTATGAAAAAAATTATTTTTTTTAGGTATATATAAGAATGCACACATACATACATACACAAGGATAAGAAACACAATTACATAACAAGCTACACAGCGTGGCTCTAAAAAAAAGCAATATCAATAAAGTTATAGTGCACTTGTAAACTTTGATAACTTGAGGTCTATTTAGACACTGAAAAGTAGTTCTGAAATTAAATACACTTGAACAGACCCAGCCATTCTAGTGGGTAGTGGGAAGATTTGAATTAATTACAAGTTACCTCTTCCGTCCTTAGTGCTTCTCCAGTCTTTCCTTGTAAAGCTTCCTTTAGTCGTTTAATACAGATCTGACTTCCTCTTGCGATGTATTGTAATCTGACAGAAAATAAGAACATTTAATAACAAATGTTTTTGTTCACTGCCAGTTTCTTATCTGCAAGCATTTCAATACTTTAATAACCATTATCTAAGATAACATCACTAAATGTTTCAATAATAACACACTAGGATTGAACAGTTACTGACTTCTACTAAACATTCTATCAATCTAATCATCTATGTTCTTTTTCTTCTGCTTTTCATCCCCCATTGGAGCACAGGCCCTCAACCAACTCATGCCCAGCCGTCTAATCTGTCGCTGTCTCCTGCAGCCCACTCCATGCCCAGCCGTCTAATCTGTCGCTGTCTCCTGCAGCCCACTCCATGCCCAGCCGTCTAATCTGTCGCTGTCTCCTGCAGCCCACTCCATGCCCAGCCGTCTAATCTGTCACTGTCTCCTGCAGCCCACTCCATGCCCAGCCGTCCGATCTGTCGCTGTCTCCTGCAGCCCACTCCATGCCCAGCCGTCTAATCTGTCGCTGTCTCTTGCAAGCTCACTCTATGCCATCCGTCCAATCTTTCACTGTCTCCTGCAGCTAACTCCAATCTATCAAGTTATCCACCTGCCTATGAATTTCTACTAAACATCTATCCACCTACTCACCTGTTAATTTCAATGCAAATTGAAACATTAAATTACATAATCTGCTAAAGTCATACCCATGAAGTTGGTTACTGTTTGCTGATGTGTTTCCTGTGTACCTACCATCACAAACACATTTGCAAATTTTTAATTAAATTACTACCACACATTTATCTGAAACCAATATATTAAACTTGTGATACATCTCTAGAGTTTTAAACTGCACACACTTGAATTAGAAAATAAAAAATCGGAATGTTCCTTTTGCAGATGTGCTTGCAGTATGCCCAACTGAAGGTTTTCTTATCAAATCATATTTCAATGTAATAATTTTAAGACAAACCTGGTTCTAAAGTCTTTTAACCTATCAGCATTTGCTTCGTCTGTCAAAAATCCTGGACACTTCCTTGCCAGTTGATGAAAAGCAAAAATGAGACATTCCACCTGAGAGAAGTTCAGTTTTGGATCCTCTGTTGCTAAATCTTCCTTTTCATCAGATGGTGGCAATGGCATGTAGCTCTGTGTTTAGCAAAGCAAAACCAAATTTAATACGATAAAAGTAACACATTAAGGCGATGTGTGGCAGAAAAAATAACGATTTTGGATCCGATCGGCTACTTATGGAATGGTTCATTTTTACACACCTTAGCGTGTCTTCTATCAGATTTGGTACTTGTTTTAAAAAAATATTTTTTTTTAACGCAATATTCATATTTTACGTAATCTACCCTATGTGTCAAATAGTCTACTTATTAAAAATTGTTACGAAATTGATGTTTTTCAAATCATAGCAACGGCATCTGCGCATCGAGGTAACCACATGTGTCATTTACCATTTTAATCGTCATTCTCTCCCCTGAATTGTTCATATACCATATCAGAACATAGAAATTAAATAATATAGAATTTAATTTTTTTCTGCCTCACATCGCCTTAAGTCAACATTTTAAAAAAGTAAAAGATGTTTACATGTTGTATGGCACACTGGACATAGACCCATAATTATACAGACCAACTGGCGCTTGGTGGGTGATGTAGTCAATGTTGTGTTGGCAGCCTTTACTTCTCAGAATATTTCCTGGTACCCATTTCAGGCTGGGTCAACCTGGAAGCCTTGGTCATTTACAAAAATGACCCATCAGGAGAGGAGGAGTCAGAGAGGGAGAGAGAGAGAGGGGGGGGGGGGGGTGTTGGAGATCTATCACTTTCATGATCAGATATCTATCTCCATGTAGCTGTACTCCTAAAATAGTTTTCAGACACAGCTGTATCTAGCTGAACACAGCTATTTCTAATGCAACATAAAGAATCAGTGGTATTATATTATTACCATACATCTTTCTATGAAAAAATACAGAAACACACCAGTTGCATTTCTTGTTGGCATGAAACGTGTTTTACAATGTTTTCCAAAGGCTTTATTCCCTGTAATATACAAACTATTCAGATGAAGACAGTCTACATTCTCTGGGCATGTCATGAGAAGGGAAAAGCTGAAGTATGTCATCACAACTTGGAAAGTTGAGAGGAGAAGAAGCTGAGTCTAAATGGGAAGATGCTGGACAGTGACATAATGGCAAGGAAGAACATCAGAAATTATTAGCAACACAAGAGAGTGAAGGCTGTGGACAGACCCATCACCATCACCATGGCATGGGCAATAACTGAATTTGGAAATTTTTTTTAAAAGACGTCATACATTTAGGGTGAATGCAACATGGCATACCAAGAGAAAGGGCAAATTGGATACAGAAAAGCTGGAGGGAAAGAAAGGTGGAATCCTATGCAAATGGTGTTAGACATCTTACAGCACTGCATGGAGATCCACTTATATCAGAAATGATTTTCAACTCACAAGATAAGAATCTGAAGAAAGAAGAAAAGGTTGCGATTTATCATTATTAAATGCACATTGCTGATAAATAATGTGACATTTCCGCTGATTCAATCAACACATATTTTAAAGAATTCTTCAAACATTTAATGACCACATACCAAAAGTGCTGTGAAAACTGTGTCGACTCGCTTCTCTATTTTATCAATGTCACCAGCAAACTCTGAGATCTCTGCAAACGTCTTCAGTACTTCCAGTTGTATGTTTGTTTCCTCATCGGGACTGGCCACTTTATCCAGTACTGGCAGAACTTCATCACACAGATAGGTAACGAAGGGCTTAGAATGAACATTTTTCTGAAAATATGTAGTCACAATAAATATTGTAAAGAAGAGTTGCGTAAACTGGTGCACAATGAATTCCTGCTGATTAAAACAACAATTAACACTATTGGATTGAATCCTTAGTGCAGGACATTTCTTTGGGTTAATTTATTCAAAGCATTTGTTGCTTAAGAATAGTGAATGTAGTTTCACAACCCAGACATACTGGATTTGAAATCAGCCACTGGTAATTTGTGAGAAAAATCACCTTGTGGTAATTTTCACAACAGCATGAGCATCAGCCGTTCAGACAGCAACAGTAAAATACTTGAAGGTAAAATTGTCTAGAAAATCACACAAAAAAACCCGCTGGGATTGAATGCAATGTCCTATAATGAACAAGCAACTTATATAAAGATTGAGTGTTAATTATTTCAATGCTTTTCAAAACTATAATGTTATATGTGGTAATAAAGGGAATATTTACAATTTATATCTGGGGTTTGGAGTTTTATCATTTCCCAACACTTGGAAATATAGGCTAAGAATGTTAACATTCAATACTTTTTCTAATGCAACCTAAGGAATCAGTGTATATTAGTACCATACATCTTAATGGAGTGACAATGAGAAATGTAATTAGTGTAACCCCGGGAAGGTTAACCCGGTCAACAAATGCCCGCAGAAGTCAGATGTGTCGGCCTAACGGCACAAGAACACAGCTCTGCTGCAAACAGGCACAACGTAATCACATGCGAAAAAAAACACCAGATGAACGCAGAAGAAGAATCGGTGTAACTGCAGTAAAGCTGCGTTAAGTAAATCACAAAATAAATAGTGAACTGCTGCAACGATAGTTTAGCAACTAAGGCATGAGCGAAAGAAACCTTAATGACTTCCTTAAAGAGATTATATCACAATTACACTAAGAGATTATCATAATTATAATAAGAGATTATAAGAATAACAATAAGAGACTTGCTGCAGCTTAAAAAAAAAAAAATGAACAATGATACAAAGTAAGGATGGTCAACTATTATTTCTAAACTTGACTGCATCAAAGAGTTATTGCAGGTAAAGGCAGATAGACCATGACATAATGAAGTGGATTAACCATTTCCTTTCCATGTCACCTGTCATCCGTGGATAATTTTCAGAAAATCACATATTTATTCAGTAGCCATTTCACTATATTTCACTGATGGGAACTGAACCAGGACCACTGTCTTGATCAGCAAGCAGCTGAACCACTACACCACCTCAGTTCCCTCTGCAATTATTAGCAAATTTATACCAGTTTCCATCTCATTTCCGACTGCCACATTTTACCCCCAAAGAAAACAAACCAAATGTAACTTACAGAAAACATTGGCGCTGCTGATCTGATGCAATGGAGAAGTCTGTCAACACAGTCCGGGTCAGATGACTGAATAATAGAAAAAACAATGAGTTAATACACAAGAACAAGACGCTTACACAGCAGCTTTGAAATAAGATATGGTAAGACGATGGATACCTAGCACTGTTGTATGGATCAGAGAATGGTTAAAGCAATTACTGCTACTCCAAACCAACTCATGCCATGTCCTATCTCTTGTCATTTACTGCAACTCCAACCCCACAGCAGTCATCTATCTCTAATTTTCTACATGTGCCATTAGGACTCCCTTTATTTCATTTGCTCTGTGAATTCCAGGAAAAAACTTTCTTTTTATACTATTATAAAATTTTCTTAATGTCCTATTTAAGTCCTATTCTGCACAGTCATCTGTTAATGAATGCCTGTAGTAACTGTTTCAGTTATTTTTCATATTTCAGATCTATACAGCAGTACTGACTTAATGTTAAGTTAAATATTCTGTTTGATACTAGTTTTAATTTCTTTTAATTACCACACATTTCCTAGTGCCATGAAATCTCCTCTTGCTTTTGTATTCTTATTTTAATATCTTTATCTGTTTTACTATTTTTGTCTATTTTTAAATTGAGGTTATCTCCTAGGGAGATAGGATTATCATTTGCTTGATTCATGCTCGTTATCATTGTCTTTCAGCTATGCATTTTTAGACAATTGTTTTGATCTCCCATCAAGTGTATTTAGTTCTTACATCTAATTTCACCGTGGGACATAGGGCTAAGTCAGTGAAATTAAGAGCATGAAGAGGCTCTTCCAGTGTGCACTGAATTCCATTTCTGACAGTAATTCCTGGATCTTCATAATCCAGTATATAGTGAGAATAATAGGGTTGGAAAAGGCACATCCGTTGCACTCCAGTTCTTGCTGGGGTTCACACTTACTCAGCATTGCTCAGAACAGAGGGCAGTGGAGTAGTGAGGTCAGATAACTTCCAGTCTTCAGAATTACTGATGATAATAATCATTTAGGAAATAGATAAGCAAATGTAAAAACTTACCAAGATCAGAAATGTCAAATGGACCTATTTTTTAAATTTTTGCTCCTTAAAATTTACACTATGTGTACACCTGCATATTTTCTTATTTAATATGTCTGACTTCCGGTCACCGACATGGCGGTTATGCGTTGAACCGTTAAGACCTGTGGCGTGTTTGTGCTTGCAGCTACGGTTTGCAATCGCATTTTCCTCATGTTGGACTGGTAGTACATGGTTCCGTCGTCCTGCTACTGAGTGAGTGTGTGGGCGACACTGTGAGCTGTGAAATGCGCGGGGAATGCTTTTACATCTGTCCTGTACAGTGAACTGCATGTTCGGAACAATGGTTCCCGGCTATTGCTGAATTGACTTTTCGGTTCACCAGTGCATTTTTCAGGAGACTCCCGGGAGTCTGCGCTGAAGCTGCGGAGTTCGTGCTTTATGCGACACTTTCGGCGGGCCGCCCTACGGTAAAAGACTGAGCCATGTGAGAAAACCCAGGTCAATGAGGTCTTTCTGGTGACTGCTGAGTCAATCGACGATAAACTGGTTTTTGTGGATTAATTTTGTGTTGGTATTCTGGCGGCGGCATTATGCACCTCTGTGGGCTGTTGGATTGCCGAGACTCCTGCCTATTCCACTTTTCACATTGGACAGTGGGGAGCATTTTGTGTGATATTCACTGGCACAGGAACGGAGCATAATGGGGACGACTCGTTGCCGTGAAGTTGGAACATCGACTAACTAACTTATTCAATATATCTATTTTTTATGAAGTGATATCTGTAGATTGTATTACATTGATAAGTGTTTAACCCTTTACAGGGCAGACGCTTGTCCGTTTTGTAGCCCTGAACGGGCAAGATTTTTTCAGGTTCTGTAAAATTTCGGGTCGCGTTAGTAAAAACATCACAAATACGGTGTTAGTCAACCGATTTTAGTTAAATAAACAACACAATGACGGGAAAAGCATGCAGAATATGTTACTCACGTGATTGTTGCCGGTAATCCATATATGAACACAAATATTTACGAAATACGGCATGTTGTTTGTGATTTTCCGTCATCTATACGGCAATTTACAAACACATTTTCAGAATCATAATCACTTTCTTTAAAGTCCGACTCACGACTGCTAATGCAAAGTAACGCTTTGCACTGATATCTAGCTCCGATTAATAATCAACTTCGTGCCCTTTAATGTCATTTAAATTGAACAGAGCGAAATCTCGGATATCACTTGAAGAATCGCCGAAATCCATCGTAAAAACCCCGAAAACTATCAAAAAAAGTCCGTTCAAATTCATTGTAGCGCGTTTACAAATGGCGGCCACGTTGTCAAGCTATCGGCGAAAGTGAAAGTAGCCGTCGGAAGTGTCGGAAAGCCGAGAGATCGCGTTTTTACAATGCATAATAGTATCGGCCGGAATCAGACGCTACGCTCGTTTTAACCCTTTACAGGTCACAGCGGCCACTGCCATAAAACGATCGTAGCATCCGATTCCGGCCGATACTATTATGCATTGTAAAAACGCGATCTCTCAGCTTTCCGACACTTCCGACGGCTACTTTCGCTTTCAGCTTGACAACGTGGCCGCCATTTGTAAACGTGATAGTATGAATTTGAACGGACTTTTACGGACAATTTTTGATAGTTTTCGGGATTTTTACGCTGTTTTTCAAAATGGATTTTGGCGATTCTTCAAGTAATAGCCGAGATTTCGCTAGGTTCAATTTAAATGACATTAAAGGGCACGAAGTTGACTATCAATCGGCGCTAGATATCAGTGCAAAGCGTTACTTTGCATTAGCAGTCTGAGTCGGACTTTAAAGAAAGTGATTATGATTGTGAAAATGTGTTTGTAAATTGCAGTATAGATGACGGAAAATCACAAACAACATGCCGTATTTCGTAAATATTTGTGTTCATATATGGATTACCGACAACAATCACGTGAGTAACATATTCTGCATGCTTTTCCCTTCATTGTGTTGTTTGTTTAACTAAAACCGGTTGACTAACACCTTATTTGTGATGTTTTTACTAACGCAACCCGAAATTTTACCGAACCTGAAAAAATCTTGCCCGTTCAGGGCTAGAAAACGGACAAGCGTCTGCCCTGTAAAGGGTTAAGCGATCGGCCGGTAATGGCCGCTATGCCCTGTAAAGGGTTAAAAGACAACTTCTCTAGAATAGTAAATTCTAAAGCTAAATACGTTCATATCAGGATATCAAGATAATATGAATGATCCTTATTAACTGTATTTTCTATCGTTTAGCTGCTATTAATATAAAAGCATAATCATTCACATTCAACTACCTCAAAAGGCTCATCCAGAGCAGCTTGTTCCACAACCATCTCCACAAGTTGTTGTCTGGACTGCACAGTGGACATTGTTTTCAAACTCCTCAAAAGCTCCATTACAGCTATGAATTCATCTTTTGTCACATCCTCCAGCAACTGAAAATCAATTAAGTTTATACACATTTTTAAAACATTGCTCCATGCCATCTTCCAATCTCCCCAAACTCCAAGAGTAATAAATTGTCAATTTTTGACAACGAAAACCGAGAATGATGAGAGAGAAACAACACAGGAAAATGACAAAATGTAAGAATATTGAATAAAATTCTAGGATGCAGAGTTAAAAATCTAACTACCAAAACATGACATCATGAAATGTCAAAAATAATACCAAGAACACAAGAAGCACAATTATCACTGCAAATGGTGGGAGGAAGGAAACACACACACACTTAAAAGAACAAAACCATAAAGGCAATATAAACTATAATCATCTTCATACAGGTCGAATAGAACTATATCTTTTTTCGTCATGAAAAACAAAGCTTGGTCTTCATTCTGTTAATAACTGCTTAATGTTGTCACTCAGGGCAGGTTAACACTTGGATATCCAGAACATTTCTCCTTTGCTACTCTAGTATTTGCTGGCACACCAATGTTAAGCCATAACACACACAGACAACTTTGGAGTGGAGTAGTCTCAGGTTACAATGTCAGCTGCTGGCTCGCACAGATCTGGTTTCATTCATGGTGTGCACTGACAAATAACAGCAGGATAGTACACCCCCCTGAACCTGGGACAGTGGATCAGATGTCTAGCCTTCTCGGAAACATTCCTTGGCAAATAGAAATTGTAACCCCTCTGCTGTGTGTCCACCGTGACGAGGTAGAGGGGCTTGTGCGTCCCAATGACCCCAAGAGCTATGCCGACAGTAGCACAGCTACTGGTAGGGCCACCCATGTTGGACAGGTCAAGGGAGAGGGACCAGACGAAGAGACACACAAACCTGCTGCCTTGTAGGTAGACTGGGGACAGTCAAAGGCTAGGGAAAGCATCCCGAATAAATGCTTGTCGAAATCGGATGTACTGAGCCACAGGCTTGACAAAGCAGTGCAACGTAAAACCTGCTGCCTTGTAGGTAGACTGGGGACAGTCAAAGGCTAGGGAAAGCATCCCGAATAAATGCTTGTCGAAATCGGATGTACTGAGCCACAGGCTTGACAAAGCAGTGCAACGTAAAACCTGCTGCCTTGTAGGTAGACTGGGGACAGTCAAAGGCTAGGGAAAGCATCCCGAATAAATGCTTGTCGAAATCGGATGTACTGAGCCACAGGCTTGACAAAGCAGTGCAACGTAACTTAATTCATGATGTCACAAATCAAAATTAATCGTTATGGTGCTAATCCCGTGAAGTCCCATCAGGCGGCGATAGTGCCGGGCCCCCTGCCTCGAGGGGGTCCACCCATGACTACTGGTGGTCACCTTCCCCTGTGCTGTGGAGTCAAGGCACAGAGGAGTAGGTTAAGAGCTATTGACCAAATACCCCGGACACTCAACATACTACAGTGGAATGCCGAAGGAGTTTACAAGAAGAAAGACTCCCTAACACAGCGTCTTCATAAAGATAGAATAGATGTGGCATGCATTCAAGAGACACACCTCAACGCCAATCACAAATTCTCAGTCAGAGGATATCAGGCCACACGTTTCGACCGTGAAGGACACAAAGGAGGAGTTCTAATACTTACACGAAATACAATACCTTGCAGCGAAGTATCTGTGATCTCTGACAACCAAACAGAAATTATAGGTGTTGATATAATGATAAAGGATGTGAAAATAAGAATCTACAATCTGTATAGCCCAGCAGATAAGGACCTTACACTCTCAAACATGAAAATAACTGACACAAACTGCATTATTGTCGGAGACTTTAATAGCCGTTCAGAAAGATGGGGATACCCAGATACTGACAAAAGAGGAGAAGAATTGGAGGACTGGGAAATAAACTCAAATCTCCATCTACTCAACAAAGCGGATGACACACCGAGCTTCTACTCCAGAAGATGGCTTACCACTTCTACTCCAGACTTAGCTTTCTGCACAGGAGACATCCTCCACAAAATTGATCGCCATGTGCTGGACCAATTAGCAGGTAGTGACCACAGACCAATCAAGCTTGTAATGAATATGGAGTATGTTCCACAGGAGCAAAAGCCCTTGCCCCGCTGGAATTACAAACGAGCAGATTGGGACAGATTTGCCATACTAACAGACAAATATTGTGAAAACATAAATACACGATATGGCAACATAAAGCAAATGGTGGAAAGTCTAAACAGAGCGATAATACAGGCAGCCACGGAGTCCATTCCAAGAGGAGCGAGGAAAAATTACAAACCATACTGGACTGAAGAACTACAAAGTTTGGAGGACAAAGTTGAAGATGCCAGGAAGACAGCAGAGAGAGAACAAACAATTGAAGCGAACATCTCTCTCAAAGCCATCTCAGCAAAATATAAAAGAACAGTAAATCAAACAACAAGAGATTGTTGGAGGGAAAAAACAGAAAACCTGAATTTTGACAGGGATGGAAACAAACTATGGAAACTAGTGAAAGCCATGAACAATGAAGGACCTAGCAACAAACAAATAACAATTAAACAAGGAAATGCCTTGCTTACAGGAAAAAAGGCTGCAAATGCACTAATGGAACACTATGCAAATGCAAACCACATTGATATTACAACCGAACAGAAGAAAGCAATCAAAGATAAACAGATACATCATACAAATACAGAGACAGCAGCAGAATATATGATGGCAAATCTAACAATGGAAGAAATGGAACAGACAATGAATACCCTAAAAAAGAAGAAATCACCAGGAAAGGATGGAATCACAAATGAAATGCTAATAGGACTAGGCACTAAGGCAAAAAAGAAACTACTAGCAGTCCTAAATTACAGCTGGAAGAGGGGAATAGTCCCACAGGCATGGAAAGAAGCTATACTAATACCAATCCCAAAGAAAGGAAAAGACCTGGAAGAACCAAATGGCTATCGACCTATCAGTCTACTTAGCTGTGTAGGAAAATTAATGGAACGCATTATCAATGGCAGGCTAACATGGCATCTGGAAGAAAACAAACTCTTAACACCACACCAAGCAGGATTCAGAAAGTACAGATCCACTGAAGATCAAATAACCTATATAGCTCAGGAAATAGAGGATGCCTTCCAAGAGAAAAAGCACACACTAGCAGTCTGGATAGATTTAGAAAAAGCATTTGATAAAGTATGGAAGGAAGGACTGAAAGTAAAACTGCAAAACATGCATGTTTGTGGAAAAATGTATAAATGGATCAGCCACTACCTTGAGAACAGAACTGCCAGGACAAAAGTACAAGGACAAACCAGCAAAATGATGCTGTTGGAGCAAGGTGTCCCCCAAGGAGGAGTTCTTTCACCAACATTATTCCTAGCATATATAAACGACATCACAGAAAATTTTCCAGCCAGAGTACACACATCATCCTTTGCAGATGACCTAGCCATATGGACATCTGAAGAATATATTAGTACAGCTAACAGCAGAATACAGCAAGCCTTATTAGCACTAGAGGACTGGTCAAAATCATGGCTAGTGAAGATAAGTGAGGAGAAAACAACATGCACAGTGTTCTCCCTCTCAAATAAAACTCAACAACCTAAGCTGGTATTGAATGGAAAAATATTGCGCCATGAAGAAAATCCAAACTACCTCGGAGTCACCTTTGATCGTCGCCTGACATGGAAAACACAGGTTGAGAAAAATCGAACAAGAGCAAGGCAAAGAATGGCAATCATGAAAAAGCTTGCTGGTACAACGTGGGGAGCAGATGAGAAAGTTCTCAAGAAGTTATATACTGGACGGGTGAGGCCAGTACTGGAATATGGCATTGCAGCTTGGGCAACAGCAGCTAAGTCAAACTTTAACAAAATAAGTAGAGTCCAAAATCAAGGAATGCGAATCATAACTGGAAGCCTGAAGACAACGCCTATTATTGAAAAGATCACTTGTTTACAACCAATGCAGGATAGAAGAGATAGCAGAGCCCAGCAACAAGCAGAAAAATTTAGAAGATTGACAGACCACCCTATGTATAAAAGGTTTAGTGGTTTTGGAAAGGGACGACTGAAGCGTAGCAACTTTGTAGAAACTGCAAAACAAAAAATTAGGGCAGATCCCATACTTAACATATCAACAGTCAAACCTATTTACAATGCAGACAAGTTCCCAGCTTGGAGACAGCAGCAACTGCCTGAGATGATAGAAAACATTCCTGGTATTGAGAAAAAGAACACTCAGCATGAAACCGAAAGAAGAGAAATAACCCTAAACTACATAAAAGAACATTACCCAAGCAGCAATTGGACCCATGCATATACAGATGGATCAGCCAAAAATTCAATAGAGAATGGAGGAGGAGGAATTCTCCTAAATTTAAAAAATGGAGTGAAAAAAACACATTCAGTGGCAACTGGAAAGTTTTCAAGTAACTTCAAAGCGGAGGTAGAGGCTCTGAAAACTGCAGCAGAAATGCTCTTGATGGAGGAAAATAAAGAGAAGCAAATAGCTATCTTCACAGATGCAAAGTCAGCTGTCTCAATACTGAAGAGCAATAACAGCACAGAAATAGCTGACCTAAGAGCAGCACTCCATGGTCTATGCCAGAAATCCAAAAAAGTTGTAATACAGTGGATCCCATCACATTGCAGTATACCTGGAAATGAAGAGGCTGACAGACTGGCAAAAGAGGGCGGACGACTACCACAGCCTGACATAGACATAACCTATAACGAGGCAAAGAGGTTGATAAAAAGCACCTATAGAACCAAATGGGAATCAGAGCATCCAGGCCACCAGAAGGATGATGCATATTACAAACTCGACAGAAGAGAACAAGTAGCAATCTTCAGACTCCGCACAGGACATAACAGGCTGAAATACCACTTGTTCAATAAACTAAAGATAGGAGATACCGATGAATGTAATTGTCGAACTGGAAAAATGACAGCAAAACATTTGCTTCAGGATTGCCCAATATATGCAGAACAGAGAAAGATATTTTGGCCCACACCTGCTTCATTTGAGGACAAGCTCTATGGAGATATCAACAAGCTCAAGTTGACCGTAGCTTACTTTAACTACATACAGGTTGACATTTAAAGGTGTATGAAGAAGTATTCAGACTGCCACACTTCATACCACAGGTATGTCGGTTACAAAAGCCTCCCAGAGGCATGAAATGGAATATTGCTGGATAGGAGATCCATTACGTGGAAAGTCCGAACCAAAAGCTCACTGTGTGGGCTTTCAAAAAAGGTGGAAAAAGTGTCCTAGTGGCACGAAATGGAATATTGCTTGGATAGCAAATCCATTATGTGGAAAGTCCGAATCAAAAGCTCACTGTGTGGGCTTTCAAAAAAGGTGGAAAAGTGTCCTAGTGGCACGAAATGGAATATTGCTCGGATAGCAAATCCATTGTGCGGAAAGTCTGAATCGAAAGCTCACTGTGTGGATGTCATCTGCACACTGCATTCTTCTGGTTTCCGGTAGAACAGCCTATGGTGAACGGAAGGCCCAATATACGGAAGTGAGGCTAAGCAGCCATGTGCAGGACGTGACGATTCCTTGGGTGAGCCCAGTACCAGTGCGCTGTGTGTTGGCTCTGCAAGTATGGAAGCCTCCTTGGATGGCGGGGAATGCCCATGGTCTGCCCATGGTCTGCCCCTGCCTTCCCTTGAGGGCTGACCAGGATCTCTTAGGCTGTTCTATATGGGCCAGCTAGGATGGGAGATAACACCACAACAGTGAGAGTCAAACGTCCTAAGAAACCCCCGGGAAGGTTAACCTGGTCAACAAATGCCCGCAGAAGTCGGATGTGTCGGCCTAACGGCGCAAGAACGCAGCTCTGCTGTAAACAGGCACAACGCAATCACATCCGAAAAAAAACTCCGGATGAACGAAGAAGAAGAAGAAGAAGAAGAAGAAGAAGAAATTGTAAAATGTAAACCAAATAGGCTGCCTCCCAGGCCAAATTGAGAAAAGCTACCTATAAAAACTAATATTTACTGCATATATGACACTGGCCAAAACATTTGTACCCTTGTCTGGTAAACATATTTGTACCCTAGTCTGGTAAACACATTTGTACCCTTGTCTGGTAAACATATTTGTACCCTAGTCTGGTAAACACATTTGTACCCTTGTCTGGTAAGCACATCTATACCACACATTCGTACCCTTGTCTGGTGAACACATTTGTACCCTCGTCTGGTAAACCCATTTGTACCTTTGTCTGGTGAAACCATTTGTACCCTTGTTTGGTAAATCCATTTGTACCCTTGTCTGGTAAACACATCCGTATCCTTGTTGGTGCTACCAAGTTCATGCACTGTGCTGAACATTCTCCTTCGGAGATCTACTGGAGCACTTATGGCAACATCTGTGTGCAATTAAAGTGATCCTAACTGAAGACCACACAATATAATCACAAAACTTACACTGGAGACCAAGCATCTGGCTGTGGACTGCAGTTAGGCACCCTCACCTATATGCTTAACAGGAAATGTTGATTAACAGACGAGTGCTCCTTGGGCTTGACAATTAACAATAGAATGTAGAAAAGTTAATCATCAAGACTAGTACAAAACCAACCTTTCTGCACTGCAGCATTATGTAATCTTCCACATCTTTCTCGAGATCCCCCATCTGCTTGACCTTTGTCACCAGAAATCGCAGAAGCCTTTCACGCACAAGTGCCATGGCCTCATCTGTCCCTTCCTCATCCTCAGATGTTTGCAACAGACGAGTAAATATTCCCTCCAAAGTTCCTGAGAAATGAGATGACGGAATGAAACCATTTTTACGGAGAAATATAAACTTGTAACAAACATGTTTATGGTTAATTTTTAAATTACTTTGACTTCAAATGGGGGAAGATGATATTCTAGAAAGGAACTGTGTGGATGCTGATTGTTCCAGTTGAAAGTTGGTTAGCAACACGTCAGTACTTGCCGCAATTGTGTTCTCTGCTACATGTTCAGTAAACAGTTACCCCACTCCATCAGTTTTAATACAGAAGATTTATCAAGAGATGTGTCACAATGCACCAAGCGCACACTACTGATCACAGCATATCCCTTCTGTCCTCCTTCAGTGTTCCAATGAAAAGTGCTTGTGAAACTAGCATTTCAGTTCTCTTGCTTCCTCACATCTCTGCATGACCTCAACAATAGATCCAAACATGTCTAGAAGGTTTAAACGTAAGTAAAGAACCCTTTTACATGTCTTAAGGTATATCCATCTGGTGCTAGCCCTATATTTTCAGACTAATCAGAATTTGAGGGGTGATGTAATCAATATCACAATTGTCGCCTTAACTTCCCGAGAAATTTCCTGCTACCTTTATTAGGCTGCACTGGCATGGGAAGCCAATCAATATTACCAAATTTGCTTTGGTGCAAATTTGAAACCACAGCCACGGGCTGGCAGGCAAGTGAGCTTGAAGGTTTGAGGTCTCCATCAGTGGCAGTCACTCGCCACAACCACTACTGGAGATTTAACCTCATGTTATTGTGTCAGATTGCTAGGCTGGTAACTGAAAGAAAGAGCAAGGATCATCAATGAAAGTGTTTGTAGGAAACAAGTACACTGAAAAAATGTCCCTTTATAGATTAAAATAGTGACATGCAATATAGGTTTTCATGACTCTGAACTAATGTGCATTGTTCCCACTACATGACTTTATGAACATAAAACATGTGACTTATCATCAGGGGTAGAATAATGAACTTGATTCAGGAACCAGCTCCTTTTCCTCAGGAGCCAGTATTTGTTTTCTTATATATTACAATAGAAGATAATTTAAAATTTTTTATGTATTACAGTAATGCCCACTGACTTGTTCAATTTACAAATCTACCCCACTTCTCTCGCTAATCATGTGAGTCAACAGATACTTTCACCTTAATTCTTATAAGTTAAGATACAGGTAAAATCTGAGGTTAATACAGGGAGGACATGGACAGAGCCGCATGAAACAGGTAATTGATTGGCGTATTCTAGTTCACTTTCTGGCATCAGTTTCATTTCATTTTGCCAAATCTGCAGTTTCATGCCAATCTTGTGGCTATCTTTATCTTGGCATTCAGTTTAACCCTTTACTGGGCAGACGTTTGTCTGTTTTGTAGCCCTGAACGGGCAAGAAGAATTTTGAGGTTGGGTAAAATTTTGGGTTACGTTTGTAAAAATATCACATATAAGTTGTTAGTCAACAGATTTTAGTCAAATAAACAGCAAAATGAAGGGGAAAGCATGCAGAACATTTTACTCATGTGAATGATGCTGCTATTCCTTACATGAACACAAATATTTACAAAATACAACATACTGTTTGTGATTGTCAGTTATCTATATGGCAAATTACAAACACATTTTCCGAATCATAATCACTTTCTTTAAAGTCTGACTCACGACTTTTAACGCAAAGTAACGCTGATCACTGATATCTAGCTCCGATTAATAGTCAACTTCGTGCCCTTCAATGTCACTTAAATTGAATCCAGCAAAATTCCCACTACCACTTGAAGAATCGTCAAAATCCATTTTGAAATACAAAGCGTAAAACCCCCCAAAAAAAAAAAAAAAAATCCATTCAAATTCAAAGTACACGCTTGCGAATGGTGACCACATTGCCTAGCGAAACCGAAAGCAGACAATTGGAAGCCTCGGAAAGCCGCGAGATCGCGTTTTTACAATGCACAATAGTTACTGGCGGTTTGGGACACTTTGCCCGTTCGGGGGTAGAGACATTCCGGGACGCTTTGCCCGCTAAAGGGTTAATGTACGCCCTTGGCATGCCCAATTATAACTCTTTACAGCTTGCATGTTTAGTGTGATAGAAACTCTGCCGCAGAGCGAGCATAACAGAAAGCTTCTGATCATCAGAAGGGGTTCCAATGTTGGATATTTATTTTCCATAATTGTTTGTCAGATGTCACATTTACAGAATGCTACTCACCTTTGTTATTGATGGAAAACAGGCTGAACAATGATGCCTGAATGCTGGACAACTCATGAGCATCTTCAGTACCAAGCAACATGGCTAGAGCATCTGCAAAACGTGGAACCTTGTCTGTACACCCTCTACACAAGGTAGGGATATCCTTCACCGCTTGTTTCCTGATCTGTATATAAAACACAAAATAAAAGTAATCCCATTTACACATTATGACAAATTGGGATATTAAATAAGGTGTGATTTTTTTTCAATGACCAAACAGTTCTCATTGGGCAATATGATCATCTTCTTACACATTCAGATGTCAACCTGACTATGTTTCTAGAAATCAGTAGTCAACATCAGTTTGCATGACACGTCCATAGAGTTTGCCATTAAATGGAGTGGGTGTAGATAAAATTTTTTTTCTCTATTCTGCATGTGTTGGACACTTGCAGCATATGTTTAGCTGTTACTTGGCCAATTCCAGTAAAAATTCATCAAAATCCCCTATCTTTAGTTCACCAATCACCCTGCTTGACTTGTACAGAGTCTGTAGATTGGTATTTGTTCACTTCGGTTGAGTTGGTAATATATATATCATCAATCTGGTGACCTGGATGCTCTGATATCCACTTGGTTCTATAAATACTTCTGATAAATGTGTTGGCCTCATCATACGTTTACCTCTATATGAGGCTGAAGTAGCCGTCCACCTTCCTTTGCCAATCTGTCATACTTTCAGGTATACTGCAATGTGGTGGGATCCATTTTATTACAACATTTTTTTTTATTTCTTACAGTTCATGGAGCTGTGTGCTTAGGTCTGCTTGTTCTGTACTGGGTTTGCATGTCAGTACTGAAACAATTGACTTTGCATCTGATCAGTGAACCAGATCTTTGAACTCCATTTTATGAGAATGTGCTGACCCCAGAACCACTACTGCAGATCAAACCCACAATTACTTTATTGGTAGGCAAGTACACTAACCACGTTATAGCTTTCATAATATTCAAAAACATTTTATGCTGATTTAGACATGGTTACATTTAATGTCTGCTACATACAGTAAAAGTCCAGCACCAGGATTTAACTCATCCAACTTGTCTGGGTTCTTCAACAGTTGGTTAAAACTTCAAATTCAAGGACACATTAAAAAAGATATGGACAGACAATTTATGTTGGTTTATTTAAACATATGCAAAAACAGAATATGCAGGACATAAAACAAGATTTAATGTACTTATTATTACTTTTTTACGGCACCGATTAATTTGCGATGACAGTAAGTAGGGGTAACCTCTGAAGTTGGAGTGGGTTCGTCTGATGCCTTGGGACACTGGTTAGAGGGAAAGCTAATCCACATGAAAAAAAATCAATCCAGTGCTATTAGAAGAAGAAGTGTGTATATGGACCAAGCTTGAGTTCAAAGCGAGTGAACAAACAAACAAACAACAACAAAACGGGCAAAAAAATCCGGGGCCCCTATTGTCATGGCAACAAGAAATGTTTACCTTGAAATTTTTAATCTTCTTAGCTTACATTTACAAAAAAAAAAGATATGCTGGCTCTTGAGGAAAAACAGGCTGGCTTCTATCTTATGTTTAGTTCTTTCTACCCCTGACAATAATGTAACGTTACTCACACTGGCATCTGGATCTTCACAAAGCTCAAACAGAACATTGATGGCATCTTCCTGTGCAGTTTGGAAGTACTTAAAGAATCTGCAAATAAACTGCGATGCCAGTCTTTTCTCTCCAACATTGCCCTTTGCTGCCGCTAGAAACAGGCGGAATTCCTTTTCATGCTGTAAAGAGAAATATTCATTATTGTAACAAGGAATGGACAATAGTGGGCAAAATTAGAACAATCTTCTGGTTTATATTATTCTATTAAGGTAGTCCCCAACCAGATACTGTTGTTGGGGTGTAAAATTTTCGGCCTTCACACACTTTACGCCACAACAAAGTGGGATGGCCAGTTCCTTGTCGCCTTTTCCTTCCAGAAAATTCTGAAGACTGGGCCCAGTTTATCAGGCTGGGTCTACCACAGAACTGTACTGATTGGAAAAAAATAGCCTTGCCTCTGTTGAGAATTGAAGCAGGACCACCGTCTTGACAGGCAAGCACATTAACTGTTATGCCACCCACAATTAAAATATGGGGACCATATAGTTTTAGAAACAACTTGCTGAAAGATGTACTGGAGGGAAATGAGAGTAAGTGTGCAGGAGGAAGAGTAGGTAAATGTGTGAATAAACAACATCAAGAGATGAACTGGCAAAAGCATACATGAGTACTTGAGAGCCGTTCATGCTATGGCACAGATAAGTTGAAATTTATACTTTTCATGTAGTGTCGATCGCGTATTTGTTAATCTATTTTTGTTTGTTTGTTCTGTGCTGACGAAGGCTTTGGCCTCAACGTCCTTTGTTTTTTGTAGTCGTGCTTTGGTAAAGCTCTCAATCTACTTCTCGTTTTTCAATGATTCATTCATGAGTACTTGAGTGTATTTTCAAAATATTGCTGCTAGTCTTCTTTATGTAACTGTTCAGCAGTTTTAAATGGCTTTATATGAGTAAAATAAAGAACTCGAAGTGGGTGGAGTGTGGTGGGGGGGGGGGTGTTTGGGGAGGGGTGCTTTGGTGGGGTGGGTTGAGTGTGTGTGCACGCATACGTGGTGGGGTGAGAGAGAGAGAATTGTAATAAAAATTCTAATTTTCTTATTTTTCAAACCAAAAAAAAATGAAAATTCTAATGGATAGTTGACAACATTAAATTTTGTGTGTGTTTCGTATTTTTAACATCACAAGTGGTGATGTGTTTGTGATGAATTGTACATCAAAAGGCAGTATAAGAGATGTACAACAAAATACTCTGATAATGGGATGTAAATGTGTTTTGACTGAAATACATCTACTTGTGTTTTACAGACTATACCAAAACGTGTTAAGTGAAACAGGAAAAACAAGTAAAGAAAGACTCTACTTGAATATCAAGAAAGTGTAAACATTGGTTACATTAAATAAAATGATTGCATCAAAATGTGATAAAACAATATAGGGAAAAGGCTTAACCCAGTTAATAAATTCAACTACACGAGGACTACCATATCACATGGAAGTGTGTGACAGAGATTAAGGACAGAATAGGCTAAGAAAAAAGCTGCATTTTGGAAACATGGAATGTTCGTACTTTAAGCACAGACAGAAAATTAGATAACATCAAACAAGAAATGGGATATATTCTGGGGGAAGAAGAAAGGCAAAGAGATGTGGCAATTATCTTGGAATTGAAAACATAAAAATCTGTTACAGGATATTGGGCAATGTCAGACAGGGTTTGGTGAAGTTAGTTCTATTGGTGAAGTTAATCGGCAGGCCTTTTGACATAAACATCATTCAAATATATGCCCCTACAAGAAAAAACAGTGAAGATAATGTAGAGTAATTTTATAAAAGCATGGAGAATGCTTTGAAGAAATATAAAAATTCAGAAATAAACATCATAATGAATTACTTAAATGCTAAATAGGAAATCAAGGTGATGGATACACAGTAAGCAAGCCTGGTTTGGGAGAACGAAACGAGAGAGGATACAGCCTTGTAGAATGAGCAAAAGAGGAACTGATTGCTGGAAACACCTGGTTTAAGTAACATCCAAGAAGTTTAGACACGGAGGAGTCCTGACAGCAGTATTAGAAACCAGATTGGTTGCATCCTAATTAGCAGAAGGTTTCGAAATACGTTAACAGCTGCAAAAACAGTTCCAAATGCAGACTGTTAAAGTGATCACAAAATGATTACAGGCACACTGAATAGTCAAGAATACACCAGGAAACACTAAATATAATCTATGTACCTGAAAAATGACAAGGAAACAATTTTAACATAGAAATTACAATTTTAACACAGAAGTAAAGAACACATTTGATGTACTGTCTGATCTAGACATCTTATTTCAAGATTTGGATGTTCAATAGAAAATGCTGAAGAATTCAATCAGTTTGGCTGTAGAAACAACTATCCCAAAATTAAAGGAAGTAGGTCGCAAGAAATGGATGACTGAAGAAATTTTACTACTAATAGAAACAAGAAGAGACCACACACAAAAATCTTGACAAATATAAAGAGATTCACATAAAAGTCAGATCATTGCGTAAAGAGGCAAAAGCATGGCTTGAGAAAAACTGCATAGAAATTGAGAAACAACACATAAAGAATTCAGGAGCTGTCAAGGGACGTAATACAGATTGAGAAGGAACACAGCAACAGGGGAGAGAATAGCAGCAACTCAAACATTCGAGAGCAATGAGTCAGACATCCAACTACGCAGTACGCCCAGGCGGAACCCGCCAGAAGCGTGAAACCCACGAGATGCACGAAGGGGTAAGCACTCCGTGTTCACCCGACGAGAGTCGAGAGGGCAGACGGCCACTGGACATTGACGGGAGAGGGTCTAGCTTCGAGAGGGAGACACATAGATAGAATAAGCTTAGAATCTTTGAGTTATTAACGATAGACAGATGATGTGTATAGTTCTTTTGATGCTGTGTATAATGTGCATGTAATATTCTAACTATTGTGCGAGACGATTATTCGCCAGATGACAGATCTTGTATTAAACTATGACGAAGATAATCGAACTTGTCGTATCTGTGATCGCACTGCACTGCCTGTCTGAACCCGAGTCTCCCCTCTGCCATGCGTCCACCTTGACGAGGTAGAGGGGCTTGAGCGTTCCAATGACCCCAAGAGCTATGCCGACGGTAGCACAGCTACTGGTAGGGTCACCCATGTCGGACAGGTCAAGGGAGAGGGACCAGACGAAGTGACGCACAAACCTGCTGCCTTGTAGGTAGACTGGGGACAGTCAAAGGCTAGGGAAAGCATCCCGAACAAATGCTTGTCGAAATCGGATGTACTGAGCCACAGGCTTGACAAAGAAGTGCAACGTAACTTTATCATTTCATGATGCCACAGATGAAAATTAATCGTTATGGTGCTAATCCCGTGAAGTCCCATCAGGCGGTGATAGTGCCGGGCCCCCTGCCTCGAGGGGGTCCACCCATGACTACTGGTGGTAACCTTCCCCTGTGCTGTGGAGTCAAGGCACAGAGGAGTAGGTTAAGAGCTATTGACCAAACACCCCGGACACTCAACATACTACAATGGAATGCAGAAGGAGTTTATAACAAGAAAGCCTCCCTAACACAGCGTCTTCATAAAGATAGAATAGATGTGGCATGCATTCAAGAGACACACCTCAACGCCAATCGCACATTTTCAGTTGAGGGATATCAGGCCACACGTTTCGACCGCGAAGGACACAAAGGAGGAGTTGTAATACTTACACGAAATACAATACCTTGCAGCGAAGTATCTGTGATCTCTGACAACCAAACGGAAATTATAGGTGTTGATATAATGATAAAGGACATGAAAATAAGAATTTACAATCTGTATAGCCCGGCAGATAAGGATCTTACACTCTCAAACATGGAAATAACTGACACAAATTGCATTGTTGTCGGAGACTTTAATAGCCGATCAGAAAGATGGGGATACCCAGATACTGACAAAAGAGGAGATGAAGTGGAGGACTGGGAATAGACTCAAATCTCCATCTACTCAACAAAGCGGATGACACACCGAGCTTCTACTCCAGAAGATGGATTACCACTTCTACTCCAGACTTAGCTTTCTGCACAGGAGACATCCTCCACAAAATCGATCGCCATGTGCTTGACCAATTAGCAGGTAGTGACCACAGACCAATCAAGCTTGTAATAAATATGGAGTATGTTCCACAGGAGCAAAAGCCTTTGCCTCGCTGGAATTACAAACGAGCAGATTGGGACAGATTTTCCATACTAACAGACAAATATTGTGAAAACATAAATACACGACATGGCAACATGAAGCAAATGGTGGAAAGTCTAAACAGAGCAATAATACAGGCGGCCACTGAGTCTATTCCAAGAGGAGCGAGGAAAAATTACAAACCATACTGGACTGAGGAACTACAAATTTTGGAGGACAAAGTTGAAGATGCTAGGAAGACCGCAGAGAGAGAACAAACAACTGAAGCGAACATCTCTCTCAAAGCCATCTCAGCAAAATATAAAAGAACAGTAAATCAAACAACAAGAGATTGTTGGAGGAAAAAAACAGAAAACCTGAATTTTGACAGGGATGGAAACAAACTATGGAAACTAGTGAAAGCCATGAACAATAAAGGACCTAGAAACAAACAAATAACAATTAAACAAGGAAATGCCTTGCTTACAGGAAAAAAGGCTGCAAATGCACTAATGGAACACTATGCCAATGCAAACCACATTGATATTACAGCCGAACAGAAGAAAGCAATCAAAGATAAACAGATACATCATAGATATACAGAGACAGCAGCAGAATATATGATGGCAAATCTAACAATGGAAGAAATGGAACAGGCAATGAATACCCTAAAAAAGAAGACATCACCAGGAAAGGATGGAATCACAAATGAAATGCTAATAGGACTAGGCACTAAGGCAAAAAAGAAACTACTAGCAGTCCTAAATTACAGCTGGAAGAGGGGAATAGTCCCACAGGCATGGAAGGAAGCTATACTAATACCAGTCCCAAAGAAAGGAAAAGACCTGGAAGAACCAAATGGCTATCGACCTATCAGTCTTCTTAGCTGTGTAGGAAAATTAATGGAACGCATTATCAATGGCAGGCTAACATGGCATCTGGAAGAAAACCAACTCTTAACACCTCACCAAGTAGGATTCAGAAAGTACAGATCCACTGAAGATCAAATAACCTATATAGCTCAGGAAATAGAGGATGCCTTCCAAGAGACAAAGCACACACTAGCGGCCTGGATAGATTTAGAAAAAGCATTTGATAAAGTATGGAAGGAAGGACTGAAAGTAAAACTGCAAAAAATGCATGTTTGTGGGAAAATGTACAATTGGATCAGCCACTACCTTGAGAACAGAACTGCCAGGACAAAAGTACAAGGACAAACCAGCAAAATGATGATGTTGGAGCAAGGTGTCCCCCAAGGAGGAGTTCTTTCACCAACATTATTCCTAGCATATATAAATGACATCGCAGAAAATTTTCCAGCCAGAGTACACACATCATCCTTTGCAGATGACCTAGCCATATGGACATCTGAAGAATATATTAGTACAGCTAACAGCAGAATACAGCAAGCCCTATTAGTACTAGAGGACTGGTCAAAATCATGGCTAGTGAAGATAAGTGAGGAGAAAACAACATGCACAGTGTTCTCCCTCTCAACTAAAACTCAGCAACCTAAGCTGGTATTGAATGGAAAAATATTGCGCCATGAAGAAAATCCAAACTATATAGGAGTCACCTTTGATCGTCGCCTGACATGGAAGACACAGGTTGAGAAAAATCGAACAAGAGCAAGGCAAAGAATGGCAATCATGAAAAAGCTTGCTGGTACAACGTGGGGAGCAGATGAGAAAGTTCTCAAGAAGTTATATACTGGACGGGTGAAGCCAGTACTGGAATATGGCATTGCAGCTTGGGCAACAGCAGCTAAGTCAAACTTTAACAAAATAAGCAGAGTCCAAAATCAAGGAATGCGAATCATAACTGGAAGCCTGAAGACAACGCCTATTAATGAACTAGAAAAGATCACTTGTTTACAACCAATGCAGGATAGAAGAGATAGCAGAGCCCAGCAACAAGCTGAACAATTTAGAAGATTGACAGACCATCCTATGTATAAAAGGTTTAGTGGTTTTGGAAAGGGAAGACTGAAGCGTAGCAACTTTGTAGAAACTGCAAAACGAAAGATTAGGGCAGATCCCATACTTAACATATCAACAGTCAAACCCATTTACAATGCAAACAAGTTCCCAGCTTGGAGACAGCAGCTACTGCCTGAGATGATAGAAAACATTCCTGGTATTGAGAAAAAGAACACTCAGCATGAAACCGAAAGAAGAGAAATAACCCTAAACTACATAAAAGAACATTACCCAAGCAGCAATTGGACCCATGCATATACAGATGGATCAGCCAAAAATTCAGTAGAAATTTTTAGAAATGTACAAGACATGAAAGGAATCAGCATTGGGGTATGTAGCATCAATAAAATTAGATATGTGGATGATACAGTATTGATTGTAGACAATGAGCAAGATCTGCAACATTTAGTAGATGCGGTTGTTGCACTGTTAACAGATATTTGCAACAAGAAAAAGAGTGTCGAAGTGCTACATAGAACCAGTAGTTTTGGATGGGGAGGCATTATTCACACTTGTGGCTGGTCACGTGATGTTTGGGAAAATGGGCACTCTTCCAAATCTTCTTCTTCTTCAGCGTTCCGAGCCATTGAGGTTCTTTGCTGCAAATACAATCCGTCTCCATTCGTCTCTCTGGTGGACCTTCTCTTGCCAGTCGTTGATTCCAAGTGCTTGTAGGTCTGTACATGTATTATCTATCCACCGCCTTCTTGGTCTACCTCGCGGTCTGCGGTCATTTATTTCCTGAGTGTAAGCGAGTTTCTTCCAAATAACGGTCCTAAATTATTTATTGTAAAAAGTTATCTCTTTCAGGGTTTATTTAGGTGATTATGCTAGTTGCAATATGCTGATTCAGGGGCGATATTTTATTTGGCAAATAAAATTCATGTTAAACAAAGACATCTTTTGGATCCATCGATTCTGACACTCGATCACTCCGTCACTGCCTGGGGGGAAGCGCCCTCCGGCAGCTTCCGCAGATCCATAGAGCACACTTTATTCACAATCTTTCTCAGTTCTATATTTTAGTTCGTAATGTTTATTATTTTTTTTATTATATCACCTAATTAATTTCTGAAAAATGAAAAAAAAAATTACTTCCCCGGCAGGGAATCGAACCTGGGTCTCCAGCATGACAGGCGCCAGGTTCTATACTGGCCAAGACCTACTAACATGTCCTAGTCGTGCGTCCTGGGTGATAGGTCCCTTCGGGGTCTTGGCTAATGTGGCAGGATAGCTGATTCTTCCAAAGTTGGAGAGTAATCTGCCTGCACAGCGAGGAACCACCAGTCTGCACAACACCAATAAGCCAGACATGGGACAATGGATACTCACGCAAACCTCAGTCCGGTATGACATCACACTGATGTTGGACAACAGGATGTCTTCATCCAACATACCGGACTTCACGCTGGAGTTCGCAGCCAGCGAATGCAAGCAACTTTACCTGTTTTTACTTTGTTTACAACCACTCAGCAGTTATAACTTATAATAGGGAAAGCTAATCCATACGCAAAATTCAGTTCAGCGATACTATACATAGTGTGTATGAACTTCGTTTGAGTTCAAAGCGAGCGAACGAGCGCCAAAATAATAATTTGCAACTGAATTATTTTTCACAACAATAAAAACACATTTCAAGAAAAAATATTAGTCGCTGACTGTTGCTAAGAATGGGTTATCGATAATTGGTAAATATTATTTAAACAAAACTGCCTGTCACATATAATAAACAAATCGCAATTACTTCGCCGGCTTTATCCTTAGCATCAGCAAGTACACCGAAAGCTTTGTAGAGATCTTCCACAGACGTCATTTCTCACGCAAGAAACTGTAAAATATGCCACTGATTCGACAACACTTTCTTTTACCCGACGCTTTTCAATCTGTAGGGTCTATAACTCTTGTATTCCGGTTCCGATTTTCAAAAAGGGATATTAAAAAAACTTGCATCTCTTTATCTCGAAACAAATCTAATTTTGCGACACGAAAATAACAATAGATTGCACGATTTCTTGCCTGGTATATTTCGCTGCAAGTACATCACACAACATAGAGTGAACTAACTAGATAACTCCTTCAAGCTGAAATATACACATATTCGAACAGCAATGTCGATTGTCTACCACGGTAATTTTAAACTGACTAACATGTCTTTCTGCTTGCACAGAGCCGGCTTATGTAGGTTAATCATTATGGTTTCTGCAAACTTTAACAAGCGACTACTTTGTGTGTTGAACAACACACGGAAGGCACTGTCTCTCCCAATCAGATGGCCACAGTCCAGCACATGCCTCACGAACGATGAAGAGGGAATGTTCCGGTGTGTCGGCCTACATAGGCTACCAACGACTGTGTGAAGTATCTTGTCAATCCAGTCAGGAATGTGTTCAACAACCCTGCACGCATTAAAGACAAACAACGAAATCTAGGCATACCAACATCTATTCTGGAGAGACAATTATTACTATGTACCGCCAATACACAATTCAACTTTCTAAAAAAAAAAAAAAAAAAAAGTCATACCGCCAAATTGACGGAGTGGCCATGGGGAGTCCTCTTGGTCCTATTCAAGCGGACATCTTCATGGCACATTTAGTTTAAAAAAAAAAAAAGAGAGAGATCCTAAGACATTAAAAACTTGGTCTTCTACCGTCGTTACGTGGACGATATACGAATTATCACCACAGACGAGCTGCAAGCAACGTCGTTCCAGACCATATTGAACATGGCGCATAAAAACATCTCTCTATCAATGGAACACGAACGCAACGAAGTGTTGCGTTTCTGGATATCCTAATGAGACGTAGAGCAGACAGCACAATTCATAGATCGGTGTACCGCAAAGAAACATGGACTGGCCAATACTTAAATTTTCAGAGCTTCACACCTGTCCAGTACAAATGGGGCTTAGTACAGACTCTGACCGTGCTAGGAAGATATGCACCCAGGACACACTGACAAATCACACCGAATCACACAGAATCAAACGCGGTCATCTACACAGATGGGTCGGTCGTCCGACATGTGAGAAGCTCATGGGCCTTTACAGCTCGGGCCGGAGGGAGAATTGTGAAGGAGGACTCTGGTGCTTTCACTGAAACCACAAGTAGCCTGACCATGGAAGTCATGGCAGTAAGTAAAGCAATAACATGGCTCGAGACACAGACATTCACTAGGGCTTGTTTCCTTAGCGACTCAATGAACATGATCAAGAGGATAGAGGAGGGGTCGATCCGAAGAGAATGGTTGCTGCCTCTGAAGCGGTCTCGGCTGGCAAAGATTAATTTCATCTTCGTGCCAGGGCATGCGGGAGTACAAGGAAATGAGCGGGCTGACAAGCTCGCAGGTGAGGCTACTGTGGAGGGCGGACGCGCCATGGACCAGGCTGACATTCTGAATGCTCTACGAGAAGTGAGACTTTTGCGAGAACCAAGTGATGACTGTGAATCTACAACAATGGCCAGACTGCGAGAGCAGCAAATTAAAAGAGGGGTGGCCAAACAAGAACACTACGCAGGAAGCCAAAGAAGATTGATAAACCAACACAGAACAGGCGTCGTTAGCCGCTACACGCTGCGGGATTTGCTGAGGAGGGGATCCGAGCACTTATGGACTGAATGGTTCGATGTGCAACGAGGATGATCTGTCGACTAACTAACTAACTAACTAACACACTGACAGAGAAATTTGAATCTCCGAAGAATGCCTTAAATCTGAATGGGTACTCCACAGGATTTATAAAGCGCCACTGCCAACTGCTCAAACCAAAACCTGAAGAAACTACAGTTCCTAAACTCAAGGTATTCACCCAGCTAACCTTCCGATGGGATGAAGTAGTGCAACGTCTACAGGACCGGCTCATCACAGTAGTCGGCCTGACATTTTGTGCTGCAACTTCAATTTTCAGGTACAGAATCACACCGATTCCCACCCCAGCAGTAAAAGAAACTGTAACTTTGTACGCCAAATCCAACTGTATTTACCAATTTACATGCAGGTGTGAGTCCACCTACATCGGCAGAATAGAGCGGCAGTTACACAGCAGGGTTATTGAACACATTCATATCTGGATTGACAAGATATTCACACAGACGTTGGTAGCCTAGTGTCAACATCCCCAATAAGGCCTTACCAAGGCAATAGGTGTTAACACTAGTCTGGTAGGGGGACACCAGACAGGAGAGACACGAGCGCTATTAATAGCCTCACAAGGAGACACAATTGTGTCAGACCAGAGGTCGAGGAGTACAACTGAGCGAGGGCTTTCCCCAAGCAATTGGGAAGCTTGTCCTTGCGAGTACCGTGAAGGACCCGGTTACTCGTACTCACAGGCCAGCGTGCTGGCAAGACCATGCACGCAATAATAGCTGCTGCACGGAGAAGAGTGTCCGTGCTTGTCCACGCAATGTGTAGCGTGTGGACAGACTGACTGGAGACGGTAGAGAGAGCAGACGTATCCTTGACCAAAGCTATAGTTTCTAGGCAATAGGCAAACATAGGGCTGTTCATTTAGATTGTGAAATACTAGCATCATCTATCATCATGTCAAATGCATTCATGTTGTATATCGATGATGAAGTACAACGCTCGTAGAGCCATTTAAATGTCGGCTCTGAATAAATTGCATTCCTTTCGCAAATGCCACGAGTTGTTATTTCGTGCGGTGTGAAAGTAGCGGAGTCTTGATAATCTGCAGCGCACAAGTCGCTGACAGGCTAGACCCCGAATTGGTGTCAGAATATGTGAACCAACGCCAATAATACAGTGAACTTAGACCCCGAATTGGTGTCAGAACACAGTGAACCAACGCCAGCAGCACAATTACTGTCAGATTGCAGTGAAGCAACGCTTCTGAGCAGGCATTTGTTATAATATTTATTCAACGAACAGTTAACGCCAGCAGGCAAGTGGTACTGTAAACCACTGAACGAACGCTAGCTATCGATTGATAGTACAAAAGTCTGAACCAACATCAGTTCATTGCACAATTCAACATCATTGTTTTGTGATATATTTCAAAGTAATGCAAATTTGTTTCTATACATGCCATAAATAAATTTTTTGTTCTGATAAACTTTACGATCATCAATTTGTGAAATGTCAACCACAATTGAAGCAAATTAAATCGCTACAGTGGGTTATACTAAAAGCAATTGAAATGTATAAAATCATCAGTGAACATTACCATCGTAATCACCGTGTACATTTCATTGCATGTCATACAGCCATCAATGTCACCATTCTACGAAGTTAGTAAATAGATTAGCGACGAACTGCAGCCTAGAACGTAGGTACGCCAGAGTCAAGCAGCGAAGACAAGACGACATCGACGGTCATACGACTAATCATCTCACTTATCATCTAACAATCATCCAGACGATCATATCATTCATTCATTAATACCATTTATCACTATTTATCACATTTTCGTTCATCATTCGCATGAAATATGAGCTTGTAATAACAACTTATCGAAATATGAAATATTTGATGAAATAGGATGAAATATGAACTTGTATTGACAATTTAAGCGTGTATCTAATTTTTGTTGCTCTACTAACCAGAAGCAGCCCTTGTGTGATCAATTCAAACCAGTGTGTAAGTGTGAAAGATAGCGGTGGAACATCCCTGTACCGTACTTTCCAAAGAATTAGATGAGTATATTTTCCGAATATTTTGGTATGCTCTAACTTAATCATGCATCTTCTTTTTCAGTAAAGATGTACACTTACTAACACATTATTATAAACTATTGTATGAATATTATTGTATTATGATTTTGAACTAACATTACGCCACAAAATGGCGTCACTAAATGAATGTATCCAGGCGGGCATCGCAATGGGCCACACTGGAGATAAACTAGAAAAATGGGCTGATCAAAAATATAAAGAAGAAATAGCTCGACAGAAAGAAGAAACAGAAAGAAAGGCTGCTCTTGACAGAGATGAAAGAGCATTAGAAAGACAACATCAGAAAGAAATGAAAGAGATTGAGGAAGTTACCAAACAGAAACAATTAGAGTTAGATCAAATTACCAAACAGAAACAGTTAGACTTAGAGCATGCTAACAAACAAGCAGAGGAAGCCACCAAACAAAAGCAGATACAAGTAGATTCAGAGACTAGACTAAAAATGAAGGAAATGGAGGTAGATTCTAACATACAAATAGCCTCTAGCAAACAAAAGAGCCAAGAAGAACAGAACAAATTTAGTAAGTACAAGGGCCTTATCAAACCATACAGTGTAGGTGATTCAATCATCGCATGGACTGAAAACATAGAGTTCCAACTAAAAACACAGAAAATACCTTTAGAGGATTGGACAATGATTTACATGAGGAACCTGAGTGGGGAGCCTTTAAAAGTAATAGAATCCATACCTACAGAGCTTAGAAACAATTATCAATACATACACGATAGGATAATGCAACATTTTCTTTTGGACACTACTGGGTATCAAATTCAATTCTCACAGATTAAGCCAAAAGTAACTGAAACCTTTTTAGACTACATTTCTTACGTGCAGAGCACATTTAAAAAGTGGACTAGAGCGGCTAAAGTAGGTAACAGCTATGAAAAACTAGAAGAGCTGATGGTAATGGACAAAGTCGTTTCTACTGTTCCTACCCCTTTTGCAAAATTTTTACAACAGTCAGACATTGAGTCCATTCAACAATTAGAGAAACGGGGGTCAGCTTATTTTTCATCTAATCGGGACATATTCACAACGACATCACATGACACAAAAATTATAGCTTTTGCAGATAAAGTTCCTGATAGATCCTACAACCACAAAGATTATCGTAAAAAGGACAAACCAGATCAGAAACCACCTCGATGTAATTATTGCAATTTTTTTCATCCAACTTATTCGATGTGTGATAAGAACCCCACATATCCGTCACATCTAGAAGCAGTGTTAAAGAAGCAAGAAAGCAGAAGATCATCCTTTAAACGTGCTGTAAAATGTTATTTTTGTTCAAGTTATGGCCACTATAGCAATAGGTGTCTTGGGAGACAGAAAATGAAGGCAAACAATGCAGCACTCATCGATACATCATCAGATGATGAGAGTGACATTGACCCAGAACTTGTGAATGTGTTACCAACGAATGAATGTCAGAGTGTATCATTAGCAACCGATATTTTAGACTTTAAGAAATGTAAAGTATGCCATCAGTTTCATGCGGATGGGAGATTAAAATGTGGACACGTAATATCATGTTCAAATGAAGAAGCTAACGCAGCATGTGCCTCCAGAGGTAAACTTAAGTTTTACGATGCACTGGTCAATGGGCAACCATGCCAATGCTTAGTTGATAGCGGCAGCACTATACTGGGGTTAAGGAGAGAACTTGCGAGACCAGAAGATTATACGGGTGAATTTGTCAAATGCCGTACTTTCTCTGGAACCATCGAGAAATATCCACTGGCAAAAGCGCATATCAATACCCCGTTCCTTACCGGCACATTTATGTGCGCGATCCTCCAAGATCCATGTACGGATCTTATTTTGGGATGCCTAGATGCATTGAAAGAATGTACAGACGACAACATAAAAACCTGGAAAGAAACACACATGACCAACGCTGTAACTAAGTCAGATACAGAAACAAATTATACTGACTTACAAACTGAAATGCTACAGCTATTAACACCAAGTGGTGCAGATACCAACACTACTCGACAAAATTTGTTCGAGGCACAAAGCACCGACCAAACAATCACACCATATTTTAACTTGTTGTGTGAGCGAAAGAAAGTTTCCAAAAATTCTTCCTGGTACTTTAAAAAGGTTAACGGAATTCTCATGCGTTATTATACATATAATAACCATGAAATTCAGCAGACGGTGCTACCTATAACATACCGACAAAATGTGCTAAAAAGCGCACATGAACCACCGTTTGCTGAACATTTGGGCTATCATAAAACGCGAGCCAGAATTCTATCACAATTTTACTGGCCGAAATTCAGTTCGGACATAAAATCTTTCTGTCGCTCTTGTACTGTTTGTCAACATCGTGTACGAAAGAAAACGCACGTAAAGGCCGAAGTGAAACGGTCAGTAATAGCATCTAGACCACTTGATAGTATAGCGGTCAATATTGCTGGACCCCTAATACAGGTGTCGAGTAATGGAAACCACAACTATCCAAATAAGGGTGCGAAAACGATTTACCTTAAACCAAACCAGAAAGGTGTGATTCGACTACCTGAGAAACATAATATGTCACTAACATCTTGGCAAGCGCCTCTCATCGTTAAACATAAAATATCAGATGGCGATCATGAAATATCGATAAAAGGACACTTAGAGATATTTCATATCAACATACTGAAACCATACTCTTTACAACAAGAACAACAGACAGACAAACAAATTGCACCACCACCAAGCAATGAGACGACAGACATACACAACACAACTTCACTAGATAGAGCGACACACGACAGCGACAACGCAAATACACATAGCCAGATAACAGCACACACAGCTAGCACCACAACAATATTGTACGAGACAGACGAGGACACGATGAAATTACCACTTCCTACGGTAGATTCAACTACGACCAGTATTTCGACTGATATAAATAACATATGCAGTCATACGAAAGACAGGACAAAACACTTACTGAAACGTCGACAAGTCTTCGACAGGGTGCGATTGTTTGGGCTCACAGCGAAGTCGTCCAAAGTAGAGTTGGGCATGGAACAAAGTGACTTTCTGGGTCATACCATCTGCAGGGGCCAATTGAAAACTGATGACAGAATCGTCACTAAGATTCTGAATTTGACAATGCCAACGACCAAGAAACAGGTCCGAAGTTTACTCGGTCTGGTGAACTGCTATAGTAAATTTATTCCAAATTTGGCGGAAATCACCAGTGTTTTTTCTAACATCTTAAAAGCTTCGGCTAAATTGTCTGTAAAAGATGCAGGATTAATTAATGCTTTATCAAAATTGAAACATCTTTTCAGCTTTTTTCCACCTATCCTGCGTATGCCTAATCCAAAACTCACTTATTTCTTACGCACAGATGCGAGTGCCATATCCATATCTGGAATACTAGGACAGTTCTACGACGGGACGTTCCACCCCGTAAGGTACGAAAGTCGCAAGATTACTCCTGCTGAATCAAAATACTCAGCATCAGAATTGGAGGGCCTCAGTTTGATCTATTGCGTGAGAAAGTTCCATAGATTTTTGGCAGGAGCACAGTTTGTAATCCAATCCGATAACTCTCCGTTGTCTGTGATGCAGTCGGGACATCCTACCAACAATAGAATTTACAGGTGGGCTTTGATTCTCCAAAATTACAATTTTACTATCCAGCACTTAAAAGGGAGATTAAATACGATTGCAGACATTTTGAGTCGTCCATCATCCATTCAAATACCTGATTTGCAGGAAGGGATCGACCATACACCACCAGAAACAGTGACACTGTAATGTGACATAACTCAGTGCCGTATGTGGTGATTAAGACATGTCGTAAGTGCGTTAGCATCGCCAGATATATAACCTGTGCGAATATAACAATGCTATGAGAAGTGTAACAAACAGACGCAGCATATAAGAGACCAACGGCTAGACCCCGAATGGCAAAAATAGCATGTGCTAACACATACATAAGTTAGAATAAAATTCAGGTGTTAACTACGAACCTACATAAGATAGTAGGCAACTATATTTATACACTATCCTTGAAGGAGAGCATAATAGACTTTGCCGGAATGAACTATGTTAGAATAGTCTACAAAGAGTATTGCTCCATCTTCACAACGCAGAGGAGGACGTCGACTTAGTGTAATTAGATATAGAAATGTAACTGTGATATATGTATATTATTATTTTATTAACAGTATCTATAACCTCATTTTTCTATTAATTATTCATTTGCAAATTGTTTAAATGCATATATAACTTTATTTTCTTATTTGTTAGTTAGAAATCACCATCATTTAATTAATAACCCATTTCTTAAACACCAATGATAGAAATATAATTGTTAGATATTATATTACTTTATTACCATATAATTATAATCATTCATACATCCATTTATCTAAAATATCATTACCAAACTAACCCAACCATTTAGGAATTCTTCATCTTCTTCGTTCATCCGGAGTTTTTTTTCGGATGTGATTGCGTTGTGCCTGTTTACAGCAGAGCTGCGTTCTTGCGCCGTTAGGCCGACACATCCGACTTCTGCGGGCATTTGTTGACCGGGTTAACCTTCCCGGGGGTTTCTTAGGCCGTTTGACTCTCACTGTTGTGGTGTTATCCCCCATCCCAGCTGGTCCATATAGAACAGCCAAAGATCCTGGTCAGCCCTCAAGGGAAGGCAGGGGCAGATCATGGGCATTCCCCGCCACCGAAGGAGGCTTCCATACTTGCAGAGCCGATACATAGCGCTCTGGTACTGGGCTCACCCAAGGAATCGTCACGTCCTGCACATGGCTGCTTAGCCTCACTTCCGTATATTGGGCCTTCCGTTCACCATAGGCTGTTCTTCCGGAAACCAGAAGTATGCAGTCTGCAGATGACATCCACACAGTGAGCTTTTGATTCAGACTTTCCACGTAATGGATTTGCTATCCAAGCAATATTCCATTTCGTGCCACTAGGACACTTTTCCACCTTTTATGAAGCCCACACAGTGGGCTTTTGATTCGGACTTTCCACGTAATGGATTTGCTATCCAAGCAATATTCCATTTCGTGCCACTAGGACACTTTTCTACCTTTTATGAAGCCCACACAATGGGCTTTTGATTTGGACTTTCCACGTAATGGATTTGCTATCCAAGCAATATTCCATTTCATGCCTCTGGGTCTTCATGCACCTTTAAATGTCAACCTGTATATAGTTAAAGTAATCTGCGGTCAACTTTAGCTTGTTGATATCTCCATAGAGCTTGTCCTCAAATGAAGCAGGTGTGGGCCAAAATATCTTTCTCTGTTCTGCATACGTTGGGCAATCCTGCAGCAAATGTTTTGCTGTAATTTTTCCAGTTCTACAATTACATTCATCGGTATCTCCTATCTTTAGTTTATTGAACAAGTGGTATTTCAGCCTGTTGTGTCCTGTGCGGAGTCTGAAGATTGCTACTTGTTCTCTTCGGTCGAGTTTGTAATATGCATCATCCTTATGATGGCCTGGATGCTCTGATTCCCATTTGGTTCTATAAGTTCTTTTTATCAACCTCTTTGCCTAATTATAGGTTATGTCTATGTCAGGCTGTGGTAGTCGTCCGCCCTCTTTTGCCAGTCTGTCAGCCTCTTCGTTTCCAGGTATACTGCAATGTGATGGGATCCACTGTATTACAACTTTTTTGGATTTCTGGCATAGACCATGGAGTGCTGCTCTTAGGTCAGCTAGTTCTGTGCTGTTATTGCTCTTCAGTATTGAGACAGCTGACTTTGCATCTGTGAAGATAGCTATTTGCTTCTCTTTATTTTCCTCCATCAGGAGCATTTCTGCTGCAGTTTTCAGAGCCTCTACCTCCGCTTTGAAGTTACTTGAAAATTTTCCAGTTGCCATTGAATGTGTTTTTTTCGCTCCATTTTTTAAATTTAGGAGAATTCCTCCTCCTCCATTCTCTATTGAATTTTTGGCTGATCCATCTGTATATGCATGGGTCCAATTGCTGCTTGGGTAATGTTCTTTTATGTAGTTTAGGGTTATTTCTCTTCTTTCGGTTTCATGCTGAGTGTTCTTTTTCTCAATACCAGGAATGTTTTCTATCATCTCAGGCAGTTGCTGCTGTCTCCAAGCTGGGAACTTGTGTGCATTGTGTATGGGCTTGACTGTTGATATGTTAAGAATAGGATCTGACCTAATCCTTCGTTTTGCAGTTTCTACAAAATTGCTACGCTTCAGTCTTCCCTTTCCAAAACCATTAAATCTGTTGTACATAGGGTGGTCTGTCAATCTTCTAAATTTTTCTGCTTGTTGCTGGGCTCTGCTATCTCTTCTATCCTGCATTGGTTGTAAACAAGTGATCTTTTCTAATTCATTAATAGGCGTTGTCTTCAGGCTTCCAGTTATGATTCGCATTCCTTGATTTTGGACTCTACTTATTTTGTTAAAGTTTGACTTAGCTGCTGTTGCCCAAGCTGCAATGCCATATTCCAGTACTGGCCTCACCCGCCCAGTATATAACTTCTTGAGAACTTTCTCATCTGCTCCCCATGTTGTACCAGCAAGCTTTTTCATGATTGCCATTCTTTGCCTTGCTCTTGTTCGATTTTTCTCAACCTGTGTCATCCATGTCAGGCGACGATCAAAGGTGACTCCTAGATAGTTTGGATTTTCTTCATGGCGCAATATTTTTCCATTCAATACCAGCTTAGGTTGCTGAGTTTTAGTTGAGAGGGAGAACACTGTGCATGTTGTTTTCTCCTCACTTATCTTCACTAGCCATGATTTATACCAGTCCTCTAGCGCTAATAGGGCTTGCTGTATTCTGCTGTTAGCTGTACTAATATATTCTTCAGATGTCCATATGGCTAGGTCATCTGCAAAGGATGATGTGTGTACTCTGGCTGGAAAATTTTCCGTGATGTCGTTTATATATGCTAGGAATAATGTTGGTGAAAGAACTCCTCCTTGGGGGACACCTTGCTCCAACAGCATCATTTTGCTGGTTTGTCCTTGTACTTTTGTCCTGGCAGTTCTGTTCTCAAGGTAGTGGCTGATCCATTTATACATTTTCCCGCAAACATGCATTTTTTGCAGTTTTACTTTCAGTCCTTCCTTCCATACTTTATCAAATGCTTTTTCTAAATCTATCCAGACTGCTAGTGTGTGCTTTTTCTCTTGGAAGGCATCCTCTATTTCCTGAGCTATATAGGTTATTTGATCTTCAGTAGATCTGTACTTTCTGAATCCTGCTTGGTGAGGTGTTAAGAGTTGGTTTTCTTCCAGATGCCATGTTAGCCTGCCATTGATAATGCGTTCCATTAATTTTCCTACACAGCTAAGAAGACTGATAGGTCGATAGCCATTTGGTTCTTCCAGGTCTTTTCCTTTCTTTGGGACTGGTATTAGTATAGCTTCCTTCCATGCCTGTGGGACTATTCCCCTCTTCCAGCTGTAATTTAGGACTGCTAGTAGTTTCTTTTTTGCCTTAGTGCCTAGTCCTATTAGCATTTCATTTGTGATTCCATCCTTTCCTGGTGATGTCTTCTATTTTAGGGTATTCATTGCCTGTTCCATTTCTTCCATTGTTAGATTTGCCATCATATATTCTGCTGCTGTCTCTGTATATCTATGATGTATCTGTTTATCTTTGATTTCTTTCTTCTGTTCGGCTGTAATATCAATGTGGTTTGCACTGGCATAGTGTTCCATTAGTGCATTTGCAGCCTTTTTTCCTGTAAGCAAGGCATTTCCTTGTTTAATTGTTATTTGTTTGTTTCTAGGTCCTTCATTGTTCATGGCTTTCACTAGTTTCCATAGTTTGTTTCCATCCCTGTCAAAATTCAGGTTTTCTGTTTTTTTCCTCCAACAATCTCTTGTTGTTTGATTTACTGTCCTTTTATATTTTGCTGAGATGGCTTTGAGAGAGATGTTCGCTTCAGTTGTTTATTCTCTCTCTGCGGTCTTCCTAGCATCTTCAACTTTGTCCTCCAAAAATTGTAGTTCTTCAGTCCAGTATGGTTTGTAATTTTTCCTTGCTCCTCTTGGAATAGACTCAGTGGCTGCCTGTATTATTGAAAAAATACTTATACGGAAAAGTTATGCCCCTTGAAATAACTTTTACGAGTTAGATCCCCTGAAATATATGACATTATGATGAAAAATGAAAAATGAAATAATACTGAGTAAGCAGGCGATTTCACACTAACAAAATATCACAGTTGGCATCTCTGGACTGAAAGGAAGGCGTGTAGAAAATTTCATCTCAATCGGATGGGCCGTTCGCGAACAAATAAAGGACATACGGAGATACATAAATACATACAGAGATACGCTCCTTTTTTATATATAAGATTCAGAAACAATGTTTTTCGTGGTGAATTTGAATAACGAAGACACACAGTAGATTGCACGAATTATTTTCTGGCATATTTCGTTTCGTGTTGTCACGCATATACTGCAGAAATCACACAATATAAACTGCAGCCACTATCTCCTATGGATTACAATCAGTTTTAAATTAATTTCCTCCTCTGCCGCGACTCCACCTTACGAGGTAGAGAGGTTTGAGTGTTCCAATGACCCCGAGAGCTATGCCGACGGTAGCACTGCTACTGGTAGGGTATCCCATGTCGGACACGACAAAGGACAGGAACCAGACTGAGTGACACACACACCTGATGCCTTGTAGATAGACGGGTCAGTCAAAGGCTAGGGAGAGCACACCCGAGAAATGCTTCTCGAAATCGGATATACAGAGCCACATGCTTAACAAAACAGTGCAACGTAATAATCAATCCAGGATGCCACAAATTAAAATAAATCAGAATGGTTCTGATCACGGGAAGTCCCATCAGACGGTGATAGTGCTAGGCCCCCTGCCTAGAGGGAGTCCACCCAATGCTACTGGTGGTCACATTTTCCTGTGCTATGGAGTCAAGGCACAGGCTTTTTAATAAAACATTCCCTCTAGTAAATGGTTTTCATAAAGATAGAATAGATGCGGCATGCATTCAAGAGACACGCCTCAACGCCCATCACAGATTTTCAGTCAGAGGATATCAGGCCACACGTTTCTAATACTTACAATACCTTACATTGAAGTATCTGTGATCTCTGACAACCAAACGGAAATTATAGGTGTTGATATAATGATAAAGGACGTGAAAATAAGAATGTACTATCTGTATAGCCCGGCAAGTAAGGGTCTAACACTTTCAAACTTGAAAATAACTGACACAAACTGCATTATAGTCGGAGACATTAATAGCCGTTCAGAAAGATGGAGATACCCAGATACTGACAACAGAGGAGACGAAGTGGGGGACTGGGAAAATAGACTCTAATCTCCATCTACTCAACACAGCGGATGTCACACCGAGCTTCTACTCTAGAAGATGGTTTACCACATCTACTCCAGACTTAACTTTCTGCACAGGAGACATCCTCCACAAAATTGATCGCCATGTGCTTGACCAATTAGCAGGCAGTGATTACAGACAAATCAAGCTTCTAATGAATATAAAGTATGTTCCACATGAGCAAACGCCTTTGCCTCGCTGAAATTACAAACGAGCTGACTGTGATAGATTTGCGATATTAACAGATAAATATTGTGAAAACATAAACACACAACATGGCAACATGAACTAAATGGTGGAAAGTCTAAACAAAGCAATAATACAGGCAGCCACTGAGTCCATTCCAAGAGGAGCGAGGAAAAATTACAAACCATACTGGACTGAAAAACTTCAACTTTGGAGGACAAAGTTGAAGATGCCAGGAAGACAGCAGAGAGAGAGAGAGAGAGAGAGAGAGAGAGAGAGAGAGAGAGAGAGAGAGAGAGAGAGAGAGAGAGAGAGAGAGAGAGAGAGAGAGAACAAACAACTGAAGCGAACATCTTTCTCAAAGCTATCGCAGCAAAATGTAAATGAACAATAAATCAAACAGCAAGAGATTGCAGGAGGGGAAAAAACAGGAAACCTGAAATTTGACAGGGATGAAGACAAACTATGGAAACTAGTGAAAGCCATGAACAATGAAGGACCCAGAAACAAACAAATAGCAATTACAAAGGAATTATTTTGCTTAAAGGGGAAAAGGCTGCAATGTCACTAATGAAACACTATGCTAGTGCAAACCACATTGACATTACAACCGAACAGAAGAAAGCAATCAAATATAAACAGACACATCATAGTCATACAGAGACTGCAGATTATATGATGGCAACTTTAAAAATGGAAGAAATGGAACAGGCAATGAATACTCAAAAAAAAAAAAGAAATCACCAAGAAAGGATGGAATCACAAATGAAATGCTAATACGACTAGGTACTAAAGCAAAAGAAAAAGAAACTACTAGCAGTCCTAAATTACAGCTGGAAGAGAGGGATAGTCCCACAGGTATGTAAGGAAGCTATACTAATACCAATCTCAAAGAAAGGAAAATACCTGGAAGAACCAAATGGCTATCGACCTATCAGTCTACTTAGCTGTGTAGGAAAATTAATGGAACGCATTATCAATGGTAGGCTAACATGGCATCTGGAAGAAAACCAACTCTTAACGCCACATCAAGCAGGATTAAGAAAGTACAGATCCACTGAAGATCAAATATCCTATATAGCACAGAGAAAAAGCACACACTAGCGGTCTGGGTAGATGTAGAAAAAGCATTTGATAAAGTATGAAAGGAATGACTGAAAGTAAAACTACAAAATGCAGGTTTGTGGGAAAATTTACAAATGGATCAGCTACTACCGTGAGAACAGAACTGCCAGGACAAAAGTTCAAGGACAAATCAGCAAAAATATGCTATTGGAGCAAGGTGTCCCCCAAGGAGGAGTTCTTTCACCAACATTATTCCTAGCATATAAAAGACATCACGGGAAATTTTCCAGCCAGAGTACACACATCCTCCTTTGCAGATGACCTAGCCATATGGACATCTGAAGAATATATTAGTACAGCTAACAGCAGAATACACCAAGCCTTATTAGCGCTACAGGACTGGTCAAAATCATGGTTAGTGAAGATAAGTGAGGAGAAAACTACATGCACAGTGTTCTCCCTCTAAAATGAAACAGCACTCTAAGCTGGTATTGAATGAGAAAATATTGCACTATGAAGAAAATACAAGCGATATAAGAGTCACCTTTGATCGTCGCCTGACATGGAAAACACAGGTTGAGAAAAATCGAACAAGAGCAAGACAAAGAATGGCAATCATGAAAAAGCTTGCTGATACAACGTGGGGAGCAGATGAGAAAGTTCTCAAGAAGTTATATACTGGACGGGTGAGGCCAGTACTGGAATATGGCATTGCAGCTTGGGTAACAGCAGCTAAGACAAACTTTAACAAAATAAGTAGACTCCAAAATCAAGGAATGCGAATCATAACTGGAAGCCTGAAGACAACGCCTATTAATGAACTAGAAAAGATCACTAGTTTACAACCAATGCAAGATAGAAGAGATAGCGCTCAGCAACAAGCAGACAAATTTAGAAGATTGACAGACCACCCTATGTATAAAAGGTTTAATGGTCTTGGAAAGGGAAGACTGAAGCGTACCAACTTTGTAGAAACTCCAAAAAGAAAGATGATTAGGACAGATCCTATATTTAACATATCAACAGTCAAACCCATTTACAATGCTTGGAGACAGCAGCAACTGCCTGAGATGATAGAAAACATTCCTGGGGTTAAGAAATAGAATACTCAGAATGAAACCGTAAGAAGAAAAATAGCCCTAAACTACATTAAAGAACATTACCCAAGTACCAATTGGACCCATGCATATGCATATGGATCAGTCAAAGGTTCAATAGAAAATGGAGGAGGAGGAATTTTCCTAAATTTAGAAAATGGAGTGAAAAAAACAAAACAAAAACACAGACAGGGGCAACCGGAAAATTCTCAAGTAACTTCGAAGCAGAGGTAGAGGATTTGAAAACTGCAGCAGAAATACTCTTGATGGAGGAAAATAAAGAGAAACAAATAGCTATCTTCATAGATGCAAAGGCAGCTGTCTCAATACTGAAGAGCAAATACAGCACATAACTTTGCAGACTTAAGAGCAGCACTCCATAGACTATATGTCAGAAATCCAAAAAAGTTGTAATACAGTGGATCCCATCACATTGCAGTATACATGGAAATGAAGCAGCTGACAGAATGGCAAAAGTGTGCGGACGACTACCTCAGCTTGACATAAACATAACCTAATAGGCAAAGAAGTTTATAAAAAGCACTTATAGAACCAAATGAGAATCAGAGCATTTAGGCCACCTGAAAAATGATGCATATTACAAACTCGACCGAAGTGAACAAGTAGCAATCTTCAGTCTCCGCACAGGACATAACAGGCTGAGATGCCACTTGTTCAATACACTAAAGATAGGAGATACTGATGAATGTAATTGTGGAATTGGTAAAATAACAGTTAGACATTAGCTGCAGGAGTATCCAATCTATGCAGAACAGAGAAAGATATTTTGGCCCACACCTGCTTCATTTGAGGATAAAATCTATGGAGATATCAACAATCTCAAGTTGACTACTGCTTTCTTTAACTATATTCTGGTTGATATCTAAAGATGCATGAATTATTTTTAGCCTGCCGCACTTCATGACACAGGCATATCGTTAGCAAAAGCGTCCCAGTGGCACGAAATGGAATATTGCTTTGCTAGAAAATCCTAACGTGGAAAGTGCGAATCGAAGGCTCATTGTGTGGGGCGTCATCGCAGGTGGAAAAAGCGATACTACAGCAAGAGGACACACGAGAAAAAAAATGGATTGATGCTTGCTTGCTTGTGTTCGCTGGCTGTGAACTCCAGCGTGAAGTCCTGTATGTCGGATGATGACATCCTGTTGTCCAACATCAGTGTGATGTCATACCGGACTGAGGTTTGCGTCAGTATCCGTTGTACCATGTCTGCTTATTGGTGTGCAGACTGGTGGTTCCTCGCTATGCAGGCAGATACTCTCCGTCTTTGGAAGGATCAGCGATCCTACCACGTTAGCCAGGACCTGTTATCCCAGGACTCAAAGTTAGCAAGTGTTAGTAGGTCTTGGCCAGGATAAAACAAGGCCCTGGTGCCTTGAAACACCTCTAGATCACAATGGATTGACGACATCAAATACATTGTAGAATTACACGAAATGAAGCTTTGGCATTGACTTCAAGAGATCATGAGGCATATATCCATTGTTATAGATATCATTCAAGAATTTGTGTATCACTTTTATACCTAATTCACCAACAGATTTAAATTTCTTCGACACTGGATCTACCTTTCCTCGTGTGTTGTATAGCATCTTCAACTTCTGCAGTCCGAATGGGAGGTCCTTCACATTGTTTTGTAATTCCGAATTGTCTTCTTGCTTGCTTGCTTGCGTTCACTGGCTGTGAACTCCAGCGCTAAGTCCTGTCGAATGAAGACATCCTGTTGTCCAACATTAGTGTGATGTCATACAGGACCTTAGGTTTGCGTGAGTATCCGTTGTCCCATGTCTGGCTTTTTGGTGTGCAGACTGGTGGTTCCTCGCCGTGCAGGCAGACATTCTCCGACTTCGGAGGAATCAGCGATCCTACTGACTTTAGCCAGGACCCCAAAGGGACCTGTTGCCCAGGACGCTCGGCGAGGACGCGTCAATAGGTCTTGGCCAGTATAGAACTCAGCTCTGGTGCCTTGGAAACACCCCTGCGTCCCAATTGTCTTCTTCTTCTTCTTCTTCTTCTTCTTCTTCTTCTTCTTCTTCTTCTTCTTCTTCTTCTTCTTCTTCTTCTTCTTCTTCTTCTTCTTCTTCTTCTTCTTCTTCTTCTTCTTCTTCTTCTTCTTCTTCTTCTCCTCCTCCTCCTCCTCCTCCTTCTCCTCCTCCTCTTTCTTCCTCTTCTTCTCCTCCTCCTCCTCCTCCTCCTCCTCCTCCTTCTTCTTCTTCTTCTTCTTCTTCTTCTTCTTCTTCTTCTTCTTCTTCTTCTTCTTCTTTCTTCTTCTTCTTCTTCTTCTTCTTCTTCTTCTTCTTCTTCTTCTTCTTCTTCTTCTTCTTCTTCTTCTTCTTCTTCTTCTTCTTCTTCTTCTTCTTCTTCTTCTTCTTCTTCTTCTTCTTCTTCTTCTTCTTCTTCTTCTTCTTCTTCTTCTTCTTCTTCTTCTTCTTCTTCTTCTTCTTCTTCTTCTTCTTCTTCTTCTTCTTCTTCTTCTTCTTCTTCTTCTTCTTCTTCTTCTTCTTCTTCTTCTTCTTCTTCTCCTCCTCCTCCTCCTCCTTCTCCTCCTCCTCTTTCTTCCTCTTCTTCTTCCTCCTCCTCCTCCTCCTCCTCCTCCTTCTTCTTCTTCTTCTTCTTCTTCTTCTTCTTCTTCTTCTTCTTCTTCTTCTTCTTCTTCTTCTTCTTCTTCTTCTTCTTCTTCTTCTTCTTCTTCTTCTTCTTCTTCTTTTTCTTCTTCTTCTTCTTCTTCTTCTTCTTCTTCTTCTTCTTCTTCTTCTTCTTCTTCTTCTTCTTCTTCTTCTTCTTCTTCTTCTTCTTCTTCTTCTTCTTCTTCTTCTTCTTCTTCTTTTTCTTCTTCTTCTTCTTCTTCTTCTTCTTCTTCTTCTTCTTCTTCTTCTTCTTCTTCTTCTTCTTCTTCTTCTTCTTCTTCTTCGTCTTGCGCCTTTAGGCCGACATATTCGACTTCTGCGGGCGTTTTATGACCGGGTTAAACTTCCCGGGCTTTGTAATTGTCCGTTTCTGATCATGACAAAGATTATATATATATATATTTAACTTTTCAATTATCTTTTCTTTCTTCGTTAATATTTTTACCCTATTTTGTTTTCAAACAACAATTTGCTATCTCGTATGCTTTCTAATGCCGATATTTTTATTCACATTTTTGTACATAAATTGTGCGTCTGCTCGTTGTTCTTCAATACTCTTGTACTGGCTATTTAGTTAGACTTCTTTCGCTGCCATACATTTTCATATTATTTCTCTACGTATTCGTAAATATTTATTTTGATTTTGTTTAACTTTTTCTTCTAATGTTTATCAGATGTAGAATTTCCTCTGTCACTCATTACTTCTTCGCAGTCTTTATTTCTGGTAATATTTCTTTGATGTCTGCTGTATTGACTCATTTCTTTAGCAGTTAGAAAAATAACTAAATATGATAACAACTTGAAACCAGTTTATTTTTATACATACATTGTCCCTTTATTTCTCAACATAATTTCCACCAACATTGATGCACTTATCCCATCGTTTTATCAGTCCTCCCAAACCGGCTGCATAGAACTGCGTGGTCTGTTTTCTAAACCACGTTTTCACTTCACATTTAACTTCGGCGTCATTTGCGAAATGTCTCCCACCAAAATGGGTTTTCAATGTACCAAAAAGGTGGACAACGCTAGGGGCTAAGTCGGGGCTGTAAGATAGATGTTCCAGAACTTCCCACCTTAGTTGGTTAATTTTCTCCTGAGTTAATCGAGCCGTATGTGGTCTGGCATTATCATGAAGAACAACACTCCTCTAGTCAGCAATCATGGACGCTTTCTTCGAATTGCATCATGGAGCATCGATAGAACTTCACAGTACGATTCAGAATTCATATTGTCACCTTTCTTCTTGAAATTGGTTAAAAGCACTCCTTGACAATCCCAGAACACTGTCAGCATAACCTGCCCTGCTGATGGCGTAACCTTTAATGTTTGAACACAAGGCGAAGAAGGATGCTTCCATTGCATTGAAACTCGTTTTGATTCAGGCTGGTAGTGATGCACCCATGATTCGTCCCCAGTAACAATCCTGTTCAACATGTCTTCTCCTTCATCTTCGTATCGACAGAGATGATGCAAGGACAGGCTAAATCGGTTCATTCTTTGTTCCTCTTTCCATTGTCTGGGTACCCACCTTGAGCACACTTTAGTAAATTTCAATCGATCATGCATTATGCTGTATGCTGAACCATGTGAGCACCATATTGCAGATGCTACAGGGTCTATCGTTACTCACCTGTCACCTCTAATCATCTACTCCCCTGCTGCACGTATGCTTCTGTTGCAATCTCAACAGGACGACCAGATCGGATTTCATCAACAATTTTAGAGCATACTTGAGAACAATTTACGGGACAAACATTTGTCAGCATAAGCAGGAAGCATTTCTTTATGAATGTCCTTTGCAGGCAGTCCTTTTGCCCCCCCCCCCCCCGCAAAAAAAACGCACAGCAGCAAGTTGCTTTTTGGTTGTACACTCCGTAAGTACAGTCGCCATTTTGTTTATGCGCTGCGCATGCGCATGAGACACCTGACGAACGGGAATATAAAGTTCGATGCTGCTGTCACCTAATGACACTTGTAGAAAACACCAACTACATTTACACAGAACTGTGTGACTTACTTATTGACTCGCCCTCGTAAATACTGCTACTTATTTTAGCTGTGTTCCTATCCTGTACAGTGATGGCGTATTTGTGGTTAGCAGGGTAAGAGTAGCCTGCTTCGTGGCTTAGAGGTTATGACTTTTCTCCGTAATCTCGTATACTCTCGTAGGTAACGTGATGACAGTGAGAATCAGCAGTGGTTCGAATCGCATCGGTAACTTACAGGGTATGTGAGCCGCCCGCTCAGAAAGCAATGGCAAACTACTGAGCGTAATCTTGCCAAGAAATCAACATACAGCTGTAAAGAATATGCAAAAAAAAAAAAAAAAAAAAAAAAGGTAAGAGTATTATTCCCTACCAAAGGAGATGTAAGACACCTCTTTTTCTCCGTTAGCCTACGGGACATCCGTGGGCAAGGTGAAGTACACGTTTAACCCCCGCCAGCCCCCCCCCCCCCATCATAATCAGGGTTACATGAAGCCATGGAAGCAGGTGGTGAATCGAGTATGAGAGCAACCCACAGACTGTTGTTGGTTATGGTCTGCACTTTACGGCGATAGGCAGATGATCTCATCAGTGGAGACAATGGCTATGGCCACCGACAGTTACAGTCACTGCCCAGAGGGAAAATAACGGCAAACTACCTTCTGCAAAATCTGTCAAGATACCATAACAACCATGAAAGAAAACATAAGCAAGAGATCTGGTGGTGAAAACCCCCAGGCTAGACAGATCAGATAACTTTGGGGTAGAGTGTGACGTAGGGGCCAGTACTTGTAATTGTGATTACGGAGATAATCCCGATGGAGTTACACAGGACATCCCACGTGTCAGACTAAGAAGCAGAGTGAGACTAGGAACGTGGAATGTGAGAAGTCTGTATGAGGGAAATCTCAAGGTAGTATGTGATGAGACTGAGGTGACATATTCAAAGTTTAAAAATTTGTGAACATCGCTGGAGAGGCAAGGGACATTTAAAAAAAATGAAAATGGAAATCTTTTACTATATTCTGGTAGAGAAGTCGGAGTCCAGAACGGAGTGGCATTTAGTTTAGATAAAACAGCAAAAATTTTAATTCGATATATCCCGGTTAATGATATGATTCTCACTATCAAACTTAGAAGCCATCCAAAAACAACACAACTCTCATACAGATATATGCACCTACATCAACAGAAGAAGAGGAGGAATTTGAAGATATTTACAACACCCTGGAAGACACAATAGATAAGATTGGTCATAATGACATAACAATCATAATGGGAGATTTTAATGCAAAAGTAGCTACGGTAAGAGCTGAAAAAGAGAGACGGTTTTGGAAAATTTGGATTGGGAAACAGAAATGATGCAGTTGACAAACTGAATTTTGCAAAGAAAATGAGTTAATAATAGCCAAAACACTTTTTAAACAACACACAAGAAGACTCATGACATGGAAGTCCCCGGACAGTACTACCAAAAAACAAAGTAGATTATATTTTAATACAAAGAAGATAGCGAACAGAATAACATCAGCAAAAACCCAACGAAGTGCAGAGTGTGCTATAGATCATCAGTTGTTAGAAGCAGATGTAAAAGTACAATTTAAAAGGCTTATCCGAGGACCGATGCCATTACGTTTTGTTCTCAGAAAAATACCATATGCATACAGCGTAGAAGTGAAGAATCGTTTTAGGATCTTGATGTATATACAGGGCAGATGACACCCAATGAACTTGTGGTATACGCAAGAGATATCTTGATAACAGCAGCCACAGATTTAATTCCGACCAAGAATAAGCAACATAAGTCATGAATTACATCAGACACATTAGAATTAATAAAACAAGGATAGAAACTAAAACAGAAAGGGGGAGAAACAGATAACAGAAAGATGAAGTATAAATCTTTAACACGAGAAAAAAGAAAGAACACAATAAAGGACAACAACCAATACATACAAGATTATTGCACTAGAATAGAATAATATTATAAGAATGGAAGAGGTTACGAAATATTCAAGGAAATGAGGTTAGTGACAAGAAATGTTTAACCCCAATTAAATGTTATTTGTGCCAAGTTGGGAAATACCCTAACAGAATCTAGAACAATTCTATCCAAGATTATACTCACACCCCTTTCACGTTTATGCACTCCTGAGTAACCTATTCTATATCTCTCCTGCTTATTTGTTTTGTCTCACATAATCCCAAGATATTAATTCTTTTTTTTTTTTTCATTTCCCTTTTGATGTATTCCAGCTTACCAACTTTCATGAAATGTTCTCAGATTCCATGCATCTAAGACAAAAGCATTACTGTTTGATTTGCATACAGTAGCCGAATGGCGGGCTGGCAGCAACTGTAGCACATGCTGTTCAGTGCCGGACAAGGCAATTCTTAAAGTCCCCTCGACATTGTCCATGTTTCCTAAGTTGTGAAAAGGCATAATACCCAAGGCATCTGGAAAGAAGGCAGTTTGCCATTGATTTCCTTTTTGGCAGTTACCATACTGGTCACTGGCCATAGTCATTGTCTCTCACTGTCTCAGAGAGTCAGCTGGTGAAGTTAGAGCGCATACAGAACGAAGCTATGCTGGTCATTCTGGGATGCACTAGAGACACCCCAGTAGTGTGTATGCGTTACATCCTTAGTCTGCCGACTGTTGCTGGTAGGCTCAAGGTGATGCAGGCGAAGGCATACCTCAGAGTAGCTGCAGACACAGACCACCCACTGCATGAGGCGCTGGACGCAGTTAAGGGTCAGCGACTGATAAGAGGGAAATCATGGATGGCTCAGGCGGAGGATACGATCAGACAGGTATGCCCCTTGGAGAACATTAGGCGTGGAGAGGAGTAGGTCAGAGTGCTAGCGGAGCAGTCAGACGTGTGCAGAGTTATAATCATGTTAAGCCGGGAGTGCAGGGAGTGGCCAGCAGGGGCCACGGAAGTGGAAATCCAGCAACTAATTCAGGACAATGCTCACTCGGGTGATGTGATTATCTACACAGATGGTTCGGTGTCAAGAGGTGAGAGAAGTAGCTTGGGGTCATAGCCAAAGCTAATGGTCGATGTTTGGGACAGGAGAGCCTGGCATATGATACAACAACATCCAGCTTAAGAATGGAGGTGGAGGCAGTCACTGCGGCTCTCCGCTGGATGGAGAATACGACACACACACACATCGTGATTGTAACTGGCGCAGAAAGCATGCTGACGAGGGTAAGGACGGGCAGGCTTCGTGCGGAGTGGCTGGCTCTGCAGAACTTGGTGGAGTATTGATACATGACAAGGCAGATGTGGTTGCGGCCTTGTGGGAGCACGTGCACGCCTCGGAGGAGCAAATGGATTACCTTGGCCTGGCAAGAATGAGACAGCGAGGAGTGACGAGGGGATCTGGCCGACTCTCAACGCTCAGAGGAAAGGCTAGACGGACTTATAATCATATTGCTACTGGTACTATTAGTGTTGGAACTCTTCGCTGGCTACTGAGGATGGGGACGGAGCACTTATGGGAATGCCCCGAATGCTGTGATGTCGATTCCTAAATCAATCAATCAATCAATCATTGTCTCTATAACGAGATCCTTTGCCTACCTTAATGAAACTTGAGATCATAATCAACCACTACCTGTCGGTTGCTTCCCATCTCCACAAACCGCCTGCTTCATGGTTTCACGTTTCCCTGATCAGGGTACTAAACAGGTGCCCCACCTTGCCCAGGGGTGTCCCGCAGACTTATTGTGAGAAAGAAGCACCTTACTTCTCATTTGCAAGGGGATACCTCTACCCCACCACACACTGGTCAGTTGGACTAAAATGTTGACTTCTCATTCAGAAAGCAACGGCAAACTAATGAACATAAAACTGTATGAAATCAATTGTATGCTCTTACACAGATGAACACGATTAGCATGGGCGGATGGATAAGCGCGTTTATTTTTAAACATTCTGTAACAGGATGACCTCGGTTGTTGGGAGTGAACACAAGAGCAGGGGTATCACTGTCACTCGTGTATACTAACCCCAGGGGTTGGACAGGTAGATACACTGTTACTACTAGTACTGACCACCTTTACAAGGTTACAAGTCTACAGGAACCTCCCAGATTCTAAACCTTGACTATCTACCCTTTACCTAGGGACAATGAGCCATAGGGCCTCGTCCAAGACTACACACAGTAACTGTAGAAAAGACATGTCAACCATCAAAAAGTTTAATGTGCACTATAGCCACAGGTAGGAATTGAACATCCTGATAGGAGAAGATCTATATACAATAGAGAGAATAGGTTAGAAAAGAGTCAGAGATGATTCCATGCTCATCCCTAGACATGGCTGAAGATTTGCTGTGTGTGTTCCGTCGAGTCGGTCCGATAGACTCACCGGACTCTCTCCCAGCACGGTTGAGTGGAAACTTGGGGACTTCTCTGCCTCAAGCACTCGATGAGCATTGAATGGAGTTAACCACCTGGACCACCGATGACTGGATGGAGCTAACACCACAACAATTTCAAATGAGTCACTGTCTAATGTCACTGCGACTGCTTTCACGACACAGTCTGAATGGGTGACCCTCTGACCCGAGGTGTCTCCTGGTGATCATTGATAATAACCGTATCCATGTTCACTTCAAAAGATCAACACAATGTCAAGTGAATATATACATATACCTCTGGTTGGGCGAAGTAGGATTTCAGAAGCACTTCTCAGAGTCAATAAATCAAAGCACCTCATATCAAGGCTATGGAAGATCTTGTGGGTGTCTCTAAACTCTGGTAGATGACTGTCAGAGCACATGGCTGAATTCAAGACTGACCCGACTCCACCTGAGTCTGGTCCCAAACGATGATATTCAAGATGTGTGCCCAGTAACTAATTAACAAGACTGCTAATGTCATTCGTATCTGCTGATGATCAGGCACTGTGGTACACATAGTTCTAACTGGGTAGCAACAATACTATTGTCAAGTGGATCTGATTAGGATCTTGATCTAATGCACCTGTAAATACTTATCGTAACATGGAGACGACAAAGTCGAGTGGGTCTAATGATGACCTGGCACTGCTTCAGCCGTAGTTACTGCACACATATTTGGTGAACACTAGTACTACCTGTGGTATCTCCGACTATTAGGTGGCTCTCAACAACGGCAATGGAACTGATTGGCTCCCAGAGCTATGACGTTATCCAAGCCCGGTGGTATCCCTGGAACGAGCGTATCACCAAAACTTCCATCGTAGTCTCAGTTCGTTGGATAACACATAACAGGCAACACCTGAAAGGAAGAGGGGTAGGTGAGAGTATCGGCACTAACACGGATCCACATGCATCAATTCAACAAACAATGTCTTCAGATATATATATATATATATATATATATATATATATATATATATATATATATATATATATATATATAAAATTAGTATTCACATAATCAGGGAATCATCCCTATCCAGGCATAGTTGAAGCATGGGTTGCAATCCAATGTCAGATGGCCCCTAGATCAGCCCGTCAGAAAGATTAAGTTTCAAGAAGTTCGAGTCTGATCATGCTTTAATCTCACACCTCTACCTTTCTCTTGTATCCTGCTGCTAGGTTGAGTAGCTGCACTATTTCTATTTACAACATAGAAAACTAAATCTCCGGAAGAGTTGGTCCCCGAACCACTCCCCATAATTGGACATACAATTATTGTTATCAATCAATTCATACTAAATTAATCAATAAACGCATAATCTAACCAATGAATAATCACCCCATTTCGCTACTGGGATGTGATTCCCACATGATAGCGAAACTCTTCTTGATTCTCCTCCTGTTATAGAGACAAGAAGTCTTCTTTCCCAAAACATGTATGGTTCACCACATGTTCAAGGTGTGCATTCCCGTTCTGTTCTCCTCCCAAGCGGATTAGCCTTGGGCAGTGACCGAACTGCTCAACTGGCCTGGTTTGCCAATCAAATACCTATTAGACTTGCAATAAGTCCCATATCCCATATGTCCCAGTGTCTTATTCAACATTCATGTCTCTTTCCTTCCATCAATCACACAAGCACTCAAGTACTCATGATCATATGGACAGAGCACAAGAAAGTGTAGAGTAGAACCTCGATCGCTTTCCCAACAATCGCGACGACGAAGCCCAGGCATATCGCGTCGAACCTCTTCATACCTCGACAAGTCGCTCATTTATGTATCGCACTTCATTGCCAAATATATACGCCGCAATATTACAGTATATATATTATCAAAATTACATGATCACTACTGAACGTAACTACACACTGTCCAGAAATGATATCATCACTATTTAGTAATTAGTGTGTGTACTAAGTGACTCAATGAGCATGATTCAGAAGATCGAAGCTGGATCTGTACGTAGACAGTGGACTGAGTCGCCGCGGAAGTCTGTTGTTCGTAAAGTCACCTTCATCTTCGTCCCGGGACATGCGGGAGTCGAGGGAAATGAACGAGCTGATAAACTGGCTGGCTCTGCACCCCCTGTAGATGGCCAGCCCATGGATCGTGCCGATGTTATTAACGTCCTTAAAGATATGGCGAGAACAGAGGACTCTGACGTCAATGAATCCACATCGCTGTCCAGGATGAAAGACTTGGGAGTAAGAATCGGCACAGCCAGACGCGAGAGGTACATCGGGAAAACAAGGCGCCTCGTCAACCAACACAGAACTGGCACTATTAGCCACCGGATGCTGATGCATATGCTGGGGGGGGGGGGGGAGGAGGATCTGAGCACTTATGGACATGTCCGGAGTCCAATGAAGATACCCCAACTGATAACTGATATCTTTCGAATCTCGTCGCTTCGCGAAAGTTCCAGGCTGAATAAACAAGCCGACTTCGCCGCGTTATTTATAACTGAGGAATTACCCATTGACGCAAAGTGTTCCTCCGGAAAATCCAAGGACGAAGCACAGCTGGCTAGGGGCCAACTCGTGACACATCCTATGTGTTGATGGTTCAACCCCTAGACCTGACAGTTGGACACAAATGTTGACTTCTCGTCCTCGACTTGGGGACGTAAATTAAAAGTACCTCTGAAGTCGGAGTGGGTTTGCCTGATGGCGAGGGACACTGATAATTGGGAAATCTAATCCACACGCAAAATTCGGTCCAGTACTATTGGAAGTATGGACTGCGCTTGAGCTCACAGCGAACGCGCACGCACACATGCACACACACACACGCACACACACACACACACACACACACACACACATAAACACAGATGGACATGTGAAAAAAAAAAGCTGACGCGTTAAGGCGTTTTGGTAAAAGTTCGAAGGTATGTGTTGTTGAGGACAGAAATATTTCATTTACCCAGGCTGTGAATCTTGGAATATAAATGAACAAATTAGGAAGAGATTGGAAGCAACAGAGATGTGGTTCCTTAGACGAATGTTGTGAATTCCTTGGACTGTCAAAGTAACTAACGACGAATGCCTTAAAGATGCTGGCGAAACTAGAATATTATATACAACAATAAGAAAGAGACAAACAGCTTTTTTTGGTCATGTGATGAGAAGAAAGGCACTGGAGAACATCGTGACAACTGCAAAGATCGAGGGGAAAAAAGGCAGAGGCAGACCACGAGAAATGATGCTGGATTGATTGCGACGGTGGCATAGAGGAATATCAACGACAGAGTTGATCCAGAAAACCAAGGACAGAGATCTGTGGAGAGTCATGAACGCCTACGCCAGTCGGCACGGCACTTGATGATGATGAGATTCACGTATTTTAGAAGGATCTCAAAATGCCTACACAATGTAAGCTTTTCTTCTTCTCCTTTTCGTTCATCCGGAGTGTTTTTTCAGATGTGATTGCGATGTGTCTGTTATGCGCCCTTGGGCCGAAACCCGTAGGCCAACACATCGACTTTAGCGTGCATTTTTGACCAGGTAGCATTCCTGGGAGACTCTCACTTTTGTGGCGCCATCTGCAACCATGCTGGCCAAGGTGGAACGGTCGAAGACAACGGTCATCCCTCAAAGGAAGGCAGGGACAGTCCATAGCATTTTCCGCCATCCAAGGTTGCTTCCATAGTTGCAGGGCCGACACATAACGCCCTGGATCTGGGCTCACCGAGGGAGATCGTCACGTCCTGCTCATGGCTGCTTTAAATCCTCACTTCAATATATTGGTCATATCGTTTCCCCGGGTCATTCCCGCACAAACCAGACAGGTTTGCAGACGGCATCCACTCAGCGAGTTTTCGGACATGTGCTTGTCGTTGCGCCCATCAGAGCTTTTCCAGGCTCAACAGACATTCGGAAAACTACCTAGTCAGAGCTGTTCCGAACAAGAGCGGCATTCGGAAACTAGGTAGTCAGAGCTGTTCCTAGCACGAGAGACATTCGGACGAGACATTTCACTCGGACGTAATTGCGTAGTGTCAATTTTTAGTTTGCCACCCGTAGGACGACACTTCCGACTTCCAGCGGGCATTTTTTAATGAGGTTAGCCATCCTCTGGTTTCGAGGCACGTTGGACTGTTGTGATGTCGCTAACATCTCTGCTGGTCAAGATAGAACGACGAACGACATCGTGGTCGGCCCTCAAGGGAAGGCAGGGGCAGACCATGAGCATTCCCTCGCTATCCAAGGAGGCTTCCATAATTGCAGAGCCGGCACATATTGCTCTGTGACTGGGCTCACCCGAGGAGTTGCCACGTCCTGCTCATGGCTGCTTTAGTTCCTCACTTCCATGTGTTGGGCAACTCGTTTGCCACTGATCGCTCACGCACACACCAGGGACGGTCAGACTGCAAGCGACACCCACGCTTTTGACTTCGGACCACGCAATAGGTTCGCTCGCGTTCCATTTTGCGGCATTGAGACGTTCTTCCACTTTTGTCTACACTCTCTATGAGATAGATACAGTTTTCGCAGCCACTTTCTTCGACTGGGGCACTTTTGGACTTTTTGTACTCGCTCACGAGGTAGGCTACTTGTGCTGCCGGATCAGCACCTTACCTTCGTGCAGCGGTGAACGAGAAACGGCCTGGCCTCTCATCCGGGAATCTCTCATATCCCCCAGCTGAGAGCCTTCGAAATTCTATCAGACCTGAGCATGTAGCTTGCTCAGTATCACGCCTTTATTTTTCGAGAGGTGGCTATCGACCCGGCTCTCAGGTCCGAGGGTTTGTGGCTTAGAGGCGTTCAGCCACAGCCCTCGACAGGGAGCCTTTAGTGTTTTGTCCGGACCAAGAACTTCTGCCTTCGTGCGCCTGATTTAAATTTTGGACTGCTATCCTCAGTCTCACCTGCAGAGCAGCAGGTTGTGTCTCTCTTAGTCTGGTCCCTATCCCATATGCTGTCCGATATGTAGTTTTTCACCCATCGGCAAGCACATGGGGTCGATGGGACACGCAAGCTCCCCCACCACGGCAAGGTGGAGACACATCGGGGGAGCCATCGACATTTGATAGGGCAGACATTTGAAAGATGCGTCGCCGGCACGTAAGGCCATGCGATCAGCACAAAGTTATCCAGAGTCACCAGTGGGAACGCCGCGCCCCGCGAAGGGCAACGACGATTGGTTTTGAACTAATAAAAGCTCTCTTTCCGCGAGGGTCGGAGCTTGGTAAGCATGTATTAGCTCTAGAATTGCCACAGTTATCCAAGTAGGATCGTGTCATCTAAGGAACCTCGACTGATTTAATGAGCCATTCGCGGTTTCACCGTGAGACAGTGTGAACTTAGACATGCATGGCTTAATCTTTGAGACAAGCATATGACTACTGGCAGGATCAACCAGATATCTATCAGACAGACGGACTATTCACGCACACGCAAGCCAAGAGTAGCATCGCTAAAGCGCGCCCTCCCGGTACAAGGTGATACATGCAAAACCACTGGACGCCTACCAACGAGCTTTCAAGCTACGCCGGCAGGACTAACCGAAAAAAAAAGCTATACCAGCTTACTGACTGCAGGCCCACTACTCATCGAGAGAGAGTGGGCGCTTATCGAGACTTTGTCGAACGGTCGTACAAATTTTGCTCTTTTGCCCGCTCAAACCACGACCCTGGCTGCACGATGCGGTTACATTCTTGAAACGCCTGCCTCGCTAACTCACGTTGGCTGGGAAGATCCCATTTTGGTGCACCTCACACAGCCATCCGAGACAACGAACGCTAGACGCGGAACTGATCTAGCGAACCAGACCAGCCCCACCAATGTAAGCTTTTGAAAACATAAAACCACTTGAAATCAAGAATGTGGGCATAAACAAGAAAGAAACACTGCAAAAAAGGAATTTTTTCTAAATTTTATCTTCTGCAAGTGGAATAATGTATTTCATATAATCCGCTGTCTTCATCATAATTAATGAATAACTTATATCTTCTTCAGCACTAAAGTAATTTTTTTCCCTCATATCCTTTACAGGACATCTGTTTCAACACCAGCATCTTTCTGCTGATTGTTGATTTCTTGGCAAGATTACGCTCAGTAGTTTGCCATTGCTTTCAGAGCGGCCGGCTCACATACCCCGCAAGTTACCGACGCGGAGAGAACCGCTACCAATTCTCACGCACGACACGAGAGTATACTCCTTGACCAGGGAGACCGGCACTAAAGTAATTACTCATCCTATATCTGTTGCTAGTCTTCTTCTTATTCTGCGTTCATGCGGAGAGTTTTTTTTTCTTTCTTTTCGGACGTGATTGCGTTGTGCCTGTTTACAGGAGAGCTGCGTTCTTGCGCCGTTAGGCCGACTTCTGCGGGCATTTGTTGACCGGGTTAACCTTCCCGAGTTGTTGTTAGTCTGAAGCCTGCCATTTTTCTAAGACCAATGTGTTCAAAGCCACACCCAGGCAGGCTTTAAGAAATGTACACTCCCCATGTCGCCCCACCCAAAATGGGTATCAGGATATGTGGAGAGTAAAGATTGTCGGTGATATTGATCACATCGCCCATCATGTGTCAGCTGAACTATACAATAGTGGGGATAGCACCATATACATACTGCATCTCAAG